>JAAKFY010000016.1:3522629-3980129 GCA_011823955.1 Dissostichus mawsoni
ACAGATTGAACTGTTAGTTGCTCCCAGATAAATGAAGCGGGTCCACACACAGACTAAGAATAAACAAGTGGGCAGGACTTGAAGGCCCTGGTGTGGCCCAGCAGTTATGAAGACAAATATTTCCCCTGTGGATCAGTGAGGCAGGGAAAGGTGTGTTTGGAGAGGAGACAGAGGGGTGCTTTGTCCCCTTTCCACCAGGTCAGCTCTCCCAATCTCTTCCCCCTACTCTCTCTCTCCCTCTGCCAGTCTTCCTCTCTAAATCCCACCTTCCAGCTCTGTCGTCCCCCTGCGCCCTCCTGGAGCTCACACAGACCTTCTCACTTAAGAGATGCTATCGCTTCTCTGCCATTCCCTGCTGCTCATCCTTGCTCAACAGGTAAGACTACAATCTCTTTTTCTATTCTACAGACAGACTGTTTCTGATGGGGAACCATACACACACTTAACGCATGCCGTATCTGGAGCAACAGGAAAATAGACAACTGAGATGCGTCAGTTTTCTCTGTAGCAGTGAATCTGGATTAACCCACATTTTTACTTTTCATTATTAGACTCTTTGGAATATAGTGAAATAATAATCAGGTGGCCAATAAAAACATATTTGAACATAGATTGGTGTGTTGTCCTTTTTTACTGGGTTCACAGCTTGTTTTCAGTGGGAAACTTGTGGAGAAAAGTCTGAGCTCTTTATTTAAAAGCTGCTGTGGACCCATTTTCACACCATGAAATGAGCTCATTCAGTAAACCTGGCAGACAGGCTTCAGATTTTTGGCATAACCCTCAGTGACCCTTGAACAGTAGTCGGGGGGGATTGAAGCACAAGTTGCTCCACACATAGATTGCATCATAGCAAATACCAAGCTAATCAAAGCGATTCATTTGAAAGAATTAAACAAAAGGATACAAACATAAGCCGTCACCACGTATAGGCTTTCGCATGAACAGAGACATAACACAAACATTAATGCTTCAATTAAAAACAAAAACAAAATATTCTATCATTTGTGGTAGTAGTGAAAAAGGGCCTTGATTCTAGCTGAATGGCCTTAATATTTCTGTTTGCGTATCTTGACTCATTTTGTTCTTTTACATTTTTGTAACTGACAGTAGACTCAAAAATTCCCAAAATAACTTAAATCCCATAACGGAGTATTTAACATTTCACGTAAAGAATGTACACCTCCACCTGTGATAATGCAAAAGAATGTGTCAAATGTCAATCTACGGCTTACTATAGGGAACACTGCTGCGTGTCTTCTATTCAAATCTGGTCGCCAATTTATAGTTTTTTAAAAACTCAGTTTTTCTATAAACACAAAAATATAAGAGTAAAATAAATGGAGCAATCGTTGGGAACTATTTCAGCGGTGGGTTAATCCCCATTTGGTGATAGAGCAGGGCAGTGTGTATTTGCAGTCCTTATAAAGTGTATGTTCATTACCGGGGAGGAATAGTCAGCCAGTGCAACAGTGAGGCTCATTGATGAGTTTTTAATGTTTATGAACGACAATGTTTATTTTCCTAACTTTCTTAAGGGACGTTTGACACAAATATGGATTAACTAGTTTATTCAGCGGGAATGTTTACCTGAATGTTTACACAAATCTCTTGTATTCAAGCTTAACTTGATCAGTCAGAAAAAAGACAAAAAATGCAATCTTACAATTTGTTATTGACTTGAGGCAACAAGTTTTTTTATTTGAAGGGTCTGTTGCTCGCTCTATTTATGTACTCTGATGTGGAGGTCTTCTGGTCTCGATAGTAGTTGGGTTATTAACAAGAGGTAGCGAGGGATAACAAATATAATTAAAACATACTGAAATACTATTCAAAGAGACCTACACGTAGTGGGGCTTAAAGGCTTTCCCCCCTAAGAGTGGCCCAAAAAGGTAATGAGGTCATTAAAGTCTAAATTGTTTATCCTCCTGATGTCAGTCAGAAGAAGACTAGTAACTGGACATACTCGAAGTTGCAGAGGAAATGAGATCCCCATCTCATATACTAAAGTCTTGTTCTGGGGACAGGTTGACCTAACTGTCTCCATTAGCAACCAAAGGAGGCTATTGGTGTCCATTCAGCACTTTTTGCTGCATATTAAACACCACCTCTGGAGGGTCTCAAATGAATAAGGTAAAACATAATGTACAAAAGCGTGAAAATGTTTGGTGTTTTGTATCTCCAAAGCTATTTGCTGTAATATAAATGGATTTAAATGTAGTACAGTAACAGCAGTTGCTTTGTTAAGTATAAAGACAATTTCCAAACCAAGTGCAACCCTGCCCATTTTGACATCTAGGAATGACTAGCTAACTGTTGCAAAAAGTGGTGTGGAGTTCTGGTCCTCACTTACAGCTATTTGAGCTATCAATTTAAAACTAATTAAAAAGGCAGCACGCTTTGAGTCTCCCCCATTCCAATTCACCAGGGGAGTGGGGTTTGCAAATCGTCAACAGTTCTTCAGAGTATTGCTCCTTTAAGAAATTGCGGGTGAAAATGGATGTGTTCTCCTCACCCAGGTCTTCAGCCGGGCTCAGAACAATGGGCAGCTGGCCCCTGGAGACGGGCGGGCTGCGGCTGAGAGGCGGCAGTTCTGCCAGTGGCCCTGCAAGTGTCGGGAGAGACCCCACTGCGCCCCGGGGGTGAGCTCCGTCCTGGACGGGTGTGGCTGCTGCAAGAGCTGCGCCAGGCAGATCGGAGAGCCGTGCAACGAGAGGGACGTCTGTGACCCCCACAAGAGCATGTACTGTGACTTCTCAGCGGACCAGCCACGATATGAGGTTGGAGTGTGTGCATGTGAGTGGCTCCGTCTTTCCCTGAAATCCTCATCTTAGGATAGTTCTAAGAAACAGGATGCTACTCACTTTCAGTTTGAATCTCCAGAGCTCGGTTAGTGTGATGCATACTGTTAGTGTGGACTGTGTTATTAAAAAAAGAAATGCAACATGTTGCGTTGTTGTGCGTTTGTTGACACAGGAACTGGTGATAAAATAAGTAGCTTACAAAGGCTTTCTATGCGGAGTTATACAGCTCTAGTGTTGTAGGGCTGTTTTTTTATGATTGGTCTCTGTTTTGTTTTATCTTGTGCTGTGAAACTATGGTGGCGTAGTAATATCACTGGGATCATCACAGGATGGCCCCAAAAAACATGTTTGCCCATACACAATAACTGGAAAAGCAGCAGAAACATATTTCGTGAGACATAAAACCCCGAAAATGACTCTTTGTGTGACCAGAATGTAAGCAGTGTGATTAATTATGAGTGGACAGGAAGTCAGACCGCTGAGCCAGCAGAAGTCTCGTTCCTGTATGTTTTCAAACTGCTTGGCTGGAAGGAAAGAAAACAGAAAAGCAGGTTTTTCTAAATGTCTACTCAGTGAGCAGCTCTTAAAAATGAATGGGGCATTTTCATGCAAATATCACGCTATCTTGGAATTATTTAAGGTTCTTTATTTCATGTGAGAATAAGTGTGTGATAAGTCAATTAATTTCAAGAAGACTTAATTGATATATGAGCAAATCTTTTGCTGTTTTTAACATTCACAGTAACATCATGAGCCAGAGCGTTGACGTGTTTCCCTCCCTCTTTCAGACCTGATGGCAGTAGGCTGTGACCTGAATGGGGCCCACTATGAGAACGGAGAAGGTTTCCAGCCCAGCCCCCTCTATAGGTGCACATGTATCGCTGGAGCCATCGGCTGTACCCCTGCTTTCATCCAGAAGCCTGCAGAACTCATAGGCCCCGCCTCACTCATGGGAAACATGCCAGCCGGCCTTCGCAGTGGCCAGAGTCCAAAGAAGAACCAGCAGGACACTACCTACATGTCAGGTGTGTGTTTATAGAGCGGCCTGTGTACAGGAACCAGCCTGCAGGACCTGGACTGCTGTCCACGTTATCTGGCATCTGGGAAGGAGAGCTGGCATTCTATTACTCTGGCAGTAAAAGTTATCCACACTAGGAAAATTAAACCTTTTAGTGTAGATGTCAGCACTGTGAACCCTGAAATGTTGAGCTCCCCACAGTTTTATGATAGAAATGTATAGTAGGGGTCCCCAGAACATAGAAACTGCAGGATGCTAACTCACATATGTTTTTAATTAGCACTAATTACCATTATAGCCTATGTGGTCAATAGTTTAAAAATGACTTGGCTGATTTGGACAATTTTGGAGTGGTTTAGGGATTATTATGGATGCAGTCCATTTCGGACATTTTCAGGATCAAAAATTTCAGTTTTAACCAGAAAGTGACCACTTGCTGGTTAAAACTGCAATTATTTTTCCTGAAAAAGTCAGAAATAGATTAAGCATCCTCCATTATTCCCAAAACCACTCCAAAATTGTCCAAATAGGCCAAGACATTTTGTAACTATTGTCATCATAGGCTATACTGGTAATTTGTGCTTATTAACACAATTGATGCTAATTGTGCAAATTGCCAATTGCAAGTTAGCATCCGGCAGTTTCTATGTGCTGGGGACTGACTATACATTTCTGACACAGAACTTTGGGGTACTCAACATTTCTGGGTTCAAAATAGGACTATGACCTGGCAAATATACTATTTAGGGATTTCTCAAATATATTTACACTTCAGCCAAATGGCAATTTCTACTCCACTCATTCTAATCAACCCGTGTAAGTACAGCTCAATGGAAACATTTAGAAGAAAATTAACTCCCTTATGGTGGATACGAGCAGGTATTTGGTGTGTGTGTGTGTGCTCTGCGTGGCAGCATGTAGCCCACAGACTAGTTCTTTGTGTAGGGTGTTGTTGACACAGTGCCCTTTAACTGTAATACTGAAAGCTTACAGGGATCCTCCTTTAGCCTGGAAGAAGAACTGTTTGATCCAGACCACCCCCTGGAGCCCCTGCTCCAAAACCTGCGGCCTGGGCATCTCATCGCGTGTCAACAACGATAACGGCAAATGTGAGATGAGGAAGGACCGGCGCCTGTGTCTGCTGCGACCATGTGATAAAAGCGTGATGAAGAGTGTTAAGGTGACAAGTCGGTAAAATTATATGGAAGTATTACCATAGTTTTCAATAAAATAATCACTATTTCCCTCTCATAGGCGCCAAAGGGAAAGACATGCCGGCCTAAATTTCAAGCAAAGAAGGTGGAGAAGCTGACCCTCTCGGGCTGTACCAGCACCAAGAAGTTTAAGCCCACGTACTGCGGCGTCTGCACAGACAAGCGCTGCTGTGTCCCCAACAAGTCCCGCATGATCAAGGTCAACTTCACCTGCAAGGAGGCACCAGCACACAGTGGAAGATGCAGTGGATAACATCCTGCGTGTGCCAGAGGAAGTGCAACGATCCTGGTGACATGTTTTCTGACCTGAGGTTACTCTAACTTATGGAACCTTCCAAAGAGTTCAGAGACAAAGACGCGGGACTAAAACAAATGCAGACTTTGGTCATTTAGTTCTCCTCAGGAGTGGCATGTACCTAAAAAAAGACACAAAAAGACCAAAGCTCAAAATCATTGAATACAAGAAGAAATATTTAAAAGTTGTTAGTTGTGAAAAATGTCATCAGCACATGTATGTGTACTGTATAACAACACCGGACATGGCCAGGGCAGCAGGACTTATTATTATGTTACGGTCATGGTGCACAACTCATGTTGCTACTGCATATTTCTTTCAGACAGAAGTTTTTAATTGAGTCATAAATTAGAAAATGTTGAAAAATAACATTTAAAGGTATATACAAAAGATTTGGTTGTGTGACGTCATCATTATTCCTTATAACATAACAAATAATAATTGTTATACAAGAAGACAGACAAAGAAACAGACAGATTTAAACAAAGTGAACCTTCATCTGGCGATGCGGAGTCTGGGTGCATCAGGCATGAGTCTCCCCTTGGTGGCATCCAGCTGCTGGTACTCTTCAATCAGGGAGCTGAGAGAGCTGAGGGCCTCCGAGAAGTGGCTCTGCTCCATCCCTTCTACATGCAGGTAGTGGTGTAAGTGAGCCTTAAAAAACAAAAAGGTATTTCAGTCAGATATATACAATTATTAATCCTCACTTTAGACCGAGTGTATCAATCAGAATCAGAATCGGTTTTACACATAGGAGGAATTTGCTTTGGTATATGTGGTGCATGCAAAGACACAGAAAGAGAATACGTAGCAAGAAAAAGCTAGTTGTACTTTTATAAAAGCTTTAAATAAAAAAACTATTTTAAAACTATTATAACAAATTAAAAATGGACAATATTTACACAGAATATAATTATGTGAGCAACTGAGTACAGTAAAATAGAATAAAATATGACAAATACTATATTCAAAGTAGAGAGCTGTGCAGATTTGAAAAGAGGTAGTGTGGAGAAGAAATGTGCAGGATTTACAATTTAAAAAAGAACAAGATGTTTTTTGCATGATGTGCATTAATGTAATGCAGAATGTTTTTACAGGCTGGATAAAAGTCGCTGTAATGGAATCCTTGACAGTTTTGCTTGATTAACGACACATTCCTTCTTCAATACAACAGCTTGTACCTTCTTCCTGTAGAGCTTGGTGAAGCGTTCTCTCAGCTCCATGAAGGTGGTCTTCACACAGGTGTTGTTGGCCAGGGCTAACAGGGAGTGGGAGTGGCCCACAGGAGGCACCGAGCACAGGCCCGTCTTCCAGCCTTCCTGGTTCCAAGACACAAATGGCAGCGAAGGCTTCAGTCTAGAGCGGGGAGGAAATTACATATGTGTTTACATTTCACTGACGAAAAAATATACAAGATTACTAAGTAACACTTCACAAACAGCACGGATTGTAATATTATTTTCCATCATGTGACAAGGATGCCAACAAGAACTGTAAAGTGAAGAATCTCAACACACTGAAGTTGTACAAATCAAATATATTCATTATTGATTCATCTGTTGATATCTTTCTCATCAGGCTATTCATAATTACCAGAGGTGGGAGAAGTACTCAGATCTTGTACTTGAGTAAAAGTAGAAGTACCAGAGTGTAGGAATACTCTGTTACAGTAAAAGTCCTGCATTTAAAATGTTACTCAAGTAAAAGTAAAAAAGTATTAGCATCAAAATATAGTTAAAGTAAAAGTAGTGATTGTGCAGATTGGTCCATTTCAGAATAATATATATGATATGTTTTATAATGATTGATCACTAAAGTGTTCTCAAAGCTGGTAAAGGTGCAGCTAGTTTGAGTGACATTAGGCGCGTTCACACCGGAGTACTTTTCCCCGTACTTTTCCCGTTTAGTTCCGTTAGTACCCCTTATGTCGCGTTCACACCAAAATACCTCATTCACACCAACGCAACTCCGGTTCAAGCTCCGTGCTAGAGCTTTTCAGGTTCAGAACCGGTTCTTCGGTTTAGCTCCGGCTCTTTTCACACCGCTCAGAGCCCGACTGGTGCTGCGTCATTGCGTCCTCGTTTGCGTCATGACGTAACCGTTTGCGTGCCTGCTTCATAAAGCCAAACCGCGCGGAAACCCCTCAAAGCGACAACAACAACAATGGCCGATTGTGTTGAAGCGCTACTCGTTTTGGTTTTGGTAAAAACCAGTGGTTGCCATCTCTTTCTGCAATTGTTGGAGAATTGCTTTGGACCGCGTGCTCCCCTCCAGCTTCCTCTGTACCTCTTCGGAAGACCAGATTCCCAGTAGGTAGCTGGTCTCTTCAGTGGACCACTGCTGCTTGTTAAGTTTCTCCATCGTTGTGTACAAACTGGATAAAACGCGCGCTTTTTGTTGTTGTTCAGGAGTTGATCCCGCCCCCTGCCCCTGCCCCCGCCTCGACGTAAGCTTGACGTATGCGGTGCTTTTGCTCTAGCCGGAGAATTTTTTGGTGCTTGAAACGAACCGGATTCCGGAGCTAAGAGGCTGCTCCTCTGTGCGGTGTGAACAGGAAAACCCGGTGCTTTTCAAGCTCCAGCTCCGAACCGGCCCTGAAACACCGTTGGTGTGAATGAGGTATGAGTGCTGGGAACTAAGTACGGCAAAGTACTTGGTGTGAACACGGCTTTTGTATACTGCAGGGTAGCTTGTGAATTTACTCCAGGTGGAACTAAAGTACAGTACCGAGTCACTTAACAACACTGATAATTAGATTGATAAAATGTCAGAAAATATAGAAAAATGTTCAGTTAAACAGATTGCAAGGTCTTTTGTCCAACCAGCCATCCAAACCTCCAAAAATATATTCAGTTTACTATATCAAATATATGAATGCAACACATGCTGAGATGTTTGGGATTTTTGCATGAGAAATGGTGAAAGAAAATCATTAAACAAACGTAGTAGTATTGCCAGACATAACCAATATAAAAATGTGCCTCAATATGATCCATTGATTATGCGTGCCCTGAAGAGTGTTTTGCTTTCCCTCCCTCCCTTTCCTCCTATTTTACACCATGGTCACGCTCAAATATGTGCTCTCATAGCAGCTTCTGTTTCAGTTTCTCTTGACAACATGCCACATGAAAACAAGGTCTGCAGAGAGAGTGGTGAGGGGAGAGCTGAGGAGAGGTGGGTGCTGAATGGACCAGTCATGAATCATGGCGGGCAGTGCTGAATGGGGGTACTATTTGGGAGAGCGAGTGTGAAGGTCATCTTTGGGCCTATCAGGGTGGGGGTGCTGGCTGGTTGGCTGTTTCAGATGGAGACTGAGAGGCTGGATGGTGCTCTGACCTCTCAATGTTCCTGCGGAGGTCGGACACCTGCACGTTGCCCCTCACCATGAGGGCGCAGGCCAGGTAGAGGCTGTGCTTCGGGTCGGCTCGGATCAGCTGGTGCTCTTTACTGAAGGCATCACTGAACATCTGATCCAGTCTAGAGGGCACAGTAAAAGACAGAAAGTAAAAGAAAATCATCCTGACAATATTTCCAGGTATTACACTCAGTTTGTCAACCTTTATGTATTGGTTGCCCTGAATGATGTCTCCATTTACTGGCTAGTAGTGATGCGGCGGGTCAGATTTCTTATAACACGAACCACTGTGCTAAACAAAAATGTGCCCGTATCAAATCCAAACCACAAACTTCTTTATGAACTATAGAAGCACAGTTGTCATGATGAGGTCTGAGCTGAGGACAGAGACACACAGCGTACTGCTGGCTACAGTCACTGAAAGGACTTCAGGGATTTACAGTTTTTTAATGTAAAATTGAGACCGACTGGGGCAAGGGAGCAATGTTTTACTAAGATTGTTTGTATCTTTATTTATCCAGGCAAGTCTGCTGAGCAGGCAAGATATTTTGAGGCAACACCCTGCTCTACATTCATACAGACACATATATTCAGCTCTGGGAGCATGGCCAGTTCACCGCCACTCTTTTTGACCAATGAGCAGCTTCTCTGGAACAGATGAGGACTATATGGCTCACAAGGCCACTTTCATTGCAGTTGTTGTTGGGGAGCAGGTCGGAGGGTAGGTGGAGTGGGGGCAGGATCAAATAGCCTTTTTCACAAGCCTGCAGCACTAAACTTAAAGTTGCTGACATCCCATCTGATCAATTGAAAGCCGGCTTTGTGGCATCTGAATATTGTATGCCTTTGTTTAAATGTTACTGATCATGTATTAGATATTGCTGGTCATTATTTTATTTCTAAATTATTTTCCTATGTAACCGGTAGTGTTTCATCAATATGTTTCAAATGAGGATCAACACACCTCTAATCAGTGAGCTTATTTCCTCTCAGTTATCACCAGTCAACATGAGGCATGTTTAACGAGGATGATGGAGTTCATGTGAGCTCAACACCCTGAACACAAAACAACTGTGAGTCAAAAATAGCTGCTCTCACAGCCAGAGCAGACCTTCTGGAGGGGACACTGACATCTGCCAGAGTGTAGAGAGGGGTGAGGCTCGGCACCAAGTAGTGTAAACGAGGGAAGGGGACCAGGTTCATGGCAATCTCATTCAGATCCATGTTGAGAGACCCTTCAAAACGAGCTGAGCTGAAACAGAAGATGACACATAAGCAACTTAAAAGCATTAACAAACTCATTTAAGTCTGGTGAGTTAGTAGGAAATGGCATTTTTGCAACAAAACAATCAAATGTAATGCTCAGTGAATTAGTAATACACATCAGATAAGACTTTAAGGTGCTTTAAATTACGTACAAAAGTGCTTATGGACTTGTCTCTTCTTACCAATAACCTCCTTAAACGTTACACTCCAATAAGGACTGTGGTCACAGCACACAGGGCCAACTTGTCCCTCCGCTCCTCTCCTGTCTGTCTCTATTGTGTTCTTGTTTATTTTCCTATGTGTTTGAATGCTGAGCTTTAGTTTAGCTTCCTGTGTGATTGTGTAGCCTGTGGTCCTCCATGGTGAAGAGGAGGTCATGTGACTCAGGCTCTTTCTGTTTGGAGACACCTGAAGGTGCTTGACATCCTCCTGGATCTGTATTCTCCATAAATGCTAACATTCTGTCATCCTGATTATCCAACATCTATTTCCTGTCTGTCCATCCAGGGAGAAGTATCCTTTTGATTTAACCTCACCAGAAAAAATGTGGATTGGCAAAGTGATCACAAAACAACACATTCTGGTTGTGTTTGTATTGCTGTATAACACTAAACAATTGGCAACCTGTGCATCGATTGTGTAACGGAGGCTTATTAGCCCGGCATTATTGAATCTTGTATCTCTGTAGCCTCGTAGTTAAATCTAGTTTTTTGCATCAAAATGAATCAGCACCTGCTTTAACAGATCCAACCCTGTAGCTCCTGTGCTGCGCGTCATTGTTGTTCAGTAAGTACAGAGTTGCTGCTATAAACATAACAAGGTGCTCTGTGGTGTTTATAAAAAGTTTTTAAAAAAAAGGTACTTTAAATATCATTATAGTTTGGCAACGTTTTATAAACACTCCATTTAGCATTGTTCTAAAATAGTGTGTACAAAAAAAGGGTTCCAAATTATTTAAATAGGTTCACACATCATAACAACAGGATTGAAACAAAGGACAAGCCATATGTTTATGCAGACAGGGGTTGTCTGTACGTGAAACAGAAATACCACACCTGGTAATGTTGAGCAACAGGTTAGCCACAATATTATTCATGGCATCAAAAGGCTTCTCGGCTCCAATGAGCCCCCCCTGCCCAGAGATGATGGCGCTTTCCCTCCTGATCACAGTCCCTGGCTTTCCACTGTGAGACATATGTTTAATCTTCTTCACAATGTCCACCAACGACTGGAAGAGAAGTCAGAGGGAACAAATACACCTGAATAATGGTTATTTTGTTTTGTAAATACTGCAGAGATGTTTGTAGTGAGAGGAGAAAAGGCACACACTTGGTTTTCCACAGGCAGGACACAGTCAGCGTGCTCTGTGAGCTCCCTCATAGCCAGGATGCTGTTGTAGGGAGAGGTGACGACATCATCCTCTGCAGATGGATAGATGGAGGTGACAATCCGACACACCTCGGGGAACTCCTCCTCCAGCAGGCTCAGCACTTTGGTCCCAAGGCCCGAGCCTGTACCTTCAATTCATAATCATTGCTTTTACTTCCTGCTGTTACTGTAATGCCCCTAATATGGGTAAATATTAAAAAAGAAGAAGCAGACAAGTTTTTGCTGGCTTCAAGTCTAATGTAATTTGAACGGGTGGCAAGCAACACTCGCTCTGCTGAACAAACCCGGAAGGTCAACATGTCATATCTATGTAAACAAAATACATGGTTTACGTAATAGTCTCTTTTGCCTCATTCAAACCAACGCAACTCCGGTTCAAGCTCCGTGCTAGAGCTTTTCAGGTTCAGAACCGGTTCTTCGGTTTAGCTCCGGCTCTTTTCACACCGCTCAGAGCCCGACTGGTGCTGCGTCATTGCGTCATCGTTTGCGTCATGACGTAACCGTTTGCATGCCTGCTTCATAAAGCCAAACCGCGCGGGAACCCCTCACAGCTCACACCGACAACAACAACAATGGCCGATTGTGTTGAAGCGCTACTCGTTTTGCTCTGTCGAAACGAAATGGAAGAAATGGGACGACTTTACTAACAACTTTACAGTCGTTACATGCTACATTCAAAACTGCTTTACAATCGTAATCATCAACTTCAACGACGATTCCGAAGGCCCCTGCCCCTGCCCTCGACGTAAGCGTGACGTATGCGGTGCTTTTGCTCTAGCCGGACAATTTTTTGGTGCTTGAAACGAACCGGATTCCGGAGCTAAGAGGCTGCTCCGCTGCGGTGTGAACAGGAAAACCCGGTGCTTTTCAAGCTCCAGCTCCGAACCGGCCCTGAAACACCGTTTGTGTGAATGAGGTATTTGCCAGCTCCTATAGTGAACCCGGAAAATGTTGAGTCCCCCAAAGTTTTGTTAGAAATGTATAGTACGTGTACAAAACCATTCCACAATTGTCCAAATCGGCCAAGCCCTTTTATAAAGGTCACCTATTCTGCAAAATGCACTTTTTTATGTCTTTTATACATAAATGTGTGTCCCCGGTGTGTAAGGAGACTCACAAAGTGTCAGAAAAACAACCCTCTCTCTTTTCCTCCTTACCCACATCTTTAAAAACGGGGGTACAACGGAGCCGATACAGATTTGCTGCAGTCATGACGACATTACTAAAATGTGGGCTGGCTTTACACCCACGGCCCTATCAGAAACTTCGCTATCAGAAACAATGAGCGACGTGTTTTGGAAGTAATATGGTCTGTGTTTACATTAGCAAGCTTTGCTAACACTCAGAGCTAACGCTGTACTGGAGAGAGTCTGTGTAAAGAAGCAGGATATAAAAAGGAACTCACCTTGTGGTAAACCCGCGAGAGAGAAAGTGTTTGAGCTCCATACTGTTTCAGAAATAATGCTTGATGTGGTTTGGAACATAATATGGCGTTTAATCACGGCAGCCTTTAGCAGAGTTTCTGCTGGTAGACAGCTTTCTCTTCACAGAGCTCACTGCTTGCATGCAGACGCTCCAAAGGGGCGTGGCCAGCAGCAGCTCGGTTACATTTAAAGGGCCAGACCCAGAATCTGCGCTTTAGTAACAGGGCTGAAATAGAGGGGTATGAGGCATGCTACAATGGGTGATCTGTTTGCTATTTTGAGCAAAACACTTCAGAGACATGTTTTGTAAAGATATGGCCCTATAATATATTGTTCAAATATAGCATAATAGGTGAGCTTTAACTATTGTCTACATAGGCTATAATAGTAATTAGTGCTAATTACACAACTTGTGCTTATTGTACAAATTGCCCAACATATGTGAGTTAGCATCCGGCAGTTTGTAATTACTGGGGACCCGTACTATACATACAAAAAAGGGGTCATTGCAAATGCTTTGACATACTTCAATGTCAAGCATCAATGATCCCATGACTGGAATTGGTCAAACTGGGTTGTGCCTTACCTCCTCCCATAGAGTGAATGAGGAAGAAGCACTGCAGACAGTCACAGTGTTCTGCTGCCTTCCTCAGTTTATCCACGATCTGTTCCCTGTAGGCTGAGCCATACGTCATGTGTCCAACTGCCCTGTAGAATAACATGCATAAAAATGAAGGGCAAACATTGGAAAACATTGTCTTGGTTCTTTTGAGTCTGAAATGGACGGTATATTTCTGTTCATATGGTGATCATTATTATCCATAAATGAACTTCAGTTGCAGAATTATTTATTTATTTTCTAATCTGGGTCAAACTGGAAAAATACATTTTCCATTTTGTACACTTCAAAAAGTGATTAAAACTTTTTGTTTAACTTAGTACTTTTGAATGAATATAACATATGTAACATTAAGCTGTCTGTGGCTCTGTTCTGCTGTAACTACGTAAATGTCCCCTCTGTGGGACTAATAAAGGTATTCTGATTCTGATTCTGAAATAATAGAATTTGGAGTTAGAATATCTGGGCTGCAGCCTGTGAGCACCTGTGAATGACTTTATCCGGGACTAAAACCATTGCATTTCTTTACTGTGTTTTCATGGTATGCGAGAGAAGGTACATCCAATTATTGTAAGAATACAAAGTCAGTTTTTCTAAGCATGTGATCTTTAGAATACCAAGGCTTGACATGCTGTGGTAATCATAGCTGTAACAATGGCTCCCTGACTGAAAACACAGTAGTTATGTCAAGAAGCACTTCTGACTTTCCCCCCAAATTGTATAATGGCGGCTTGAGGCAGTAGAAAGAAAAAACCCACAATCGTAGAGACCTCTAAGCTTCTCATGATCTTTTGTTTCTTTGCTGGGAATTATAAATGATGGTGCCATATAAGGGGGAAAAATGATTTGGGACATTCAGAAATGTACTGGCATTCTGAAAGATTTATGTGCAACAGTTGCTAGCAGCCATGTGAGATTGTCCTGTGAAGAGTCAGTGTCTCACCAGTTGTTGCCTGAACCCGACACGTCTGTGAGGAGCTGGGTGCTGTCAAACATTTCTCTCAACGGCCCTGCAGGATCTCATTGACCACACCCTCCTCCATGTCCACCAGCACCGCCTGTAGATTCAAATATATGCAAGTATGAGGACAGCGCATGCCTTTGAATATTTCCTTTCTCTACGAAACCCTATCTAATCCAACCCTGATCTGACTCCTAGTGAGGACCAGAGGGGAACATCTGTGCCTAAAGCTGCTTCCTGGTATGAACAGAACTCACCCTGGCCTTCAGATGTTGGATTCTCCCACCAACAACATGGGCCTCCCCATCACATTTCCTGGAAAGAAAACCAGATATAACAACAGGACTAAATTAGGACCACTGTATGGAGACACGTTTCTCAACTCATGTAGCAGTAAGTAGTTACTAGAGTGTTCGATTACCTTGAGTCCACATTTCGGAAAAAGCTACCGAGTGCCTCATCATACAATCCTTTCTGAAAATGAGACATACACAGGATGTAAGGAAACCTGTACAAGTCCTGGAAGTTGTGAACATGTCTGTTTCAGAATCAGAATGAATTCTATAGGCCAAGTATGTGTAGCAGTAAAGAAAATGACATAGTAAAAAGGACAACAAAGCTGGAAAAAACAAGGTCAATTAAGTAAAATTGACCTTATTACAATTTATAAATAGTTGTTAAAAAAGCTGATTGTTGGGGTCCTCGCAAAGATTCAGGCTCATCAAATACAATGTGAGGAGTTTAGTGTCTGACTCAGTTCATGAGTGTTGAGATGGGTGTATTAGTACTTACTTTATTCACATGGGCATGTTCTCGCAAGGCAAGATCCCAAAACCTGCAGCCAACCTGGTTGCCACATTGCCCAACTGCAGAACACGCATTCAAAGTTTGGTTAAGTGAAGTAAAATGTGTCAACCATTTGTTGAATCAGCCGTAGCCAGTGGTGTAAGTTAAGTAAAGCAGATTTACACAAGTACTTTGCTTAAGTTCAATTTTGAGGGATTTGTAATTTACTTGAGTCTCTAAATGTTTTGCTACTTTTACTCCACTACATGTATTTAATACCTTTAGTTCCTTTACAGATGTGGATGAATGATGTGAAATATAATCAAGTGTTAAATCAGACTTTAGTTCCACCTGGAGTAAATCACAAGCTACCCTGCAGTATACAAAGTCATTCAAACTAGCTGCACCTTTACCAGCTTTGAGAACACTTTAATGATCAATCATTATAAAACATATCATATATATTATTCTGAAATGGACCAATCTGCATGACTACTTTTACTTTTGGTACTTTAAGGATATTTGTATGCTAATACTTTTGTAATTTTACTTGAGTAAGATTTTAAATGCAGGACTTTTACTGTAATAGAGTATTCCTACTCTCTGGTACTTCTACTTTTACCAGATCTGAGTACTTCTCCCCCTCTGGCCGTAACTAAACATGCTCCTGCTGTAAATCTATCAATTGTGCAATAGCATTCAGCAGCGGAAGTGGCTAACCTAAAGACAGCTAAACTAGCTGCTAGCTTCTCTCTGAATGCTCACATTAACGTTGAGTTTTAACTCACCTTGGACAACAACGGACTGTGTCATGGCAGCAGCTGGACGGAGCACCCATGCGCCTTTATAACACAAAGCCAATCTAACTTAATGTCAAGAACTATCCATTAAAAACACTTTTTAAGAAAATACTTTTGAACGCTTCTCTAATCTCGCGCCACCATTGTGTTTGGTCGAGTGCTGATGACGTATTACCATGGAAACTGGCTGCGGCCGCGGCCAGTACACGACACTACACGACACGCCCCCTACACGACACGCCCACCTGACATGACACTACGGTGGCTGAGAGACATTACCGTACATGGCAGATTAAAAGCGAATTGACGACACAACACGACACGCCCCTACACGACACGCCCACCTGACACGACACTACGGTGGCTGAGAGACCGTACATGGCAGATTAAAAACGAATTGCAAATGTTATTGTAGCATTTTAAGCAACTATTAGGCAAATAAATTAATAACCTAGTCTATCCGTTTGAGACACAACATTATAACTTTCAACCCAAATCATTTAGTCAACTAAACGGTGGTTTAGTAAACTTTTTTAATATATAAAATAGGTATTAATGAGATAATCTATTAATTATGTTTGTCTAACTGCTACACATGTATTTATACATAAATGTAGATATTTGTGAACATCTAAATATAGTTGTTAAAGGTTTTGAATCATAATCACATCATGGGGTCATTAAGGACCAAATTAGGAGGGCCAGTCAGGCCACTAATGAGCTCAATCATTCACATGTATTATTATTACGCTATAAATGAAGAGTACTAGGGGTCTATTACAAAACCTTTGAAGGAATCGCATCAATTAAAATAAATGTATGGCAAGTTTGATCAAATTAACATAATGTCAAGATATAGCCAATAGACAATCAACATGCTTGAATATAAAGGAAGAAGAACAATAAACAGATGAACATTAGGTTTTATGTGTAAATTGTGATAGAGCAAACCATCTTAATACATCTGGCAGTCTAAGGCAGCAAACTAAGCTTCTTTAACTGCTGCTAGAACACAGTTTTACCATGGGGTATTTCTAACAACACCAAAAAGATATACAAGGCTTCCAAAACAGAAAAACCAACTCAATACAGTATTTGAATTTCCTTCAAAACGACAAAAGCACAGACAAAAACCAAATAACAATAATATAAAGGAAAGTACTTGAAGTGGTTGCCTGTTGTAAATACCTTGGTATCTGGCTTGATGATTGTTTCTCTTTTAAACCTCAGGTCAATAATCTGCTTAGAAAGCTGAGGGTTAGGCTAGGTTTCTTTTCAGAAACAAGTCCTGTTTCTCGCTTGAGGCCAGGAAAAGGCTCTGTGACCTTTTGACCTGTGCTGGACTATGGTGATCTGATCTATATGAATGCACCTGCCCATTACCTGATCAAGTTAGATGCCCCCTATCACAGTGCGCTGAGATTTGTTACTAACTGTAAAGTACTTACTCATCACTGTACCCTGTATGCCAGGGCAGGTTTGCCTTCTCTAACTGTATGGAGGCTCAGTCACTGGTACATGTTCATATATAAAGCCATGTTGGGTAAACTCCCATCTTATATCTGCTCTCTGATCACACGGAGAGTTGCAAGTAGCTATTGCCTGAGATCTCATGATGTGTTTTTGTTACATGTGCCAAGTGCAAGGACTTGAAAGTCCTTCAGCCTTTGTTGTGCTTCCTCACTCATGTTCTTGGCGAGGTCATGGGCACAAAGTTCCATCTCACTGATAAGACAAGATGGTATAAAGAAGTCATATATGTAATATTATAAAATTCATATGCATCAGGGGTTGTACACTTTAATGGAAATTGTATTAGCATTCTCCTCATGTTTCCAGCTTACCTCCAGTCATATCTCGGCCTAATAGTTGCTTAAAATGCTACAATAACATTTGCAATTCGTTTTTAATCTGCCATGTACGGTCTCTCATCCACCGTAGTGTCGTATCAGGTGGGCGTGTCGTGTAGGGGCGTGTCGTGTAGTGTCGTCAATTCGCTTTTAATCTGCCATGTACGGTAATGTCTCTCAGCCACCGTAGTGTCGTGTCAGGTGGGTGTGTCGTGTAGTGTCGTGTACTGGCGTTACTGGCCGCGGCCGCAGCTAGACCATATTGGATTATTTTACAGTACCGCTTCCTTTGAGTCGTTACCTTCTTCTTCTTCTTCTTCTTCTTCTTCTTCTTCTTCTTCTTCTTCTTCTTGCTTTAATGGCGAATCGCTTCCACTTGGAGCATATATCGCCACCTACTGTTGATTTATTTAATGTTCATGTTAGACCCTTGTCCTCAGTCAGTGTTTTTGAGAAACTTGAAGTTCTATTTTCGTATATGGCTTCGCCCTCTAAGGCTATCGCTATTGGGTAATCCCCTGCGCACCCGCGCAGCACTGAAACACTTGTAGTCCACGCCCACCCGCAAGGTGGGCCCCACCCTCGGGCTCCCTTCCGGTATAAATAGGAAGGAGGCCCGACAATCTGCTCCCTCTTTTTCTTCAGCACCCCGTAAGATACTGAAGCACAAGAGACACTTCGATTAGCAAACATGAGTACCAACTGTGTGAGAGATTGTCCCTCATGTGGCTCTGGTATATCATGAGCTACGACCAGCACACGTCATGCGAATCCTGCCTGGGGTCAGAGCACGCGTACGCGGCTCTCAGCCAGCAGGTCGCATGCACCCACTGTGCCCGTCTCCCCTCGGACGACAGGAAGCGCAGAGCGGACGCTCTCGCTGCTGCGGCCGAGGAGGACGATTGGCCCGTCCAGGCTTTCGAGCCTGTGGGCGGCAGCCTCATGTCCCTGGAGCCGAGTGCCGGGCAGGAGTCGGACGACTCCTACCCCACCTCCCTCCACGGTTCACCGTGCGGTTCTCCCCTCCCTCCTCTCCCCCGGACGGGGGAGACAGAGTCGGAGCAGGGTGCCGGCTTGACGGCCGAGCACGCGGTCCCCTTCTCCGTCATCACGGCGCTGCCGGCGATAGGTGGCATCCTGGGGGAACTGCCGGAGATCATATGCAAGGCGGCCGCCTGCAGAGGTCTCCCCGTTCCCCTAGCTCAGGAGAGGTGTGCTCCGGACGACATGGCCGGAGTTTGTTTTCGCGGGTGCAGACGGTCAGGAGTGATCCGATCTGGCCACGCTTTCCCGCCATCAGGAGGTAAGTATGTCGCCCGCCAGGCCGACCGGGTGCACCAGTGTGCCTTTCAGGCGTCGGCGGCGGCGAACAACATCGCGCTGCTCTCCAACTCGGTGGTGACGCTGGTGGAGCGGTCCACCACCTTGGCCGCGGAGGAGATCAGCAAGGCGGCCAGCACGGCGCTCACACTGTGCGCGTCCGTTGCTGTCTCCCAGGCAAGGATCGCCGCGTGGGTGACGCAGATTCAGCGCCACCTCTGGCTGCAGCAGGCGTCTGTTACGGAGACGGCCAGGAAGGTGCTACTGGACGCTCCAATCAGCCCGGACGGGCTGTTCGGACCCCAGTTCCACGCCATGGTGGAGTCCATGAAGGCGGCTGCAGAACAGGCGGACGACATCCGCCAGCACGTTAGCTGGCTCCAGCCTGCGGGGCGGCCACGCGCACCAACGCCCGCAGCAGCCGCAGCGTCCAACCCGGCCACAGCGGCAGGCGGAGAGACGCACACAGCAACCGCAGCCGCGGCTCAGGCTCGCCCGTCGGCGGCGGCAGGGGCTCCGCCCCGCGTCTCCGCTCCCCCGCCACCCCAGAGACAGAGGGGTCTTCCGGCGGTGAGTCAACGGGGAGTGAGGCACTCCCGCTCCTGGTCTGCTCCGCGAGAGCCTCCGAGGAAGCAAAGCCGCTTCTGACGTGTTGGGGGGGGTTGTGAGATAAATGAAATGGGTTCATTTTCCAACTTGTTGTCTGAGGCATCAGTATCAAGTGTTTCTCACATATCCCCCACTCTGCCAGCTGCCTATAACCTATCGGTTAGTAGCCAGCAGGGCTCGTTGCAAAAACCTGCAGTTTTTAATCTATCGGTTAATAAACTGCAGAGTTCGCTAACTAAGCCAGCTGCCACCAATCTGTTGATTAGTAGGCAGCAGGGCTCGCTGCAGAAGTCTGCTGGTTTTAACCTATCGGTTAATAAACCGCAGAGCTCGCGGCATTCCTCTGTCCGAGATACGCCTCCTACACACGGTCATAATAAGCCCATGAGAGCAGTTATGACGCCTCATGTGGACGTCACTGCACACACCTCCACTCATCCCCTGAGCGTGTACACACCTCATGATGAGAGCCGGAGTGAAACGCAGCGTGTGGAGGCTCCCTCACAGCCCTTTCGCTCTAGGCCCACCTTGGGTTGCCTCACGGGCAGCGGCGGCGAGGGCTCTGACGTGGCTCGTCGCCATGACGACCACAACACATCTCGAGCATGTGCGCCCGCTCTCAGAGTGTTTCTCAGAGTGGCAGCGCGTGTGTCTGATGGACAGACGGATGAGCAGGCTGATCAGCAGAGGGTACACCCTGCAGTTCGCCTCTCCCCCCCACAGTTCAAGGGGATACAGGAAACACTCCTGTCATCCCAGGAACAGTGTCTTGCGCTCCAGTCAGAGCTGCGGGAACTCCTGTTGAAAGAGGCTATTTCCAGGGTTCCTCAAGGGGAAGAAAATCAGGGGTATTACTCCCGCTATTTTCTTATCCCGAAAAAGACAGGGGGAAGGAGACCCATCCTCGATCGTCAGTTTTCAACAAGGCAATAATGAAAAGGCCTTTTCACTGCTGACGATTCAAACAGGTGCTGGAGGTGTTCACCAGGGACTGGTTCACCTCTATAGACCTGAAGGATGCTTACTTCCACGTACCCATCATCCCGAAACACAGGAAATTCCTGCGTTTCTCATTCCAGGGAATATCGTACCAGTACAACCGTCTGCCGTTCGGTTATTCCCTGGCTCCTCGCACCTTTTCAAAGTGTGTAGAGACGGCGCTGCAGCCGCTACACAGAGGAGGGATGAGAGTACTATTTTACCTGGACGACCTGCTGTTGCTGGCTCGCTCCAGGGAGGAAGTTGCTTTACAGACGGTACAGCTCGTATCACATCTGTCAAAGCTGGGTTTCGTATAAACTGGAAGAAGAGCTGCCCTCTTCCCTCCCAGAGTATTGTTTACCTGGGTGTGGAATTGAACTCAGCCCGCATGAGAGCGCGACTCTCACAGCAGAGAGTGGAGGCACTGACAGCTCTTCTCCGACGCGTCACACCTCGCAGCGTGGTGACAGCCCTCTCCGTGATGCAGCTGCTGGGCATGATGGCAGCTGGTCACGTGGTGATCCCCCTGGGTCTCCTTCACATGAGGATACTCCAGAGGTGGTTTATTCGCCTGCGCATCGACCCCGTGCGACAGAAGAGGCGCATGGTGGCCATCCCTCCTTCCGTGGGTTCAGACTTAACCTATTGGAAAAGTCCCCACGTGCTGTCAGCGGGTGTGCCCCTGGGCAGAGTTACGTCACACATCTCGGTGTTCACAGACGCATCTCTCTCAGGGTGGGGAGGAACGTGTATGTCGCAGGCAGTGGGGGGACAGTGGCCGGCTCACATGTCCCTCCACATAAACGTGCTGGAATTGCTCTCCGTACGGAGAGTAATCCAGCATTTTGCCCCGTTGCTGCGGAATCAGCATGTGTTGATTCGCACAGACAACAAAGCCGCGGCAGCCTACATCAATCGCCAGGGCGGAGTACGCTCAGCGCAGCTTTGAACACAGCCAGGCCGCTGTTGATCTGGGCGCGCACACACTTGCTCTCCATCAGAGCAATGTATGTTCCCGGCGAACTGAACAAAGGGGCAGACCTCATGTCCAGAGGAGGTCCTCGCCAGGGGGACTGGAGCCTCCATCCCGAGCTGGTCTCCCAGGTATGGAGCCGGTTCGGGAGAGCAGAGGTGGATCTGTTCGCCGCACGCGGGAACGCGCAATGCGCCCTCTGGTTCTCCCTGAAAGCAGGACCACCCCCCCCTGGGGGTGGACGCGTTCGCACATCGACCGTGGCCCAGGGGACTGTTGTACGCTTTCCACCAGTCCCGCTGATTCCTCGGTGCCTGACCGAGTGCAGGAGGAGCGACTGTCAATGATCCTAATTGCCCCGGAGCGCACGGGCGCTTCCTGGTTTCCATGCCTACAGCGTACGCTGTCAGGCAACCGTGGAAAATTCCGTGGCGCGGGGACGCTCTCTCGCAGGTGGAGGGAGCGATCAGCAGTCACCCTGTGATAGGCCAGCACCTATGGGCATGGCCCCTGAACGGGAACATTTAGAGGGGCTGGGCCTCTCTCAAGATGTTGTACGTACCATTCAGGGAGCCAGGGCAGCGTCCAGAGCGTCCTACACAGCCAAGTGGACAGCGTTCCAGCGTTGGTGTGTGGCGAAAAGCCTGGACCCCATTACGTGCCCCCTGCCTCACGTGCTGTCATTCCTCCAGCTGTTGCTGGACAGGAATTTGGCCTTCAGCACAATCAAGGTATATGCTGCTGCCATATCATCTTGTCATAGGTTTCGGGGTCGGGACGGTGTTTAGTCACCCCCTGACGAAACGTTTTCTGCGAGGAGTACGGAGACTCAGACCTGTGTCACGCGCACTGGCGCCTCAGTGGGATTTGGCTTTAGTGTTACGCGCACTAAGCAAAGCCCCATTTGAACCTTTAGCTCAGGTTCCCCTTAAACTGTTATCAGCCAAAGTAGTACTACTTTTGGCTCTAACATCAGCGAAAAGGGTGAGTGATTTGTCTGCTCTCTCTGTGGCTCCGTCATGCCTCCGGATCCAAGGAGATGGCAGTTCAGCTGTTTTACGCCCTAACCCGGCTTTTATGCCAAAGGTCATCACAAGCTCTTTTAGTCAAGAGTGATCACCCTGGATGGCTTCTTTCCCCCTCCTCACAGGTCGGAGGAAGAAGCCACGTCTCATCTCCTCTGTCCTGTGCGCGCGCTGTCCTGCTATGTGGCGCGCCAGCTGCCACGGCTTTGCGCCGTTCTCAGCGCCTGTTTGTGCATTACAGAGAGCGCTCGATCGGGCAGCCTCTGTCTGCACAACGGCTGTCACACTGGCTGTGTGAGGCTGTGTCACAGGCATATGTCTCCTCTGGGGCGGATCCCCCGGAGAACATCAGTGCGCACTCCACCAGAGGAATTTCCTCCTCCACGGCTTTGCACGGAGGAATGTCAGTGGAAGACATTTGCACTGCTGCATCTTGGTCTTCCCCCTGTTCATTTATTCAATTTTATTTGAGGGATGTCTCCCATTCCTCTCTGACACACCCTGTGCTGAGTGTCCTGTCAGAGTGAGTGACGTCAGGGATCCAGCTGTGCGCCTCTCTCCTGCCTCTCGGCACACGAAGAGCGGCCCTTTTCCCCCTCTTATGAGAGGGATGTTTCCTTGTTTCCTCTGACACATTTTGTACGGAGTGTCTTGTCAGAGTGAGTGATGTCAGGGATCCAGCTGTGCGCTCTCCTGCCTGTCTACACGCAGAGAGTTGCCCGTGTTCCCCCTCTTTTTGTCGCTGGGCAAAGTGTGACCTTCGTCTCTACTTATCACAGCGGCGGGTATGTATTGTTCCCAGCCTTCGTCCCGCCCCATTCGCATGTCGCAATAGGCATGGGTTATTATCTGAGCAGGTGTGTCTGTGCTTCCAGTACCGGGGGGACCCAGTGGGGCGCAGACTACATCTTGCTTCGCCCTTAACCCAATAGCGATAGCCTTAGAGGGCGAAGCCATATACGAATAGAACTGAAGTTACCTACTGTAACTCCAGCTTCTATGAGTATTGGCGTAGCCCTCTAAGTTCTGGGCCCCACTGGCTCCACGAATAGCTGAAGAAAAGTTGTTTGTGTGGGAGCAGATTGTCGGGCCTCCTCCCTATTTATACCGGAAGGGAGCCCGAGGGTGGGGCCCACCTTGCGGGTGGGCGTGGACTACAAGTGTTTCAGTGCTGCACGGTGCGCAGGGATTACCCAATAGCGATAGCCTTAGAGGGCTACGCCAATACTCATAGAAGCTGGAGTTACAGTAGGTAACTTCAGATCAGCTTGTTTACTTCATTTCTTGAGTTAATTGGGAATATTGACTTGAAATCCATGTGTCCTTGATGTTAAGTTGTTCCAGTGCAGTTTTCAGAATGAGTCTTTGTCTGTTATATTCCGGGCAGCTAAAAAATACATGATATATTGTCTCTGATTGTTGGCAACCATCACAGTTGCCAGTTGGATGTTTTCCAATCAGATGCATTGTTGAGTTTAATCCAGAGTGACCCAATTTTATCCTGCTGTTAATGTTCTGTTCTCTTCTATTACTCCCCCAAGTGCTTTCCGTTCCTACTTCCCTTTGTATCTGGTATAAATGTTTCCTTTAGTGTTACTCTCCCATAAATTTTGCCTTGTTGCTTGATAACAACTTTCGTAACTGATTTGACTTCTGCTCAGGCTGTACTGATGGGTAGCCTACTATTAAATCAATCTGGTTTGTTTTCAATCCTTTTTTTGCCACTTGATCCACTACCTCATTACCTCTAATACCCACATGCGCTGGAATCCACACAAATTGAACAACAATTCCCAAATGAACTAACCTATACATGATGTGCAAAATTTCATGTAAATATCCTGACGACATACTCATGAGAAGTTATTTATACTCTCCAAAGCTGCGCTGAGCAAATGACCACTCGCATTGGCTGTACTTCCTCTATCCACTGAAGTGCTAGTGAGATAGCCATCATCTCCACTGTGTATACTGCGATGTGATCACTCGCTCGCTTCCCACTTTGACCTTTAACTCAGGAACATAAAATGCACAACTAGTTTTGAATTTTCTGGATTTTTGGATCCATCAGTAAATATCTGTATAAACTGCCCATATTGTTCATGTAGAACAGTGTTCACGTAAGCCTGCACGTTGATTTTATTTTTCATTGAATGTAACCGTTTCAATAAGGAAAATCTATTACAGGTTGAGGTAGCAACCATGGTGGAACAGCTGATATCAACACAGTCGGACTAATATTCCATTCTTTAACTTTGAATTCCTTACATAATTCCGAAACACAAACACAAAAACTTTCTTTTTTAATTTTGTTACTTTTCCAACTTTTTACAGTTTGTTTAGTGGGGTGCGTATTCATGGCCCTGTAGATTTGCCCAGTAATTAACAATTAACTGTTTTCTCCTCAAAGAAATTGGTATTTCTCCGACCTCTACCTGAAGTGCCGACACTGGTGTAGATCTGACTGCCCCACAGCATATCCTTAGTGCTTGTGCCTGGACGCTATCTAATTTTTGTAGAGAAGAGTATGCAGCTGAACCATACACTATCAGTCCGTATTCTATGACTGATCTAATTAAGGCTGTATACGTTCCTCAAAGCAGCTTTATCAGCCCCCCACTTAGTGCCTGCCAAGCACCTCATAACATTTAAAACCTTTTGACATTTATCTAGTACTTTATCAATGTGAATACTCCATGTGACTCTCTCATCCAACCATATTCCCAGAAACTTAAATGTCTTCACTTTCTTTATTTCTTGTCCATAAAGTTTTAACCTAACCTCCTCACCTATCCTTTTCCTCGTAAAAATAAAGTTTCAGTTTTTTCCACCGACAATCTAAACCCCCATGTCAGAGACCAGCTTTCAATTTCCGTAATGGCTTCCTGAATCTTACCTACAATATCATTTACATCCCCTTTTCCAAATAGCTCCATCATCTGCAAAAAGTGACTTACCAATATCAGATCCTACTTGTGTATATATCATTTATCATGATAGAAAACAAAAGAGGACTAATTACACTCCCCTGCGGGGTTCCATTCTCAACTTCATGCCTTCGAGAATATGAATTGCCAACTCGGACCTGATGGCACGGCCAAACAAAAAATCCACAATCCAATTATATACGTTTCCTCCCAGACCCATAATGTCCAGTTTTATTAATAATCCTTCCTTCCACATCATATCGTAAGCTTTTCCACATCAAAGAATACAGCTACAACACACTCCTTGTTCGCTTGGGCTTTCCTGACTTCAGATTCCAGGCACAACAGTGGATCTAAAGTACTCCGCCCTCTTCTAAACCCACTCTGATAAGGAGTCATTAATTCATTTTTTTCAACATAGTACGTCAGCCTTTCTGTTATCATTCTTTCCATAACTTTACACAAGTGCGATGTCAGAGCTATAGGTCTATAACTGCCTGGACTGGTTGGATCTTTCCCTGGTTTTCTAATAGGAATAATGACAGACTCTTTCCATATTATTGGCAGCTTCCCTTTCTCCCAAATCTTATTGTACATCTCCAGCAGCTTTCCTAATGCAAAATCACTTAATTTGACCAACATTATGTAACTTCTCAACTCTTGAATAGAAAAAGGTACATTCACAACACTCTGGACGAATTTCTTTCCTCATATACATTAGGATGTTCATCTAACACTTCCTGTCTCCTGATCTTACCTTCTTCTGTAAATTTTCAGAAGAATGAACTTTGAAACATTCTTAGCTAGAATTTCTGCCTTCTCCATCCATAGCACCAGTGGCAATTTCCCCTCCATTCTCTAACACTGGCAGGTTACTCTGCTGTCTAATTCCCCTCATCTTCTTAATCATTCCCCATACTTTATCTAATGGCGTAGTTCTCCCAATACTTGAACAGAATCCTCTCCAACACTCCCTTTTTGCTCTTTTAACAATTTTCCTTACCTGAGCCTGTGCCTTTTTATATTCTAATAAATTGTATACTGAATGTGTCTTTCTTAACTTTCCAAACAGCCTGATTTTGTTTCGGATTGCATCATTACATTCTTTGTTCCACCACGGTACCATCTTAACACACTTACTAAGTTTACCAGTTTTATTCCCAATAGTTTGCTTAGCGCTTTTAATTATATTTGAAGTAAATTGCTCATTTATTTCATCAATACTTCCTGCCATATCAATCTTATCAAATTCATTATCACACAACTTAGCAAACACCTCCCAATTTGATTTAGAAAAAGTCCATCTCATGATACCGTCTAGCTCAACCACATTACTTATATCAAACTTGATTATAATCGGAAGATGATCACTCCCAATACTGTTATCTGCCAATACTTCCCAACTGCTACCAGAAGCTAATTCACTTGTTACCAGAGTTAGATCGATCGCAGACTCTGTTCCATCTCTAAAATTGAGTCTTGTACCTTGCCCATTATTTAAACAAACTAATTCCTTTGCCTCCATTAAATCCTCCACTACCTGTCCGTTGTAATCTGTTGATCTCCCTCCCCACATTGTATTATGTGCATTAAAATCACCACACCATATTATTTCACTTCCTTGACAAAGTCTGTCTAATTCCTCTATTTTGAGTTTATTACATGGATTATAAAAATTCAGGACACTAATTTTCCTTTTATTAATCCAAACTTCTACCCCACTATTTCTAAATCAAGACTGTTCTTAAATTAGCTACTATAGACATTACTTCTCTGATAAAGATTGCACATCCCCCTCCCTGACCATTATTTCTATCTTGTCTTATAGCACTATATCCCCCAATAATGAAGTCCAAATGAGTCTTCAGCCATGTTTCTTGGATACAAATAACGTCTGGTTTTTCTTTTAACTGATATATATAGGTCTTGAATTCTTGTCCATTTGCAATAAGGCTTCTAGCATTCCATTGCAGAATGAGAAAAACCATTAATCTACTCACTTATCTGTGACTCTATTGGGGGCTAGCATATCATGTATCATTTCAACGGTTATATCCTTTATCCCCAAAAATTCACCTGCTGCTTCCACTATTGTTTTCAGTCTTGACCTCTTTTTTGTTTGTTGCAAAGCAACATTCACCACTTTTCCAATAAAGGCCACAATTTGTACTTATTTATCAATGCATCCTCTCCTATCACACACTTATGTGAACACTTTGTGGGGCTTTCCTTTGCCTGTGGGAGTTTGGGAAAATCTTTTGAAGAGAATATACTTGCTGCTACTTGGGATTTCCTAGCTATGTTTAATGATACCTTTTCTGTTGCTTCAGCATATGAGACTTTATTTTGCACTTTGTATCTCTGCACCTCCTTGGCCTTTTTCTGCACTTCGCAGCCCTGATACGCAGCACTATGTTCCCCACCACAATTACAACATTTCACCTTAGCACCTGCAGCACAACTACCATATTCATGTTCCCCCGCACATTTTGGACACCTGGGCTTAGTTGCTTTGCACTTGTCTGCCACATGCCCAAACCTTTGGCATTTAAAGCATCGCAGAGGTTTAGGGATGAATTCTCTTACTGGAAAGCTCATGCAACCTATCATTATTTTCTGTTGAATTGTTTCTTCAAACTGAAGAAGAACTGACAAACTATCCACTAGCTTACCCTGATACCTAGTAGGAAGACGCTTAACTACAGACACTTTTCCCCCTTTAATTTCTTTCTTGAGTTCTTCAATGCTGATTTCTATCGGAACTCCACTGATAACTCCAAGTATTTTCCGATTTGCTCCAGGAACATGGCATTTAATTTGAACTTCATTCAAGGTCTTCATTTTCAGTAACTTTTCCTGTTGTTTTGCATTTATCATTTCTACCAACATCCGTCCTTTGCTCAGAAATCTTGCTTGCTTTATTGATCCAAGTTCTTTGTGAATCGCTTTAGTCAGGGCCACTGGATGTAGCTTAGCTGCGGCTTGCTCACCAAACTCCACAATCACTTTCCACTCTTCATTCTCAATCCTTTGTTCTCTTCATTTCATTCTGTGAATCAGATTCACTGAGACTGTCACTTGACATGTCTATCTTCTTCTTGAACTCTTTGTTCTTACTTCATTCCATCCTCCTTCTCCTTCAGATGCACTTTCCATATCCTCCTCTCCAGGACTCAAAGACGCCATTCCACCAGCTGCTCTCAATCTTGCACTCACCGTCCTCTCACCAGCCTTGTGCTGGGGTTGATCAGCACTCTGGGATTTCTACTGCCTCCAAACTCGTCCACCGAGTCGTTACAGTTACTGTGTAATAATGTTTTGAACCTCTGTTGTTTGATATATTTAGCAGAATATGGCATTAGTTTCTCCTTGACACATCACGCATGTTCTACCTCTAGAATTGCCCCATAACATCAGTGAGCATTTGTTTTATGATAACCGGCCTGTTAGGCGGATTTTATGTAGTAGGCTAGGCTATGTGGTTTTGCAAAGGCATACACTTTTATAAATACCTCGAAGTAGCACTGAACTACCATGTGTAAATCCAGAAATAAGGACGATAAAGAGGACATCTCTGTCACATGGAATATTTGTTAATTCATTGTTGCACAAATCTAATAAGAATTTCAGTTTCTGAATATTTCTTCATCATCATAATTAGTAGTTTATTAAATCATATGTTATGGCCCTCGAGGTAACTATTAGCTTAGGCTTGGTATTAGTCAGTAGTTTATTACAGAAAATAAACTACTGAAAATATTTCATTAGATTCAGCTAAATGTATGAGAATAATTAGTATTTCTCTGACTGATGGTAACAGGCAACAATGACAGGACAAACAACAATTCATTGTGAAACTAGTGTCTGCCTACTATCCATTTATTAATTCTCACTTAAGATGCTTTGTATAATACCAACATACAGTCCAAGTTTCTCAACTTGTTTTTCCTCTTCCTCTACTATTTGAGTGTCAAAATCCTCTCAATACACAGTAGAGGGCAGTGTGTCCATGTATGCAAAAAGCAGCCTACAAACAGGCGAAGAACAACAGATAATATAATTAGCTTAGATTTCACAACAGGAATAAAAATAATTGTTTTTGATGTAGCAGCTCTATTTATGAGTCAACGTGGTAGCAACAAACACAGATAACTTTCTATGTGGGCAAAATGTACAGATTTCAAAATGTAAAACTAGTTCATAATCTAAAGATAAACAAGGAAAAAGAGAAAGGCCTACATGGGTGTTAAATATGTTTTATTGATCAGAAATAAAACAGTAGAAAAAGAAAGGTTTTGAACACTTTGTTTCAACAATGTGCCAATGTGATTAGTGGGATGGTGTAAAAAACAGTAATATCAGATGTGTCTTTCATATCAACACTGTAAAAAGTCTGAATGATGGATTAAAGTTTCTCAAGATGGTTCTGAACCTGAAACATTTCCATTCATGGGTTATAAGTAACAAAGGAAAAAGAAAGAAAACATCGGACACATTTTATGAATGTTTATGTTGACAACGTTCTAATGTGTTTGGTCAGTGCTCTGTTGGGATAGTGATGTTTAATGCTGCTGTACGGAAAAAGTCACTGTTTTCTGAATGTAACACTTCAAGTGGCCAAAAATTAACCCTTGTGCCTCTCTAGGGACACTTTTTATTTTATTTTGGAAGTTCCAGCTCAGCTACTATATTAAGGCTAAATAAAGTGTGAATTCAAAATACAGACAGTCAGATATTTAAGCACCAAAGGGTCCCAATGGAAACCCGTTAAAATCCTAGTTTTGAATCCCACGATAAAAAACTGCAAAATAAAACTATCCCATGGTAAAAAAATTAACTCATTAATTGAAAATAAATGTGTTTATATCAGAAATAAAACGGAAAAGGGTAGGTTATATCTCACACAGGCTCCGCCCTCTACTGGACTCTATGGGTACTACCTCTCAACCATACTATGCGACCATTCACTTACTGAGATATTTATAACCGTAGCCGGCCCCAGGGGCGGGCCTACCCGAATGCGTGCACAAGCCCACCGTATATAAGGCGGCCACGCCTCCCGTTCCCGTCATCATTTTCTATTCAGCGAGCGAGCAACAACTGAAGCAGAGAAAGTAAAAACGTTTGAAAGAAGAAGAAAGTTATCATACCTCCATGGAGTCGCCACTTCTAGAGACCCGGGCCTGTCCTTCATGCCCTGGCTTAAATAGCGGGCGCCGATCCCCACCACCTCTGCTTCGAGTGTTTGGGGGACCAGGATATGGCCGAGGCGGTGCCATTCACGTTCGCCATTCATGTTCGCCATTCCAGCGGGGTGGATGGCTCCGTTTGCCGTTGTCGGGCACTTCCGGGTCCGGCGTCCATGGAAGTCCACCGCCCAGGGCTGTACTTCCCCCTGGGTGTTGACCATGGCGGCGGAGGCTCCTGCCTCACCAGATCAGAGCGATTATTTGGCCGTGTTGATCTCCTAGGAGCCCCCGTGTTTACGGAAGGGCTCTTTGGATCGATCTCCTTGGTCACGTGGGTGAGGAGTAGTCGCAGCGTGGCTGCTTCTTGCTCATCCCCAGAGGAAAGAACACTGTCCCACACTCCCTGCCCCCGCTGTAAACTCCAGTATAGGAGCCAGCAGGTGGGCGCGCGCACGTGAGTGGAATAAACCAAAGTGCTGTCAAAGCACTGGCTCTCCTCCCTGAAAGCACTGTCATGGAAGACAGCGTTGTTACTTGCCTTAACTTCGGCCAGGAGAGTGTCAGAGCTACCGCTCTTCGGTTGCGGTGCAGTGGCTGTTAACCAAAAGCCAGTCAGGGGCAGTGTGGTGACTCGATGTTGTTGGACGACAGGGCGTTTAGGCATCAGGGCTCCACCCACTGTACCCATAGAGTCCAGTAGAGGGCGGAGCCTATGTGAGATATAACGGTGGGTTACGTATTGTAACCCTAGTTATATAAGCACAGGCGGAGCCCTCTACTTGGGGCCGTCTGTCCTATGCTCCTCGCTGAAGAGAAGTGTGGGATGACGGGAACGGGAGGCGTGCCCGCCTTATATAAGGTGGGCTTGTGCACGCATTCGGGTAGGCCCGCCCCGGGGGCCGGCCACGGTTATAAATATCTCAGTAAGTGAATGCTCGCATAGTATGGTTGAGAGGTAGTACCCATAGAGTCCAGCTTATATAACTAGGGTTACAATACGTAACCCACCGTTTTGAACACTTGTGCCAATGTGATTAGTGGGATGGTGTAAAATACAATAACAGTAGATGTGTCCCTCATATTAACACTGTAAAGAATGATGGATCATTGTTTCTCAAGGGGGTTCTAGCCTGAAACATTTCCTTTATAATTAATCATGGGTTTCTTTCTGGTTATATGTAACAAAGGTAAAAGAAAGAAACAAGAAGAAACATCTGACACATTTTTTATTGAATGTTTATGTTAACCAGCGAGAGTTTTTCATCTGTTTCAGTGATGGTTTATGCTGCTGGACAGGTTCCAACACTGACCGCTCCACTGACCAGAGCCGCTTTGCTGAAGCTCACCCGGCTGTTATTGATGGTCAGGTTCCTCATACAGCCTACGTAAGCCTTCCTGGTGGCAATGCCCTCTGGGAGGAAGGGATCTGAGAGGTGGAAGAGTACATCACAGGATTAGAAAGGAGTAATGTTTGTTTATCAGGAGATTATCAGAAATGTGTGGTGGTTCACCTTGGGCTCCACCGATAAACACCGGCTTCTTGGTATCTGTGGAGCTGGGGTTCAGAGGTCCAACCACATGGTTGACCTCAGAATCCACGTCCAGCTGGACAACGTTGGCATCACGGATCACTAACATCAAGCAGGAATTGATCAATTGATTACACAGTATTCTTCAAGGAATGTAAAAGTGTACTCAACTTCAGTATGTGAGCAAATGTTCTTAGTCCACCACTCAAGTGGCCAAAAGTGAACCCTTGTGCCTCTCAAGGGACTCCTCTTTTTTTATTTTGGAAGTTCCACCTCAGCTACTTAATTAAGGTTAAATAAAGTGTGAATTCAAAAAACAGAGAGTCAGAGATTAAGGCATAAAAATGTCCCCATTGAAACCAGTTAAAGTCACCATTTTTAATCTCACTATAAAAAACTGCAAAATGAAACTATCCCATGGCAAAAAAATAACCCTTTAAATGATAGCTTGTGAACAAGTTTTAAAGTTTTAATTCCTATATCTTTTATGAATTGTCTTTTATTTTCCATTGTTTTATGTGTTATTGCCTTTGTAAAGCACTTTGAATTGCCTTGTGTCTGAAAATGAACTATATAAACTAACCTTAACCTTAACCTTAATTGTGAAATTCTCACCAGTGATTCTGTTCCAGTGGCCAGCACACAGACTCTGTCTTGGTTTCACCTTTGTGAAGAACTCATGAGACCCATCATTCACAAGAACCACCACCTGGAAACACACAGCAGCATGTTATTTATATTGAACAGAAGACGTGTTTTCAATTGACATAATTTGACCTAAATATGTCGTTTTCTGGATAGCAGTGCCATGACTTACCACTCCTTGATCAAGGAAAATTGTGAAATCGCCCTCTGCTGTTTTCACATGCAGCAGCATCCCAGATGGCACCCGGGGGCGCACCTCCATCACCAGCTCAAACCTCAACCCGAGGTCAAAAGTCTCATCTGAGAGGAGCAGGAGCAAGAGGAAGTGAATTCTGGGTACCTTATCCATTTAGGGCAGGGGTGGGGAAAATCTTTCCTCTCAAGGGCCATTTCAATTTTTTCAACATCCTCCGAGGGCCGTACAAATTATTGACCTCTGCTTAAAAATACTAAAATCACAGCCCATTATTTCACCTTTCTTTCATGCTGTGCAAAGAAAAAGCAACCTCTTAATCCAGATATCTTACCATGACTCGTGCATGCACGTGCACGGTTGTGGCATGACCACCAAAACAGAAAGATATGGACTCAAGATATTTGCAAATGTATTTAATTTCCTATCCATGTGAACATGATTTAAGTGGGGGGGGGGACCTAAACTCCTCTAGGGGGTCCGGGGGGCATGCTCCCCCGGGAAGATTTTTAAATGTTGAAGTTGAAAGCATCAATCTGGTGCACTTTGAGAGCAAAATGAAGAGATCTATGGACACATCTCTCAACACCCATATGAAACAGAACTGTAAGCAGATTTTTTTTCTTTATGGATATTTTACAAATCACTCTCCTTTCAAACTGTATTCTTGTTTATTAATAACAACTTTGTTTTACTGTCATATAGTTTTATACCTGTTTACGTTATTCTCTTATTTTTTTATAACTATAATGATCATATAAAGATGTGCCTTTACCTCACTGGTTGGAGAAAAAGCTTCTTATATTCGTTAGCATAGCTAGCTAACCAGATGCTAATAACAACAAAGTTATTGACTGTATGATCAGTATGACAGATGACAGATCCACTGGGCTTTCAACTAAAGACACAGCCACGCAGAAACTGCGGCATGTGTACGGCTCCTTATGGGTACTGCAATTTCTGAAGTGCCGCAGCGGCGTTCCGGTGCTCTCCGTGAGCACTACACCCCTGTCAGACAAGACATATACCACGTGATGACACGTTAGGCTCGTGTTGTGTTCAAGGACCCTGACCTTGGCCAGGAAAAACAGGAACTCGCTTGTTTAATTCTTTTGCGGTTTAGATTTCTTTAATTTTTCTTTTTTGCGTGTGTTTATAAATTACCTCGAGGGCTGTATGGCCGTATGGCCGTATGGAGGCCAAATGGTCTCGCGGTCCGTATACGGCCCGGAGGCCGGAGGTTCCCCACCCCTGATTTAGGGCCTCACCTTTTTATAGAATCAGCCATGTTTCTCTGTGGTGCACGTGTGAAATGACTCTCTTGTTCAACAGCTGCAGATCAGCTCACTAGTTCGTAGGGGCTTTTTATTCCCCATCTGCTGTCCTCCCCCTCAGCAGATACACTACTTCACCACAGTTGCAGTGAGGGTATCATGTTCCCTCACCCTACCAATCTCTCTCCATGTATATGCAGGGCCGGTTCTAGCCAATTTGATGCCCTAGGCGAGATTTTAGCTGCGCCCCCCCCTATAGAATATATAAAGAATAAATGAAAAATCTCTACAAAAGACAAATACACTACAAAAACAGAAACATATTGACATAGGTAATTTACATAAAAAAGGCTTCAAATGTATTCAGTATTGTATGAACATGTTTGAATTGGAGGGTGGACATCACCTCCTCTAGGGGGGTCCGGGGGTATGCCCACCCAGGAATCTTTTTTTGAAAATTTTAAAGTAAAATGCTTCAATCTGGTGCACTTTGAGCACACAATTACTAGAGAATAGATCTGGGGGTACAACTCTAAAACACCCATATGAAAAAGATTGGTTTACATTTTAATAATCAAATAAGTATGTGAACATAACCAATAACCTACCTAAGCCAATAAAAAAATCAATGGAACACATTTTATTTTTGTTGTTCATTCAAATCTTATTTTACCTAATTTTTTTATCTCTCCAGCTTTAAACAATATTTTTGGTTTACTGTCCTATAGTGTACATTGAAATTATTTCAAACCTGTTTATCCCAATAATTATAAAGGAGTGCCTTGGAAATATGTGTTTACATAAATTGTGATCAAAACGTTTGCGACCCACTGAGATAACTTAGACTAAAGTTAACTATCTGAACACTGAGTCCTTTACATCACTGAGCTGTAGTTATCAGCCTCTCAGTCTGTCAGGAGAGAGCTCCCCTCCACCTTTGTTGTAGAAACATCTTCTTCTTATATCCGTTAGCGCAGCTAGCACCAGATGCTAATAACAACAGCGCTGGTACCTCGCTCCCACGCTCACTCGAACTTTGGCTGTGAGGGTGTTACCTTTACTTAATTATGAATGTTGTTACATCAAGGCCGAAAATTAGGATGAGCACCAACGGTCAAAATGTTTTTCCCCCTCCAGAGCTGCCAGCGCAGCGCCCCCCCAGATCTGGCGCCCTAGGCGACCGCCTATGTCACCTATGCCAAAAACCGGCCCTATGCATATGGGATGGTGAAAGGCTAGAGGGGCTTTGAGTTTTCCAGAAGGAAATCTAATGCGCCCTGTAATATACCAGATGTTCAGTTTGAAAACAGATCCTGCCCAATGTACATGGTGTTTCCACAAAAACAACCCTGTGCAAACTTTACATTTATGCAATGCGACAACTAAGATGTCTTTTGTATTACATTTTTTAAAAGTACTATAAATTTACCAAGCAGGACGTATCCTCCTTCCTCTGAGAAGAATGTTCCCGCCCGCCTCAGAAAGTCCCTCGAAGCATGGGGTGACCCCAAAAGTCTCTGTCACCGAGGACAGCCACTGGCCATCGAGCTGCAGGTTCTTCAGACAGCCGGTGAAGCTGTATGCAGAGTTTCTCTGAAGGGAAACACATGGGGACCAATTTCAGACTGGTTAGTCTATAAACTCATAGGGTGGGCCCTTGTGTACAGTAGCTCAGTTGGTAGAGCTGACGTCACATTTACTCGGGCTCGGTCCCCCAAGCGGAGCCCCCGGAGCCCCCTGTCTCCCCCTTTCATAGCTGTCACTCAGATAGAGGCCCTGGTTACCCAAAAGTCGGTTTCTCTTACAAATAAATAGTTGAATCATTAGGAAATAAAACACATCCCAAGGGTTGTAACCAATACAGTAATCTATGACAATTTCCAGAGGTGGCTAAAGTAAACTAACTAAGATGGATATGGTATGTAACAATACTCAATCAGAAATGACTCTTATTTATTTATGCTACTGTTGTTACATTTAAGCAATTACAAGTAAGTGTCAATTGCTGCTGTTTAGCATGAGCTAAAGAGGCATGTGTATGGGCTTAGATTTGTCTCATAATTATTTGTGTGAACATAAAAATAATTTGTGTGTAAATATGTGATTTGTAAATGTAAAACACCATCCACAAATGCATTTAAAAGATTTGCAAACTCACAAATAAATTTGCAAATGTAAAACGGATCTGCAAATACGCTAAATATTTTTACAAATAAAAAAAAGATCTTTGAATATCTCTTTAACATTTCAACTTTCGATCAGGCAGTTGTGAATCCATTTTGTATTTGTTGACCAAAAATGCGCTTGTGGATCTCAAATCTCTGCTCGTGGATCTCAAATCTCTGCTCGTGGATCTCAAATCTCTGCTCGTGGATCTCAAATCTCTGCTCGTGGATCTCACATCTCTGCTCGTGGATCTCACATCTCTGCTCGTGGATCTCAAATCTCTGCTTGTGGATCGTCTTTTTACACACGAGTTTTGAGACAAACTTTCCGCCGGTCTCGGCTAAAATCTACTCGTGTCACTCGGTTATTTTCGGAAAACACGTGATGGCCGGCTGATGACGACATTTCCGCATGATTTTCAAAGTAAGAGCATGATGTTTTTATTATAATGAACAGCGGAACGTTAGATGCATTCTTTATCACCATCATCATCATGTTATAGTGATACAGTTAGTTTGTGTTAGTTTATTGGTCCAATACAGCATATATCGAGCACATTCGTATGCATCGATGTTGAAGTACAGGCTACGCCACTTTCGGGTCCCGGGGGGAGCAGCTGGCAGCGAAGCAGCCCAGAGATAACTCTTTCTTCATTGTTTTTTGTGTATTCAGTCTAGCGGGTCAAAGTTAAAAAGCACTTCACATCTTATTAATCGGCCTAGTTTTACCTTACCAGTGCAGTGGTATGGTAATCTGTAGAAAAAGCACCGTATTTAGGTCAGCCTTCATAGTAAGGCTACATTAAATGTTATAATATTCATCGTGTCCTTTCTACTGTATATGCATATATTCCTGTCTATTGCTATTTCTATCTATCTATCTTTCTAGCCATCTATCTATATATCTATCTATCTATCTCTGGGCTGCTTCGCTGCCAGCTGCTCCCCCCGGGACCCGAAAGTGGCGTAGCCTGTACTTCAACATACGAATGTGCTCGATATATGCTGTATTGAACCAATAAACTAACACAAACTAACTGTATCACTATAACATGATGATGATGGTGATAAAGAATGCATCTAACGTTCCGCTGTTCATTATAATAAAAACATCATGCTCTTACTTTGAAAACCATGCGGAAATGTCTTCATCAGCCGGTCATCACGTGTTTTCCGGAAATAACCGAGTGACACGAGTAGATTTTAGCCGAGACCGGCGGAAGTTTGTCTCAAAACTCCACAAGCAGAAATGTGAGATCCACAAGCGCATTTTTGGTCGACAAATACAAAATGGATTCACAACTGCCTGATCGAAAGTTGTAAATGTTAAAGAGATATTCAGAGATCTTTTTTTTTATTCGTAAAAATATTTTGCGTATTTGCAGATCCGTTTTACATTTGCAAATTTATTTGTGAGTTTGCAAATCTTTTAAATGCATTTGTGGATGGTGTTTTACATTTACAAATCACATATTTACACACAAATTATTTTTATGTTCACACATAATTATGAGACACATCTAAGCCCATACTAGCGTTAAAGATGCACTAATACATATTTTAAATCAAGAAATGGGTCAAATGGCATGTGTAATTTGAAAGAGATTCATTACAAACTGTGCTTCCCTCTGCTAAATACAGAGTTTGAGCAACTTTCAGTTCATGTTTTGGTTTGATAGCCGGCAATTGTTTTGGCCCCCATGAGTTCAGAGGGGCTTCCAGCAGCCTGGACATCTGGATGTCTGCCGGTATAACCATATATGTCCGGTAGACACAATGGGTCTTAAATTACAGAGACTTGTAAAAGGTTAGCCTTTTTATTCGGTGCTACAGACCTTGATAGAATTGTCATGCTACAAATGACCCACGCTATGTTCATGGTTTAATCTCTTCAACAAAAACTTGTATCCGTACCTGAATATTCTTTTGGGCTCTCCCAGGAGGAACCCCTCCCACGAACAGGGACTGCTGACATGCCAGGAGACATTGCTTCCCTGAGCTCTGTCCTCCAGCACTGTGAGCCCATCAATAATCAACCGGCCCATACTCCCATCACGGATAAAAACCACCTGCAACAGGAGAACAGAGGAGGTCGTCAGCTTCATGGCTAAACATGCATCCACTCACTTTTGACGTCACACTTACATTGTGCCATGCACCGTCATTGTATTTCTCCTCGCTCCTGATTTTGACTCTTTGCTCTTCTACATTGAAAGTGTATACAAGCTTCCCGTGGGCCAGGAACAGGGCCATGAAGTTGTCCTCTTGGACGTCAGATACATAAAAGATGAGGCCAAACGATGAGTTGGTCTTCAGGGACAAGGAGAAGTGGGACCTGTGAGAAGATAGTCACATTAAGTACTGTGTTCAGAAAGAAAGAGCTTTGAACAATCGTGACCCTGAGGTAGGTTCTGTTCCTTAAACACCTTTCAGAGAGGGACTCCGGGAGGTTTGTGAGGTGCTGCCTGCTGTTGGCGATGCCGCCGTAGTGGAAGGCTTGGCGGGTTGCCCTTGGAGTTGAAGAGAGATAGCAGGTCTCCGTGCTGAGCTCGGACGGCTCCTGCTCATCACTCCTCAGTTCCATCAGGCCCAGGGGGAGGCTGGACTCCCTGCTGACCTATGAGAGGGTTTATTGAATGTCAGGATGACACAGATCATAGCAACAAAATGAAGAATGACAGTTGTCCAGCACTCTTCGGTCCTACCTTCTGTGACATGCTCTGTCTGGCTCTAGAACTATGTTCCCTGTGCCTGGACAGCAGAGCAGCAGGGGGCCGCTGGACGGGGCAGTCCTGCAGGGACGTCTGCACCTTCTCTGTGTACCGCTGGAAGTCCTCAGGCTCTATGTCCCGGTCCTGTCTACAGAAATACAGGAACAAGAAGGACAGATGAAGGAGCTGTAGGATGTCTCAACACACCCGCTCGTCTCCATAGCAACAACTTCTCAGCTCACAGCTTTATTTGTTAGTCTCTTCCAGATGTGGCAATAGTACTCAGATCTTGTACTTAAGTAAAAGTAGAAGTACTCAGATCTTGTACTTGAGTAAAAGTAGAAGTACCAGACTGTAGGAATACTCTGTTACAAGTAAAAGTCCCGCATTTAAAATCTTACTCAAGTAAAAGTAGAAAAGTATTAGTATCAAAATATACTTAAAGTACCTAAAGTAAAAGTAGTGATTGTGCAGATTGGTCCATTTCAGAATAATATATATGATATGTTTTATAATGATTGATCATTAAAGTGTTCTCAAAGCTGGTAAAGGTGCAGCTAGTTTGAATGACTTTGTATACTGCAGGGTAGCTTGTGAATTTACTCCAGGTGGAACTAAAGTCTGATTTAACACTTGATTATATTTCACATCATTCATCCAGATCTGTAAAGTAACTAAAGGTATTAAATACATGTAGTGGAGTAAAAGTACACCATTTACCTCTGAATTGTATTGGGGTAAAAGTTCAGAGTAGCATGACATTGAAATACTCAATTACAAATACCTCAACATTTTACAGTAGGCTACTTGAGTAAATGTACTTAGTTACTTAACACGACTGGTCTCTTCCTCACATAACAGGAGAGGAGGTAGAAGCTACAGAGATATGAAGGGGCAGCGGGCCCTGGGCGGTCCTGTGGGGACCCTCGGGGGGTTACCTGTTGATGTAGGCGTAGCTGATGCAGCCGGTGAAGTTCTTGAAGCTGCTGCTGGGAGAGCCTCCGTAGTAGAAGGTCTGTACAGCAGAACCTGAGGAGGCTTTCGGGGCAGATGATGGACGTTTCTTCTCCTGTTTGTCTTTGTCGTCCACCAACAGTGAATACCTGGTGAACAGTTTAACCAGGCGCTCATAAATTATCTTTAGTCACAGTGCTCTTCTATAACTGCCTAGCCACTAAACACCACCCTACGTGTCCTTTTTGGCTGCCTGTCTGCATTATATTTCAAATATGTCTCAACAATCTCTACATGAGATGTTCTGAACCTAAGAGGTGTTCAGTCAGTGAATAAGTAGCTATATATCTGCCTTTAATGATCGGTTTCTAGAGGGACAGACCTCTTCGCCTATTTGTCATGCTGGTTAACTGTGATGCTGATAAAGCCACATATTTTGTTTGTCTGGAAGCTGTTGGTTCTTATCAGTAAACTGAAATTGTACAGAAGGTCTGTAACTCTATTAGGAGGTTTATTATTAGTTACTAGTCCACACATATCAGTCTTGTTATTTGCAATCAGGAGATTGGTGGTTTAATCCCCGGCAGCTACGCACAACGAAGTGTCCATGGGCAAGATACTGAACCCCCAACACACGTGTGTGTGTGTGTGTGTGTGTGTGTGTGTGTGTGTGTGTGTGTGTGTGTGTGTGTGTGTGTGTGTGTGTGTGTGTGTGTGTGTGTGTGTGTGTGTGTGTGAATATGCATTAAATTAGATGATTAGATGTTGAGCATATTGTATGGCAGACATGCTATCCATGTGTGTGTGTGTTTGTGTGTGTGTTTGGATGAATGTGTGTGCACGTGTTAATGTTGACATGCTGACAAGGTGCTTTATATAAAAAAACAAAAACTTCACATGGAGGCTTGTATGGATTAAGCAATCAAATAATCTTGAAATTGAAACAAATTGTTCTTTCTAAGAGGAGTCTGACGTCATACAGTTGAGAGGAAACTGTATGAAAAGCTGGTTAAAATCAAAACCCAACATCATTTTGATACATAAGACATCTGTTGGCAGCTGTGATGTCGGCATACTTACTTCTGACTGTTTACTGAGGCCACTAAGAAGTGTGTCCTTCCATCATTGTATTGTTTCTTGTGTGATTTAACCCGCGTGCCTCTGCAGGTCAGCACCACGGCTCCATTCTCCAGGGATATGCTGAACTCTTCTGACTGAAGTAGGAGAGAATATTGTAAAAGCTAGAACTTAGCAGCACATTACAACTTGTTACAAACTCCTTCAAGGAAGTATCTTGATCTGTCTTTTATGACAAAATTATACTTCTGTTTATCCTAGTTTTCCAATCCAACCATTTGAAATGCTGCATTACACAAAGTGACTTTCCTATGGTGTGTAAAGACAAAGATGAATGTATACCCCTTCATTCGTGTAGAACAGGAGTCCGGCCGACTGCAGTGTTCTGAAATTCAGTCCTCCCTCAAAGTTGTCGAAGGGTGAGATCTTGGCTGTTGATCCCAGGTAGCTCTCACCAGTGAAATAGGCTTTACGGGACATCTGTCACAAGAACAACAAATATCACTTTCAGCACCTGTTACCTTTCACCCTCCGTTCAGCTTACAGTTCAGTAATCCCCAATAAGACTATGAGTAGACTCACATGAAAGCTGTTGAACTATATATCAATTATTTTCTCTTGATTAACGAACAAACGATAACGATAATACTTTAATGGTCAGATCAAGTCTGAAATTTGACTTGCATCTCAGCAGCTCCATTTGTAACATCAACATGGACAAATAACAAGACACAATACATGAAAAAATGCTCAAAGATTGAGATGGATTGTTTGTTTTACTCATTGTGAGATCCATCACCCACAGTGTATTGGTTCCACAGGCACACATGCAGAGCAGACAGAGTGTGAAAAGGTGGAGCAGCACTCACAAAGGACTCCTCGGGGCAGCCACTGCTGATGCCAATGGTGCCAGGCTCCTCCAGCAGATTGAAGTCTTTTTTCTGGAACTGGAACCCTTTCACACAGCCTTTCAGACCCAGGACAGCAGACAGCTCCGGCCTGTGGTCATACACTTCCTTTCAGCATCTTTAGGGAAATTCTCAGCTGCACTAGACAATGTGTAATATAATTGTTGCTGCCAAATTTCAAAGGGGGGGTTTCTCATATTTAGACGCCAACTCTCAAATGTTGATATAGTCACCATAAGGATATCTTTTGACAAACTGAAATGTAAATGTAAAATGCAAAAACTGTAAGTGGAATCCAAACGTTTTTACAATAAACTGTATAGACATTTTCTCCTCAGAACAGGTCTGCAACCAACCAGCTGTCTCATGCAGATAAGATGGGCTGTTGCCACATGGAGGGATTTTTTTCTACATGGAAAACAGACCTCAGTTGTATTGAACAGTGTTCCATGTTTAATATGTTTTGTAAGTATTTTTAACTCACCTGGATTTTAAAATGCTTGAGGGAGCCCCACCTATGTAGATATCGGAGAAAGGCAGTGTGGTTTTTGGATTCTCCAAAGATTTAACATGGCTCTTGTCCACCAGCAGGATAATTTCTTTGACTGATGGTAGATTACTGACACCTGTGCAAACGGCAACGCATAATTCACTTACAAGTTCACGTTGACTTCCAGTTCAAATTGTCTAACTAGCCAAATGAGAAGAGGGAATCTACCTCATGGTATCGTGCATCATTTATTTGCAGCTTTGGTATTTTATCCTCTAAAAGTTGAGGCCCTTTGCTGAAGCCAAAGTCATACATCAGGCGCAGGAAGCCATTCTTTAACTCTAAAAGGAAGAAATTATCCTGGAAAGAAAGATTTTTTAAAACATTACAAAACTGAAAAAGGAAGAATTAAGTCAGCGTGTGAAAACAATGTTACTAGTGAAAGAAAAATCGAAATTAAGTACAAATTGTTTTAAAATAAATCAAAGTTCCTTTGTGTAACATTAAAGCCAGTCTCACCCCCTGGACCATAAGGAGAAGGACACCATCGTTTGCCACAGTTCGCACTGCTATATCAAATCTGGTGACCACACCAAACCGGCCCCTCCTCTCAATATTATTGATGAGTGCGTAGCCCGTTCCATCAAACAGGTAGCTGGCAATGCGACTCTGGGAAAATGCCAACTTGTACCTGAGAGCAGAATGAGAAATATTATTTGATATAATAAAATGAACATTATATGTGATAAATTCAGAATGTCCCAGATCTCCTGGGGGCCCCGAAAGTCCCAGCGTTTTTTTTCTGTATGCTTCCAATTGGTTTTTTTAATCAACAGATTCTTTGTTAGGGAATTTCAACCAATCAACTACATTATTAACTAAGCAGCTAAATCTAGTTATAAAGCTTTATTAGTTTAGTTCTTATTGTACTCGCATTGTGAAAATAAATATAGTGTATTTAATTACATCCAATAAATCTGACTGAATTAGTGGGGTAGGTGAGGATGAGTCAGGGCCCACAGCACATGTCTGCCCCGGGGCCCTGTAACTGGTAAATCATGCAAATGTGTACTGTACCTGGGGCACGGTGTTGATGTAATCAAGTCCATTTTGTGAGTGTCTTTGAAATTGTAAAGACTGATCACGTCATTGTTCAGCGAACCCAACTCGATGCAGCCCACAAAAGGAGCAAGACTCAGAAGAGGTGGGAGCTGGTCAATCAAAAAAACATCTCATTTTATTTCGGAAAAAGCATTGAGTTAATGATTCACTTGTAATGATGGACTCTTGTGAAAGGCCTTACCCTGATATCCGATGGGACGCCACCTACAAAGAACACAATATCCTTGGGGTCTATGTCGAACAGTGAGTCAGCGCCCGGAGCTTCTCCTTTCTGGATGAACTTCTGCTCATCTGTGGAGCTCTGGCTGGGGATGGTCAGAAAGACTTTTCCATGTCTGCCCAGCCTGCAAGCAAAGAGCACCAAGGAGCATGAGAGACGATCTCATGATTTATGGAAGTATACCATAGACCTTTTTATAGCTTTGGTAAAAGCATTGAACATTGAAATGACAAATTCGTTGAAATCATAATTGTGTTATTGTGGCAACTTTAACAAATCTGTTGTACGAGAGATAACAACCTAAAGTGTACTCCTAAAGTTTATTACCTCTCTACTTTGATGTAGTTGAAGACTGCGGGCCACTGGCTCACAGGCTTTGAACTCAGTGGAATCTCAACATCTTCTCCCCCCAGGTTGTACACGTACACCAGGTTGTCATTCTTGATAGCCAGTCCCATGTAGTCTTTCTTACCCTGTGAGCAAAATAGCAGAACATCCTCATGGTGAGTTCAAATCCTGTTTCCCAATCATGGCCTTAGTATTTCATCATTTTACAACAGCTGCATGAGTTTCCTACTGAGAAATGACCTGATTTGTTATGAATGTTTTATGATCTTTAACCCTGAAATATAGTGGTTTGAAAAACATAAACATCACTCATTTCAGATTAGCTATAGTGCTCATGCTGAGGCTATTGTTCCACACTGAACAGCCAGGGACAGAAACACTGCATAGATGACAGTGGCAGTGAAATCACCAAGGTGAAGTGTTCAGGAGAACAGAGGCCTCACATTGCTTTCTGTGTCCCGGTGAGCGGGGGCTAACACTGTCTATGTAAATTAGGTCTAACTTTGAAGCCACACACATGCACTATTGTCACTACCGTCTGTTGGAGACCTTTTGAAAGGGCAACTGTGCGTTTTCAAAGCCTGTCATTCCTGCCACTGTGATCATAACATATACATTAACATAACTATTCATGTCCACAAGTGGCCCCCTGCTTTTATCTTCGCCCTGATCCACTTGTTTAGTGTTGTCAGCAAACGGTACATGCCAGGTTGTTCCACACAAGTAATCAGAGGTCGGAGAAGTATTCAGATCATGTACTTGAGTACAAGTAGAAGTACCAGAGTGTAGGAATACTCTGTAACAACTTGTTAGTTATAAGTAACTAAGTACATTTACTCAAGTACTCGAGTACAATTCAGACGTAAATCCTGTACTTTTACTCCACAACATTAATTTAATACCTTTAGTTACTTTACAGATGTGGATGAATGATGTGAAATATAATCAAGTGTTAAATCAGACTTTAGTTCCACCTGGAGTAAATCCAAGCTACCCTGCAGTATACAAAGTCATTCAAACTAGCTGCACCTTTACCAGCTTTGAGAACACTTTAATGATCAATCATTATAAAACATATCATATATATTATTCTGAAATGGACAATCTGCACAATGACTACTTGTACTATCGCTACTTTAACTATATTTTGATGCTTATACTACTTTTACTTGAGAAACATTTTGATTGCAGGACTTTCACTTGTAAGTTGTTATAATGGCTCCCATCTGTATCCACTAAGCATTCCGTCTGGTAGGCTTTAGTTATATAGTAACTGATTAGCCTACCCCACATGGCAAAGCAACAAACTTATTTTGTGTTCCTCACATTTCTGCCTCCCAGGTATAAGATGAAGCGGTCCTCAATGGGATCCTTGTCAGGGTCCACTCTCATGAACAAACTGATGGACGTCACTGTCTTCAGGTCTTCCAGGTTGCTGTGAGGATGGACCTCCACTGAAGACTGACCGTTAAACTTCATGGACACTTGCACCTAATGAAAACAACCAGAAAGGGTCATGGCGAGATACATTTGAGGAGTTGTTTTGTAGCAAACATTGTAAATGTAAAGGTCATTCATTCAATATCCTAAAGAGGAAAACTCCCTGTTAGCTATAAGCATCTGACTATTTGGTAAGAGACCTGGATTTTAATGAGGTAATGGTTTATTAATGAATAGTTCAACGGTTTCAGCCTCTGTGATCTATGATGGTGATCAGTTTGTAATGTGATGGAACGGGAGATGCATCGCCGTGTTTTTCTAAAAAGGTAGGCTGCCCATCGACGGTTTAGGACAGGCTCACACTTTACTTCTTACCTGCTAGAGCTAACTTTGTGTAGTTTCCATTAGCTAACTTAAACTGACAGATGCTGTAGTATGGAATCAAAAAAGCTTTTGGAAATGTGAGGTTGATGGCTCAGTAATTTTACTGTTTTTTTAGAAGGTTGCTACATTTACAAATGGTTACAATGTCTATATAAGTTCTCATAAGAATGTGGCAACGTGGTCTGTGTGTGCATCCTCCTACTGTAGCCTCGCTGTAACCGTGCCGCGCCACACTAATTGCGCCACATAAACGCATAGGTGCGCCGCATTTGCGGCTCAGTTGAGGCTCCCTCCGCAAGATCTTCCTGTAGGGAGGGACGGCCCTGACTACACTACACGTCTACTATAGTATTTGTGATTTGTCATCGCTGATTTTCTCAATGGGAGAAGTGACATTTTTTTTTTTGAACAAGAGCAGTGATTTGTGGCTCATAGGATGTCAATGCAATCCTAAAACGTTGGTGAAGAGTGCTGTCAGTCAGGGAGCAGCGAGTGCTACTTTGTATTGAGTTCACATGTGAAAAGCTTGACTCACATGTGTATGTTGATCCAAACATACTGAGCACAAAGATCACTACTTTCTGAACGTTAGGGAACTGCTGTTTGTTGACGTCACTCCAAAACTTTGCTGGCCCGCTAGTGCGCTGCTCTTGTGCCATGGTTACGGATGACTGCATGTCAATAAGTTCCAGTGTAAATTTCCCCTCGTCGATGGAGGGGACCACTTCCTTTGCTCTGGTGGATACGTCCCCCTCTATTGCAACAGTGTCGGGGATGTGATGTGTTTTGTGGAGCGTCGGAAAATGCAGCATCCGACCCGTGCTCAAGTCGGTCGCGAAAAGGTCCACTCTGACTTGGAATGCGCGCATCTGCTCCACAAGATCAATTACTGTTTTGTCTCTGTTTACGCTTCAGAGTTGAGAGAGACAAGTTTTAGAGTTGCTATCATAGGACCACCGTTACTAGCACCACTAGATACACTTTCAAAAAACGAACTGCGTTGTGGTTTGGTGGTTTCTAGGCAACGCGGAGTGTAGCGTTCATACTGTACTACTGTAGGAATTGGGCCACGGGGGGGTGGGCCACTCGGGAGATGGTTCTGGGCCGCATCTGGGCCGCGGGCCGCCATTTGAATAGGCCTTAGCGTGTACAGAATGATGTACTCACCTTCTTGGCCACACTCCTGGCTTGGGCTATCAGCTCTCTGATCCTCAGGATGTTGGTGGTCACGTTGTTAACAGGCTTCTTCTGCTCCACCACCTTAAGCTTGTCCAGCAGCACAGGAACCAGAACATCTAGGTTCTCCACTATAGAGCATTGAATGAGACTGTAAATATATGGAGACTACAGAAAGCGAACAGAAATCAATTAAATTACTCACAGTGTAAATACATTTCTGATTTACAGTTATATGGCAATTTAAAGATGGGGATGTCCCACTAAATATCTGTGTAATGTATAGCTCACTAAAATGGCCTCTGCTCAATATAAAAATACATAATAATTGGCTGCAAATCATATTTAAATGTATACACCAAGTCTATCCACACTAACTACAACAGTTATTAGTACCACATTCCTCCACATATAATCTGAGGCACTCCACACAGTACTTTTATTCCACTCCCTCAGTATCCAAAACAGCAGGTAAAAGATCATTTCAATTCAAAGCTCCGACTATACAAAACACTATGTTTGTATTTTTGTATTGCTAGGAAAATTGCCTCTGTGGCCTTATGTTCGAATGTGTATCTTTAATTTTTGTGTAGTGATTGTAGTAGTATTGTCTGTGGTTGTAGTGATGTGATTTAGTTTTGTTTGTCTTTATTTTCTTGTTACTGTCTTGCTGTTTGTACCATGTTAGGACCCACTTGAAAACGAGATGGTTCACCTTAAGGGGTTTATCCTAAATCAATCCATTTCAATTAAATATCCAAGATGTGTAGTGTTGCTGTGGACATTGCAGGAGATAGTACCTGCTTGGCCGGCAGAGAGGACGGCCTCTTCGTAGGCAGTTGTAGAGTATTCATTGTTCCGCATGTTTTTGGCCCACTCCTCCACCTTGCTGCTGATGGGGGTTATGGTTTGAAGGACTTCTGCTGAGCGGTTGAGAGTCGCCTCAGCCACATTCTGGGTGAACTCCAGTCGTTGTGGTGTTCTGTCTGGAATGAATGCAGAGGGGGACAAAGATACTGTATTTGACATGGTCAATGGACTTAATTTATTCAGTGCATTATCCAGTCTTTATGACTCCTCAAAGCACTTTACATATACAAGTCATCATTTACACCTGATTCAAACAGAAGCAGGGGCAACCATGCACGGTAACACCTGATCAATAGTGACACAAAAAGGCAATTGCTATTGCTGATAGTTTGCTTGACGTGGCGAAACAGGCCTTTATTTCAAACATTTAATGGAAATGCTGACAGGAACTACACTGAACTACACAGGCACTACACATTCCAGGGACAGTGTTTGTGCTAAGCTAGGCTAAACACCCTGCTGACTTCTCTTTGTACCGGACACAAAGATCTGAAATTTGACTGTTACTTCCAAAAACGTACCTGTATGAATCCCACTGATATTATCCACTATTTCTGCAAGTGTTTTCATGTTTTTATCCATGGTTTCTTTGGTCTCCTCAATGTATTTCAGCTTGTCCATCACCTCTGCTTCTACCTCTGTTACAGGGAGGTAAAGTAAAGGTCAAAGGGACATTGGATAGTGGACATATGAACAATGAAAAATCCCTTCTTTCTGATTCTGTGACAGCCCCATACCATTTTGTTCTGAATGTAGAGAAACAGACTCTTTGAAGACGTTGCTGCTCTGTGTCACCAGGTCCCCGAGCTGCATGTTGATTCCATTGATGGCCTGAAACACAGAACACACAACAAGCTACAGACTGTGGACAGTTACTACAGCGACTGTATGCTTTGTATTTATGTGGTATTACTTCTTCAGCTCTTTGGGATAAGTTGTGTGTGGTGAGCGAGGTGATGTTGGCATCATCGATGTATTTCACGATGTTATTGTAGACGTTGGCAGCGCTGATGGCTTTCTGCACAAAGCCATTGGCGTCACTCTCTCTCAGATCCCTGGTGGAGACATAATTATACATGTTGGATTATTTCTATACTGTCATTGCATCAACAATTTCCACTTCAGATGCCAGTCATATTAATGCCCCCACCTAGTGTCAGCAGAAAGTACTTAAAATAAGAATTCCAAAAATATGAAAAAATATATATCTTAAAACATATTTTAAGATCATCTTTAGTAATCTGATTCGTCTGTACATTGCTGTTTTAGTCTGCGTTCTTGTAATTAGTGTCTACAGTGTGCCTATTGAGCCGTTTTGAGCGATATGGGACAAGCCCCTCTCTCTGCTGTCAAAATGAACGTGTACTGTAAAAACTACACTGCGCATGCTCAGAGTCTTTTTCTATTCAATGTGTGCGGCAAAAAAATAATCACCATGGGGCACTGTGCTGGCATCCCCACCAAACGTCATCTCACATATTTCAGAGCAGAATCAGATTGGCTGTAAGTACGTGTGCTGCGAAAAGTGTAGTGAAGAGGAGACTAGAGAGAGCAGCGTATAGTGATTAAAATCAGTAAAACGGAAAGAAAATGAATGAAGTTGACCATCTACTTCAGCTTTGGTAAGTTCATTTTATGTCATATATTTTGTTAACATGGCCCACCAGTGCAGAAATACCCGGATGTTGACAAGCAAGCCTCTATCACGACTTTTGGTTCACTATAACACACATTTTTGTGGAGAATACGAAGATTTTTTCAGTTCTTGTCAAGCAAATGTATATGTACTACGTATGTTACTAAAGAGGTTTTAGATTGGCCAGTGTCCATGTGAAGTTATCGTCATCTCTCGGTGTGAAAACTGTATTTCCGGTGTTGGCATTTTCATAGTATGGGGTTGCTAGGGACGCAGCTCTCGCTGCCGGAAATGAGTTTTCTCGTCACTGTCCAACACATTCTCACTCCCAACTCGTCCTTTATGTCAGGATCCCCTTTAGCGTAGACTTTCAACTATCAGGGAGTCCCATTGACTTGCATAGAGCGACACCCCCCCCCCCTCTCTCTATCCTATCGGAACCATGGATAGCCAGCTATTTGTTTACGTGTTTAAAAAAGCACCAGAAGCATTATATAAACATCTAAGTTTTTCGTGCCCCACCACTTTTGTACATATAAAACGCCACTGGGTATCTCTCTCTCTCTGTACTTCCTTGAATTTGAATGAATCTCATATCGTTTTATCAAAACTATAAATCCCAATCAACTCGAAATGCGGCGCAGCTTTTGCGGGCTTCACGTAATGCCCATATTTGCCTATAAATAGTCAAAGAAACACCCCGTATTAATATTCATTTTGACTGACTGCATGAAGAAGATCGCAGGCAATTACGACAGAACAGCTAAAAAAATACATTTGGGGAGGTCGAGATAAATCATATTGTTTGGTGGATGCAGTTTGAACCAGAGTAGCAGCATGGAGGTCGGATCGTCACCAAAATAAATAAATAAGTGGTCCGAAAAAGGTTAATGACAAAAAAAATACACATAGCCTTCCTCAAGCAGTGTGTTTGTACCGGGGACAGGAGACACCCCCTTGATGAGAAACTCTAAGAAATGATCGGGGAATCCCTCCGTAGTGGAGTCATGACGACTGGATCTGAATTATTTTTTTGTATTTGGTGGTTTGTGTTTCAGCTGTCGATCAGCTGTGCGCAGCTTCTCCACTGCACCCTGTGCGTCTCAACCCCCCCGCAGCAACTCTATATCCACCGGTTAAAGGAAATAAAACTAATGTGTTGTGTTATACTGCTGTATAATTTACCACATATGGTGTTCTTAGTTTCCATACCTCCTGTGTTTTACGAGCGACTTATCAAGTATTGGCGAACGGCATAAACATGATTAAACATGATAGTATATAAAACCATGCTCGTATCTACACAACCTAGAGAAAAGCAAAACGGCGTCAGTTTAAAGTAATTCTGTCCTTCTGTTTACCGCATCATTTATGAGAATACATTAACAAGAGAACATAATCGAGGGGTGATCAATAACATTTCCGTATTTATTTATTTCTCCAAGTTATGTTTTTGTGTGCACTGAGGAGTCTCAAACAGGCGTTTGTTAAATCATTTTAAGATTGGCTTTAATCAATTTGTGAACATTAATTCTTCATATAGGCTATGATAAATGAGAGGTAACATTATATTTATGGTATTATTTTCACATATTTCTCTCCATTCTTCCTTCTGCCAACGGTGTCGCAGTTTCTCGTCTCTCCCGTTTTTGTGCGTACCGCGTACGGATGGGTCAGAGTGTGCGTGGAGGAAAGCACATTTTCCCGTCCAGTTTGTTTTTTATAAATCGCAAAGATTGCATAGAAACTGTCGTATGCCATCTTTTGAGCGTATGCAACGTTTATAAATGAGGCCCCAGATGTAGGACATCCTGTTTTTCTTAGCATACTGTATTTGACTTACTTTGCATGTCATACTATATTACTAGTCTTGACAAAGGCAGCGCCTACCAGATCCATTCCTTCGGTTTTAACCTCTCAAAATCACAAGGACATATAACCTGGTAAGGACTCATGTATTGTTACTTAAATATGATATATTTTTAATTCAGACGGGTGTCTCACTCCTCCAGCTGGTTGGCCTGGCGGTCCAGGTCTTCAGCATGGTCATCAGCCCTCTGCACCAGATCTCTGTCAGCCAGCGCCAGACGCTCAGTCTTCTCCGTCAGCTTTTGGCCGGCACCATCAATCGCTGCATGGTACTGACTCACGTTCTGACAAATGTACACATGCAGACTCAGACACATTGAACAAATATCATTCATAAACTATTTGAAAGCAATTGGTAATTATGTCAGCATCTACAACAGGCGTATCTCTGGACTATGCAGTGCTGATCTCCGTTTCATTCTAAGTAACCCCCGTAGTCATGTAGGCCTCACCTGCACCATAGCCTCCATCTCAGCCACAGTCCTCTCAGTGTCAGAGATGGAGCCTCTGGATGTCTCCAGTGTGTCGTTGACAGCAGCGTATTCCTCTGTCAGCCTCTGCTTCCTGGCCTGGGGGCACAAAGTGAAAACACAATTAAGAATGTATTAAGCTTTAAAGCTAATCTAAAATAGGGAGAGAAATGAATGTGAAATATCTAACCCTTGGCTCCTTCTTGATTGTTAGACACAATTTAAGCTTCTGTTACTTTTTTTATTAACCGAGATGTAATATGATAACTTAAGTATGGTTACTATCTTTATACTATAATGGCATCGACAGATGAAACACTGTGATATTGGGCTCTCATTGTGGCCTAGTGGTTGACTATATCCTCAGTACCTTTGGTTGTTTCTGGCCTGGGACTTTAGCTGTCATTCTTTATAGTGCTTTTATTTCATACAGTTTAAAGAGAAGGCTCTTCTTATAGGAGTATGTGGTTGGTTGTTGCCTTCAATGTGTTTGCATGACTGAGTATGGACCAACGATGAGAGAATTTGATTGGCTGTGGTAACCCTGCAGTGCCCCAGATTAGGGGAGGCTCAATGTTTGGTTAGTGCACCATTCATGGCATTGATTTACAGCAGAGACCCTGATCATGGAGATCCCTACTCCTGATAACACATGCTCAACCCAAAAGACATGAATACAGACACACAGGCAGATACACCGAGTTCAGCAGCAGCTGTTCTCCTGCAGCTGAGCCATAATGTCAACCAGGGCATGGCCACAACTTCCTGGAGTCAAATTCCTACAGATTCTTACATAGGATTATAGGAGACATAAATCAACAAATCCAGGGAACAACATACAAATATAGTACGTACCCTCAAAGACTGAGAGGTCCATACTTGTGTTGCATATTTTTTCTCTTTTATCTGCCAAATGATGTGCACTGTGAACCTTTTCCCATGGCTAATATTTTAATGTGAGTCCTTCCATGCAGCAGAAGGTCTCTAAATCTCACTATAAACCCGAACATACAGAAGCTAGACACTTGCCTCGGATACAGCAAGTAATCCATCACAGTGAGCATAATGTCTGAAATGTATTAGTCGGCTCATACACCAAAGAGGGTATTTATCCACATACTTTGAAATAATATTTTTGACATTATTACTTACAAAAACATACATATTTCACTTTGTAAAAAAAAAGTATACATTATAATTACTATGCCGAACATTAAAGGTCATGTTAAGTCTCTACTATTTTAGTTTCTTCTTAAAGAAAGGTAAAGTATTTATGGTATATATTCTGCAAGTATGAAGCAACACATTCATGTGGAGTTGTATCTAAATGAATGTAGGTTCAGGATGTGTATCTGCTCTTTAGCTGCTAAATGCTCGCATGTTCCCCAGCGAGTGTGTCACTGTCTGTCTGAGCAGGGAGGATACTGTGGCTTTATAATATTCAAACTGTTTCATACATTTGTATAATGCCTCAACACCTTAATAAGTTACTTTTAACACTTTTCTTCCTTAATGCTACTCCTTTTTAGCCATGGTTGTGTACCTATTTGTCTTTATTTGTATTTTATTACTAATGTCTGCTTTCCTTCTCGAAATGTAATAAGTTTACTCTTTATTATTGCATACCTTTCTTTAACTGCTATGCCACTTTTGCTGTAATTCCTTAAATGTCCCTGCTACGGGACTAATAAAGGACTTCTGATTCTTATTATACTCAAACAGCTTCCTGTTGCTGCTGGAAAAAAGGTGGATGAGAACAGTGAGAAACATAGTTTCTCAAATGATTGACCTCCACTCTTTGAGCATAATCTTTTCCATCTGGTGGAGCACTTCTGACTATAAAACATACATGTAGTATTGCAGAACACTGTTCACTGCCCTTTAGTTAAAGCTCATTAGCTTTGTTGCTGAGAGGACGATAAGTATTTCAGAGATGTATCTGTATGCACTACAGTCTTTTAACTGTCTGAAACACATGCCTCTTGGGTGGAGCAGTTTTAACTCCAGCAAAGAAAGGTCAAGCTGAATGTGCAGTTCAGCTAATAAGCTACAATAGCTTTCTCCATTAAAATGGCCCTCTGTTCCAGCACTTGGGAGGATGTAGCGAGAACTTGCTCGTCAGAGTTCACCAAAGTTGACCTCACTTTGAATGCTCTAGACCAGTGTTTCTCAAACTTTTTCATACCAAGGACCACTTAACCAATAAAAAAACACTCACGGACCACCTAACTCCACAAATATCCAAAATCACATCGTTTTTCTAGAACAGATTACAAATCGCCTGAAAATGGTGCAAACAAGTGGCAACATGTGGGATGAAGGTGTTGCGCTGGGCTATATCATGCAATCGAAAGTGAAACTTAATCTCGCTCCATTGCGGAGATATTCCCATGAGAGTGCGGAAAAAACTAATTTTATTTATTTATTTCAAATGTGAAATTTTACCAATATACTCACGGACCACTAGGGGTCACTCACGGACCGCCAGTGGTCCGCGGACCACACTTTGAGAAGCACTGATTGGGTACAAAGGTTAGTGTACTGTATAGCTATCTCCTAATACACACCACAACCAAACCAGTCTCACGGTATTTCGTGTAATAGTCACGAAATTAATTTAATCTATTGATTCGTGTTCACCAACACGATCTTCCCATTTTTTTCGTGTCACACAGAACGATTTTAAAAGCAATGTATTTATATTGGTAGTATGTTTCGTGCCTGCACCACATCTTTTTGTCCGGTCGGGTCTTGGAAGACCAGAAGCTGTGTGGTTCATAAAAACATTTTCTTACTCAATATCAAGCCACGATTATTGATTTTATTTAAATTGTATAATGTCTGACTTTTTTTGCCGTCCGCGAGGAAAAGAAATGGTGCTCAGAGCCTCAGAATACTGAAATCTGTATTTTTTGTCATCTTTTTTTCCTTCTAATTTGTTATTATTTGGTGAAGGCACGAAACATACTACCAATAGAAATACATTGCTTCTAAAGTCGTTCTGTGTCAGAATACTGAAATCTGTGTTTTTTGTCATCTTTTTTTCCTTCTAATTTGTTAATATTGACATTGCTTTTAAAATCGTTCTGTGTGACACGAAAAAAATGGGAAAATCGTGTTGGTGAACACGAATCAATAGGTGAATTTCGTGACTATAACACGAAATGCCGTGAGACTGGGTTGCCACAACATATGCTATAATGTTAGTTTATCAACGGCTTTTCAGAGTTTCTTATTTTTTTCTCGGAGTTGGGATGAGATTCCTCAGTGCAGCGATGACTCTGTGGGCGGTATCTTGTGTGTAGGCCAGGGTGGGAATTTCACGACGGCCACGGTCATACTAGTGCGCGCAGTAGGATAGTCCCGTGTCTGTGGATCAGAGCGATTGCTCTGCTGTGATTGTTCCGAGCCGCATATCAACATCACATGAAAGAAGAACGTCAACCAGCCTCCTCAGCCGCTCAAAACGGGAGCAAGACAAGCACAGGTAAGCAAGCGGGCCAAGCTGTTTTGATATGATTTAACTGAAGTATGTGGTATTATTTGACAGGACTTAACATTTACGTTTTTATAGAAAGTACTATTGATAGGTAATTACCATTGTATTAGCCTATTTAAAGTCGACTCGTTACATTTTGTCATGAAAACTAGCGATAGCTAGCTAGTTGGGATAGCGCTAACGTCTTCCCTTCAAGGGGTCGACATCTAGTGTTGCTTCTACAAGCTAGCAGATAGCTGTCAGCTTTGAATCTAGTATTTTTCTTGCTAAGCGGTTTTGATATAATACATGACTGACGTATGTGGTTTATGGCTGAACTTAACGTATACGTTTAAGAAACACTATTGCTATTCAGCCATTTGTAAAACGACTGGTGTTGACGTTAGTGCTACACTTTTCTGTCATGTTGATTGACTAGCGATAGCTGGTGAGCTATCACAAGTTAGGAGGATACGTCTCTCTTTGAAGGAAATAAAAAGGTCGGCACCTATAAGTTACTTGAACCTGTGAATTTAGCCATTTCTCGCCAGTCCAAATACCCACAGTTGACCAAATCAATTTTATTGTAGCTCACTATTGTCACTCCAATATCTGACACTCGCAAAATGCCAAGAGGTTTACGTAGGCTACTGCATCTGACAGCTGACTGACTCCTGCTGTAAAGTAAACAATAGTTGCGTTACCATCAAGCACGCACCATCAAGCACGCAGGTGCACATTTTCTGTAGCTGAATTTTCACGAATGCAAGATAGCATATGTGAATGAGCTGGATGGAAACGCAACCAGTGTTGGGAAGTAACTGAATACATGTATTTGGGATTACGTATTCAGATTACAAAATTATGAGTAACTGTATCTTGTTACAGTTACATTTTCATTGAGTGGTATTTAGAATACAGTTACTTTGGTCAATTGTAGGGGTTACTTTTGGAATCCTTCTCATAAGAATTTCTGGGCTTTTTGAACTAAAATTCTGACATTTCTGTGAGATGATGCATAATGTTTCAGTTTATCCTATAGTTAAGTTGTGGGTTTTTGCTGGCATCATGTGGGTGATTCAAACTCTGAAATAGCAGCTTGATTCACACTTGATAAAATGTAAAACAGCGCTGATGTAATCCAAGTATTTAGAATACGGTAATTAGATGGAGTAATGTAACGGAATATGTTACAAATAACATTTTAGGGCATGTATTCTGTATTCTGTAACTGAATACATTTTAAAAGTATACTTCCCAACACTGAACGCAACTAATAGGTCGCCAATACTATAATAATCGTCTTGCATTTCACCTGCCTTTTCAGAGATGCCTAGATTTGACAGAATCCGTCAAAAAAAAGAGAAACTCTGCGTGATTCTGCAGCTAAGTGCATGCGTCTTGATGGATTTATACATCGGTGAGTTTTGCAGTTTCATTCCCAAGTATGTATGTGTATGTGTGTGAGAGGGAATAGGCAAGAAAATCGGAACTAATGAAATTTAAAGGTTCCAATTATGTCCTAGTAAAAGTTGTGAACAGGCTATATATTCTATATTATAATCTAAGGATGCTGAATTTGACTAGTCCTGATCTCAAGCTGAAGCTGTGTTTGTTTAACTTGCACATTCGGTTTTCACAGCACCCATTGTAAGGTCAGTCAGGCTCAAGATGATGGTGCACAGGGAAAAGAAGGAGAGCAGAACAGAGATACGCAGGAACAGGGAAGCAGAGAGCAGACACAGGAACCAGAAAGCATGGAGTTGACACAGGAACAGGGAGATACACTAACAACGGCCAGGACAGGAACCCAGATAGAAACTAAGGCTAGCAATGCAAAACATAGGACATCAGCTACCCACACTGTGGACTCTTGGGGCTTTGATTGGCTCCACTATGAGGCTAACAACAATGTAGTAACAAAGGTCTGGTGTTGCACATGCAGAGAATACTACAGCAAACTCCAGGGGTCTATCCCACTGCATGCAGGGCAAGAAAGACTTTGTAACACTGAACCGTACATCACAGGAACTACAAATATCAAAAAAGATACAGCTAACACACATGGAAAGTCCAAGTCACATATCGCAGCCTTTCAGGCACTCACTACTCCATCACCTGAAGTGTCTGACACAGTTCAATGTCTGCAAAGGCTTAATGATAGAACAAAAGAGAAGATGTGTAAATTATTTGACATTGCATACACTGTGGCCCACTCTGAGCAGCCTTTCAGGCTGTTCAGAACTTTAGTGGGACTGGAAAAGAAGCATGGTGTGGAGCTTGGAGTTGCATATCAAAATTCAAAAGCCTGTCGACTTTTCATAGAGCACATCGCTGGGACAATGAAAGACCAGCTTCATGACCTTGTTAAAAAGAAGCCATTCTACTGCTCTTTGCTTTTTGACGGGAGCACAGACAAAACGACGACGGAGAAAGAGGTGATAAGCATTAAGGTCATTGAAAATGGCACACCAAGAATTCGGCTGCTTGGGTAAGTACTGGTAGCTCCTTCACATACTTGTTTATACAGTCATTTACTTGGCTTTTGTTTATTAATGCACCTGGCTTTTGAATAACTGTTTTTTAGTGTGTTGTTGATTCAGTTCAAATGATTTTCCATTTCAGCCAGAGCCAACATACAGTATGCCTCAATGTTAATAAGTTAAGGCTGAATAAATGTTTGGTTTTGGTATGTTTTTTTTTTCTTTTCAGAATTGTAGAGCCAGACACCTGTGATGCTCAGGGGATTTTGAGGCTGTTGCACAGAAGTGTGAGGAGAACCATCTCAACCTCAGCACTGTCTGACTGCAACAGCAGCTGATGGCGCTACTGTACATTTTGGAAAAACCACCGGTGTCCTGACAAGACTCCAGCAGCAGTCGGCCCCCTGGATGATCAAGGTTCACTGCATTGCTCACAGGCTTGAGCTGTGTCTGAAGGATGCTTTTAAGGAAACATACTTTCCCAGGTGTGTTCAATAAGCATACATTAGGGATTTTCTGTGTGTTTGTGCAGCAATGTTTTGTTACATTCTATAACTTAAGAAGAAATGCATGTCTTATTTTTGTCCATTACAATGCTGTAGGTAAAAAACACACTTAATATGAAGAATTCCATAGCTTATGTCTCTCTCTCTCTCTCCTCTCTCTCTCTCTGACGACACCCCCCCTCCAGATTGATGACCTTCTCACCCGCCTTTACTCACTCTACCGCCGTTCAGCCAAAAAATGGAGGCAGCTGAAGGACCTCGGAGAGGCTCTTGAGGAGCATGTATTGAAGCCAACACGTGCTCAGGGGACAAGGTGGATCAACCACAGAAGAAAGCCTTAGTCGCCCTTGCTGCCAACTATCGTAGTCTCTCGGTCCATCTTCTCCAGGGTGCAGATGAACCTGGACAAGACAAGTCAAACTGAAAGCGTACTGGCGGCAACTAACCTCGTCTAAATTCGTCCTGCATATGGTCTTATACCAGGATCTCCTGGCAGAACTGGCCGAACTCTCTCTGGACTTCCAGGCAGATGAGCTGTCCCTTTCCTCTGTCAGGAGTAGGGTTGTGGCCTCCCAGACTGCTCTGCTCAGACAGAGGGAGAAACCTGGCCCTTACTTGCGTCCTGTCCTCAATGCCTTCACCAGCACAAGCAGCGCTGGTGTTTTTGAATTTAAGGGAGTGGCTATCAGCCACCATTCTACGTCTGATGAGGCCTTCCGCCACCAAAGGGTGGAAATAGTCAACAGAATCACTGACTGCATCTCTCAACGGTTTGCGACTTTCTCCACAGACCCTGTGCTCCTGGCTGCTGAGATCTTCGATCCACATGCCAGAGAACATCAGTGCAATCGAGCCTAACGGAGACGAGGAAGTTCAGAGACTGTGTGAGCATTTTGAGCCACTGCTTTTGAGTAATGGCTGCAATGTGGCCGAAGTGGAGAGAGAGTGGCTGAGAGCCAAACATGACATTCATCAGCATCACAGGAGGGAGGCCTTCCTTGTGCTATGGCACAGGATGCTCACAGAAAAGGAAGCCATCTATCCAAACCTCCTTCATCTCATCAGGATTGTACTGGTCTTCCCTGTCTCCACAGCCCAAGTTGAACGCCAATTTTCAACTATCAAGAGGATCCAAGGAGACTGGCGCTTGAGATTGAAATTGAAAACAATAGAAGATCTCCTCTTAATCAAATCACAGGGATGTGATCCCTTGGAATACCAAAGTGAGGATGCAGTGGCAAGGTGGTGGAGAGCTGGCCTCTCAAGCAGGAGACCAGGCATTCAGCTGTATGGGCCAAGACTGAACTCTGACCCTGTTCCAGATTCTGATTCTGATTCCGAGTTAGATTAAATAATCTAACTCCCTGTCTCTCTCACTCACACTCTCTCCGTCTCTCTCATACAGTCTCCATCACTCTCTCTCACTCACATTCTCTCTCTCTCTCTCTCTCTCTCTCTCTCTCTCTCTCCCTCTCTCGCTCTCTCTCTCTCTCTCTCTCTCTCCTCTCTCTCTCTCTCTCTCTCTCTCTCTCTCTCTCTCTCTCTCTCACACACACACTGCTCTGATTGTTAGCTGGCCAGCTCTGTTGTGATTGATCTACTGCTTAGACGCCTACAAAGTTTGAAGAGGATGTCATTTTAAGGATATGTCAAAGTATTGTTCATTAATGTCTTAATCTCTCTTTCTCATTCACATTCTCTCTTTGTCCCCCCAACACATTCTATCTCTCTCTCTCTTTCTCTCTCACACACACTGTTTCAAATTCAAATTGAGCTTGTATTGTTAAGTAGTTTTGTTTGTGTGTTTGAGTGTATATGTTCATATTTATGCAATGTTTTTCAATGTTTTTAAATTAAAACAAATGTTTTAATACATAATTAATGTTTCTTGGTGAATGAGAATGTTACGGTATTAATCTGAAAGGTAAAACCAGCGTAATTTAACCAAACGGCCTTTGTGCCCTGTCATGTGGCCTTTGTGCCCTTAAAAAAAATGTGAACGGGAAGGCCAAATGGCCTTGCCCCTAAAATGACGAAATTCCAAGCCTGGTGTAGGCTCTGGATATTATCATGGGAAAATGTTTTTTATTGCAGCATTGCTGCTCCCCTGTGCGGGCCTCCTCCTAATGTAACAGAGCAAAGCTCCCACAGATGGTTTGTGTTTCTGTTCTCAGCACTTAATACCACCAGTAATAGACTGCTGTCTCACCAGACATGCCGGGAAAACAACAAGCTCTCTCTCAGCCTGCGTGTGTGCAGTGCTTGCTGAGGGGGGGGGGGGCCTCTTCTTGTGTCTTTTAAGGCCAGGTACCGCAGTGTGGTTTAACATGGTAGCAGTATGAGAGGCGATGAAGCAGACTGAACTTGACTGCTCACAGCAGGGACAGAGGGCTGTGAGCTCTTCAGCAGCATATTTATTAGTGCACCCTGACAAACAGAGAAGGGAGTTTTAGGGGAGATATGCACTCAGCAGGAAGGGTTACCTCATTCCTCTGGAATTTGAGGACGCTGGCTCTGTTCCTGTCCTCCGTCTCCTGAAGGGTGCTGGCTGCTTCTGCAGGAAGCCTCAGCGTCCGACAGCTTGCTGGAAAAGCGGGAACAAATCTCCCTGACAGGAGGGAGTCTGCCGTCTGTGATGATCAACTTCTTCTCCAACTGGCGGATTCTCCTCAGCACTGGAAACACAATCACACACAGGAGCCATTACTTTATCATTAGTGGCACATCTGGGTGAATCTCTGCAGTCTGGTTAAAGCAACTGAGAGCTATGGGCTTAACATTTCTTAATCTTAAAGAGTATCTAATAAAATAGTTATAACAATAATAATATAACACAGATAACACATATTGGATGGTATGACATTTGATACAGGTATTTGTTTTAAAGAATTAATACATTAAGTAATGAACCAGAAGTTTGGTCTACTGTACTTTATCTTGAGTGCTAATAATCAAATTTTAGCATGAGATGGTTGCCATAGTTAATTTACTTTACTACATTTTAGGATGTTAGCATTTTGTTTGGAATAATGTGCACAGAAGCATTTAATAGAAACACCTTGCCTAAATTGAGCTTCATTAAACCAGCTAGCATCAATCTGCTCTCTTCACTTGCACAGCTTACTAAAAAGTCATTTCATGTGTGCGTTTAATTGCCATAACAAATAAATGTGTGGAGCATGCTTGTGTTTTGTGAACTGCTGCATGTCTCCTCACAGTCGTGGGCTTCAGTGGACTCGTCAGTGGCGGTGGGCTCTCGTGGGGACAGGTCCAGGGTCCTCATCCACGTCAGCATCCTGTGGGCCCGCTCTGCGCTCTGCCTGGCCAGCTCTGGATCCACTTCCTGCTGCACACTGTACAGCTCCCAGTCATGGATCATCTCTACACACACATTAACACACATAATCAGGAGCCTAAATACACAAGTCACTCAGACTTCAAGTGTAGATTATAGATCAAATGCTTTTTATAAAGTTCAACCCTCCTAAGATATTGTATATGTAAAATCACTACATGCAGCCTGAAAAACTGCCTTCCCATGATTGCAGGACAGACAAAGACGTCATGTGGCCTGGATCAGATCTGTCGGTACCTTCGATGCGTATGTTGAGGTCGGTGAGGTCACTGCTGAGCTGTTCAGCCAGGGTGAAGGTCTGCAGCGTGTCGTTGTCCAGCTTCTCCCCCAGAGCCTGCACCACACGCTCCTGGAGAAACACCACCAAAACCAGTCAATGACACATGACTCAGCCGGTGGAGCCACTCTCAGGTATCTCTATACAGATGAGGTGCAGAGTATATAACTGCACTTCAGGTCTAAATGTGTAGTCTATGCAATGTTGTGTGAAAAGTGAATTTTAAAGAAGAAAAAAGCTTTATTCAGAAATGTCTTTAAAATGTTTTTGACTAAGATTACAGCTGTTGCTGCCCTGACACTTGATTTTCCCTTCGCTTTATCTTATCCTATCTTAAAGTGATGTAATTGAAAGATGATGCTCTCCTGACCGAGTCTCCCAGCTGTTTGATGTCCAACACCACCGCGTCTGTGTTCTTCTCCAGCTCCCCCGCCTGGGCCTTCATCACAGCTGACTTGTTTCTCCAGCCTTGAAACTGAGTCTGTTGAAAGATGAAATATATTCTTTGGACAAGCTCATTGAAGGAAAAAAACGTTCACAACTTTCACAAGTGACACCAAAAAATTATTTGATCCATTGTTTATGTTTATTTGCAAATATTAATGGGTGGAGCTTCAACTTGTCTTCGATGCATATTTTTTTGTTCTTGCATGTCATGAGCGTATGAACCTGCAGTCGTAGAGCAGTGTAGTTGTAGTATTTGAGCCTGTCGTTGGCTGCAGCCCCGGAGGAGATGTTCAGCACTGCCACTTTCAGCTGGTCCAGCGTCTTATTGGACTGCCGCAAGTCTCCAATCAGATGCCAAATGCACTCATCACAACCTGAAAGCACAGAGTCATTTCAGTACCACAGCACAGTTATAGTGTGTTACAATTTACATCATGTGGTCTTTTGTTGGGGGCTGTAGTGGTGTGTCCTGCAGTCACTTACTGATGTTGCACAGGTTGACAGCAGCCTCTGACTGGCACTCTCCTGTATGCATATCACAGTGTCCGCTCTCACAGTCACACTCTGTGGACACAAGCAGCTGAGCATCACCACAGAGGAAAGACAGAAAGTATTGCGGAACAGGTCAGTGTACAGTAACCACACACAGATGGCTCGTTGGCCTGAGTCCTGCACATCTGTCTTGTGGCTTCTCTTGTGTGGGACTGATGCTTTTAGCAGCTGTGTGTGTGTGTGTGTGTGTGTGTGTGTGTGTGTGTGTGTGTGTGTGTGTGTGTGTGTGTGTGTGTGTGTCTAGATTGGGCTGCATGGTGATGTCATCCAGCTCTCACCAGAGAGGGCCAGATGCTTCCTGACATCATGTGTGTGTGCACTGTGGTAGATGGGAAGGGAACATGAGTACTCAGCGAGGCCTTTCCTCTGGGAAAGCGTTATCTGCAGTTAATGTTTCGACAAATGGTGCGGGGGTGTTTATTCAGGAGAGCCAAAAAGGTTTGACACACAGTATGACGGACAGATGCCTTACTCTGGCAGCCAGAGGGGATATAGTCCCAGTAGCCGGGGAGGCAGCGCTCACAGTAACGGCCCCCGGCCCCCGGGCGGCACGGGCAGCTGTGGGTGAGGGGGTGGCAGGTGGAGCGGAGGGAGGCCGGCCCGCATTCACACCTCCGACAGCCCTGACAGCTGGAGAAACCAGAGTAGCCCTCCTAGAGTACATGAAGAAAAGTGCGGTCAGACAATCACACAGGCTGTCGTTATAGTCTCCAGCTCATAGGGTCCTGTTGTGAACCCGGAAATGTTCAGTACCAAAAGTTTTATGTTAGAAAAAAGTGTAAGACATGCAGCTGCAGAAAGTGCATACAAATCAACTTTGGAAATAACAAAACAGTCCACGAGGACATTCATAAAACGTTATAAAGTATTAATAAACGGTACAGACATTGGGGACAAATTAAGTTTGAACTGGTGCATATTGATAGCTATTTGTGTTTTGTTTACTGTTCCATTAAAATAATGTATTCATTTGTGTTGTTTGGATTTGCTTTCTCTTGCATGTGTTCAATGTTTCGTGAGCATTAGAGCATTTCCGAACATTTTAAGTAATTAGACCAGTGTTGACTTTGTTTAAGCAAACGAGAAAATGCTATCCTCCCACTGTCACCAGACCAACAGGTTAAGATTTTGAAACTCAGTGGCGAGCCGTCAGGGCCCTCTAGGCCCTTTCTGAGGGCCGAAGATATTCTACAAAATAATATAAAAAAAAAAATTAAAAACATTTTTTGTTTGTTTTTTGTTTTACCAAAATAACTTGATTTAATTGTATTTAAAATAACATTTCCAAATAAATAAATCCTTCGAATCTGCCTATTCAGTTTCTGTTGGAATGTGAAGGGTTAAATGAAAGAAGCTCGTCTCTGCGAGGTGAAGACAGGAGCTGATTGGTGGTCCAGCTATGAATTCACAGAGGGCCAGCTACAGTAACTCAACGAGAGAGTAATGTCAACTGACAGTACAATGGACCAATCATATCTTCCCTCTAAATGGGTGGGATTTATTATCGCAGACTTTATGACAAGTTCCGCCCGCGGGGAAGTTTATACATGTGTTATAGAGAGGCGAAGTCCCTCCCTTTCCAGTGGACCTCAATGGGACCTTATTTCGGAAAAATTATGTATTGAAGTCAATGGCGAGAGAAAAGCTATCTTTCGATCCCGTTTGAATTGTGCCACGAATTACACATATGATGTTTGTCAATTTAAAAGATAATTTTGCAAGTTAAAAAAAATAATGTTTTGCCGTAAAACTGTGAAGTAAGACTTTTTTGTGTGAAACCGCTCAATGAACTACATCTCTGGTCTCGCACAAAAACACACGTCACCAAGATGGCCGTCACTACTGTCTTGCCAAAAAAGGGATTGACTACCCTAACCACAATGAACAACCCAGTCTCACAGCATTTCGTGTTATAGTCACGACATTTAATCTATTGATTCGTGTTCACCAACACGATCTTCCCCTTTTTTTCGTGTCACACAGAACGATTTTAAAAGCAATGTATTTCTATTGGTAGTGTGTTTCGTGCCTGCAACACGTCTTTTTGTCCGGTCGGGTCTTGGTAGACCGGAAGCTGTGGGGTTCATGAAAACATCTCCTTACTCAATATCAAGCCACGATTATTGTTTTTATTTTAAATCGTATAATGTCGGACTTTTTTTGCCATCAGTGAGGAAAAGAAATGGGCTCAGAGCCTCAAAATACTGAAATCTGTATTATTTTAAATCTTTTTTTCCTTCTAATTTGTTATTCTTTTCTAAATAACACACTGTTATTTACTCAACAATAACACACAATTATCCTTGTTTTTATTTATTTGTTTAATTCCATAATCTCGGGCTTTTTAGCCGTTCCTCAGGAACTGAATTTCAAAATAACCAGAAACAGACGTAGGCCTATAAGGGACATTTCGAGAATCATTGCGATTCACAGCCACTGAACTGATTACCCAAGATCCTCAGCTATGGTTTAAGCTCGTTGATTGGATGTTTTAGCCGCAATGCACGCTGGGATATGGTGTTTATGCGATATGAAATCCGAAAAACATTTTCTTTTAAAAGAAAATAATACTTTATTCCGAGTGTGCTTGCTTTTCTCTTTGGAAGTCATCACATAACGGCATTGTAATACACGGTTCGGCTGCATTACATATTACACATCTGCCGTAGTTCTTTATTTATAGAGCCCTGATTAGAAGACTTCTGGACAAACTGGAAGAAATGCCGCCGAAACTGAATATTGACGTGGATCATAAATCTATCAGCAATTAAACAACATCTTCAATTTCTCTTCACACAATACGTCTCCTTGCAGTATCAACACTAATTCGGCTGACTTTTACATTTGATCTAATTCGTAGATAGGTTATATTTACACCATAACGGTGCACAGCTGATATAAAAGGACTTGTAGTTTTTGAAGATATTACTGATTTTCTTTGAATATAAGAATGTAAATACTGAGTCTGAAATAATATAGCAATATGCTGTAAAAATTATGTGAAAACATGAACATCTTCAGATGTTATACATACATAAGTGTCCAACACTAATAATAAAAAGTTATTATGGCTGTGTGTACCTTGTGTGCACCGCCTAGTGGTTAAAGCACGTTATTGAATTATTGTTTTTATGTGTTATATTTGATGAAAAACATATTAAGAGTACATACTTTCATAGGGGGAAAGTAGAAGGTCAATGATAGAAATATAGAATATAAAAAACCAAGAAGATACTCTAAGTGATCTCTACAATAAAACAGTTTAGTGCCGGATGTACAAAGATATTAATAGGAGGATGTGCAAAACAGACAAACTAATTAACCTTTATTTAAACATTAAATAATACTTTAGATTAAGGTCTTCTTTTAAATATTAACGTCTAATATATTGCTTTCCTGCAATGTTAACTATGTTGAAGCACTTATTTTAACTGATATTATACATATGAATTATACTCTTATGTATGTAGATAGTATAAGAAATGTGCAGAATACGACAGTTTAATGGTGGAGGTATACACACATATTGATAGATGTCTTGTAATGCACTGTTGAGGAACCTGCAACCCAAGTTTTTCATTCATTGCATAACTACACCGTAGTTGTGTATATGATACATATGTCAATAAACCTTAGAAAATCTTGAAATCTTGAAGGGGATGTGCAAAATAGCCATTATATACAGTCTTTAAATAACTATTAGAGAATAACGAGTAATGAATATACTTTATAGGGATCTGCAGATAAATGTTTAGTCTTCTCAAGCACCAACTATCAAATATCTCTCCTGATTGTTGGCACTTGACAATCACCTTCCCGGAATTTTACTCAGGTGTAACTAAAGCCTGATTTAAGGGTTGTTTATATTTCACATCATTAATCAGAATCTGCAAAGTAACTAAAATAAATGTAGTGGAGTAAAATACCAGGTTAACCTCTGAACTGTAGTGGAGTAGAATTACAAAGTAACAATGAGCTGTCATGTGGGTATATGTTAATGCTGCGCATTATGTACACGAGCGATTTTCACCCATTTATTAATTATATGTTTTACATTTGATAACACCAATGTGCTTAATACTGGCAACTTCTAATTGTGGGAAAAACGAAAACGTTCCCAGTAGAGACGTCCCATAGAACATGTTCGAAACACAATAGCCAGCATGTGTAGTTCTGGGGGCGGATAGTCTGCCGTGGTTTTCGTTCCATTTCAAAGAGCTGTTTGACGCTCGGCGTAACCTTGGCGCACTGCCACTCCAACATCCAATCCCAGAGCTTGAAGATTAATCACGGGGACTGTAGTCCTAAACGATAGCTGGGGATTATGGGTAGTGTAGTGTCTTCGGCCATCCTAAACTCGATGATGCTCGAAGTCCCTTATAGGCCTACGTCTGTTTCCGGTTATTTTTATTTTGAAATTCAGTTCCTGACGGACGCCAAAAAAGCCAGAGATTATGGAATTAAACAAATAAATAAAAAAGGATAATTGTGTGTTATTGTTGAGTAAATAACAGTGTGTTAGTTAGAAAAGAATAACAAATTAGAAGGAAAAAAAAAAAAAGATTTAAAAAAATACAGATTTCAGTATTTTGAGGCTCTGAGCCCCATTTCTTTTCCTCACAGACGACAAAAAAAGTCCGACATTATACGATTTAAAATAAAAACAATAATCGTGGCTTGATATTGAGTGAGAACATGTTTTTATGAACCCCACAGCTTCCGGTCTTCCAAGACCTGAACGGACAAAAAGACGTGTTGCAGGCACGAAACATACTACCAATGAAATACATTGCTTTTAAAATCGTTCTGTGTGACACGAAAAAAAGGGGAAAATCGCGTTGTTGAACACGAATCAATAGATTAAATGTCGTGACTATAACACGAAATGCCGTGAGACTGGGTTGCAATGAAACACGTCCAGAAGAATGTCATGGCTTGTGATCCACGTAATTTTCGAATCATAAATCTTATCGATAGATTTATGCAGGTCTGCCTGCCTTCCTTCGATTCTCCCTGAACTGCCTGATCTTTTTGATGTTCAATGTTAACCATTTGTGCAGATGGCATGAAGTACAAAAGATCGCCGATGCTAATGCGTTAGCGTTAGCATGTCTCCCCCGGGGGCATCCGGGCTTAAACGGTGTATTATAGAATGATCACACCGGTGTGACAGTACTCTTCAAAGGGTTCACGAAATATGACTACTACTCTTACTGTTTAACATTTTGGGTTACTTAATGTTACTTCATGTTAAGGCAATAAAAATGACAAGGCTAAGGCTGTAATGCTAACTAACGTGCTTGCTACTAGCTAGTTAGCTAACTTGATCCAGCCACTCCTGGTCCTTCCATCAGAAGAAGCGAAAGAACGAGCCAGACCCATCGCTGGTACTGTATGATTACAACCTGGTACAAAGCACACAGGCATCTTGTTAAAGTTATCTTATCTTAGCTATCTCTTATATGTGACCTGCTCTATCGAAATCAGTCGCATTGACCCGAAGAACCATTTTGAGTTGTATACACTGTTGGAAAGAGGAGATTCCTAGCTTTCTAATGATATCAGGATTGTTGTTGTACTCCAAATATTAAGCAAAATATGTCACATTTATAATGACTGTCACCGAGTCATCATTTTGAGAAAAGGCCTTAAAGTTTCCTCTTCTCTGGAATCCATCGATCTGATTGATTATTAGCGGAGCAAATGATCAAAGTAGTAACGGAGGGACAATATTTTCGTTTGGATTACTGGTCTGGGGGAAGCTCGTGAGTGTGTGTGTGTGTGTGTGTATGTGTGTGTGTTTTTGTATTCTTGCGTTTGTGTGTATTGTGTTTGTTTCCCGGGGAAAACACTCACGAGAAACACCGGCTGTTGTTATGCCTGGTGTCACGTCAAGCTACTCAGTTCTCCGCTCTTAATTATGCCGTTACAAGCTTCAAAGTTGTATTTATCATCTGAATTTGCCGAAACACGTTTAATATTCTGAAAGCCAAGACTTTGTTTATTTGAAATCAGATGAAAACAAACTGTAACGGACCCTGCCGTGTTATCTATGATTACTATACGCTTACATTCATAATTTCAGCGCGAGGGAGGGAAGAGCAGGTGCGAGTGAGAGGTGCCTGTCTTCTTCCATTTACAAGCTTCAAAAATGTATTTATCGTGTGATTTTGGAAATAACAGTTTCATATTCTGAAAGCCAAGACTTTGTTTATTTCAAATCAAACAAAACACCCGAACCCCAAAAAACTATTTTTTTATGCAAATCCACGTTTATTTTGAAATGAGCCGTTGCGACTTCCGACTGATTTCGATAGAGCGGGTCACATATTTAGTGGAGGAAAACAATTATGACATCAGTTATGACATCACTTACTGTACGCGACTCTGGGATTTGTAGTCTTTCTAGTTGCGTATTTTTCATAGTCTTATATTTCAACAGTTTTACGACAAACTGTGACTTTTTTGACATGGAAATGATTTTTTAAGATTGACAAACATCATATGTGTAATTCGAGGCACAATTCAAACGGGATCGAAAGATACGTTTTCTCTCACCATAGAGTGCCACAGTGACGCGTCCTAAAACCCGGAAGTAAACTCCTTCCGGTTCCTTCGACAAAAACCAATGCAATTTCTCCATAGGATTTTGGAAATAGCTCGAAATAAGGTCTGTGGTTGACACACATTTAAGAGACAGATCACGTTTTGTTCAGCCGGATAATATCCACATGTCTACCCTACTTTTATAATTTTCGAATCATAAATCTTATCGATAGATTTATGATTAGAAAATTATAAAAGTCATCAAAAGGCATGATAAAAGAAACATAAATCTTATCGATAGATAGAGCGCGGGGTCAGAGGGCCTAGGTATAAAAGTCACGGCTCGCCACTGTTGAAACTAGATATTTTTACAGCAAGCAGGCAGATGTTATTCTCAACATTTTACTTTCTAACTTTTACTGTTTATATCATTTGTCTCCCCAAAAATTGTGCTTACCGTGGGTCGAATTTTGCATTCCGAAATAATGTTTTTGTCACTCATATGAATGACGGCCCAAAACCATGGAAATAAGAGCTACTGTGAACAAACAGGAAGTACAGTCACGTGGTCTCTCTCACCTCACACTGGTCGCAGAGGCGTCCTGTGACTCCCGGCTTGCAGTGACACACACCTGTCCTGTCGTCGCATGAGGAGGTGCCACATTCACTGCACTCACAATCTGCGACACACACAGGGCACATTCACTGATGGGAAAAGTAGAGGTCAGAGCCTGCTGACAGGGTTATTTTTGGACAGGCAGGGCCTAAAGGCATATGCTAATCCTTGTTCCAGAATTTTCACCTTGTCAGGTTTTTCCATCGAACATCTTCAGTTGACACCACAGTCTAAGTGTAACTTTTGCTGCATACACTGAAAAGAAATCTGAAACTTTACTTTTATTAAATGTATAATGACAACTGATTTCACACAACTGTTTTAGGTTAGTTAAAAGCAATAATAATAAGTTAAAATATTATTGCTTTCAACTAACCTAATACAGGTATGTGACATTTGTTGACACAATAAATGTAATTAAAGTCAACGTTTCAGATTTTTCAGTTTATGTAATCATTCTGAAATAAAATAAAGATATGAACATATGTGATGTCATATGCTAAATTCAACCTGGAAATAAAGTCCCAGGTCATCCTGTGTTTAGAGCTTTAAGCCACAACATGGGATCTCAAACACATCTTGCAGTTCACTCGTTGCCCCCACCTCTGCAGTTCTTGGCACTGATGGCGTCGCCGTAGAAACCGGGGGCACACCTTTCGCACTTGGCCCCCCGGTGTTACCCCAGCAGTGCTGGCAGTGGCCCGTCACGTTGTGGCACTCGCTGAAGATCAGGTTAGGGTCAGAGTTGCCGTTACAGTCGCACCTCTACAGGAATTACCAATCTCCATGGGCTTGCCGTAGTAACCTGGAGTACACCTGATGGAGGAAGTGTACACATGACTCAGTATCACTGTGTGTAACAAAGGACAGGTTGAGAAAACTGACAAAATACACAAAATAAAATATAGAATAATCCATAATTGTTTTCTTTATTCATCAAGTGTTTCTGTGTTTGGAGGTGTTTTTTGATTTGGGTTTAATTCATTTGCAACATTTCTGGGTTCACTATGCTGGCAACTAGACTATTATGTTAACCTCAATCAGTCATCTGTAGATTTTGTGTTGTATTATGTGAACAGAGAGCTGGTTGGTGGTTTGAACCCCCCAGCACTGACCTCTCACACAGATGTCCAGCGTAGCCCTCTTTGCACTTGCAGCGCAGAACGGCAGCTCCTCCGTCACAGTGCACTGCAAAGCTGCACACACACAGGGGGGGGGTATTCAGAGGTTACACACTGCCAACACACAGCACTGTGGCTGCAAAAACAAGAAGAGAGGGGCTTACTTATTGGAGGAAGGGACAGGGGGCAGGCGCAGGGGTGGCAGGTGTGTCTTCCATCCCGACTGGGGGCAAGCATGTAGCCATCCTCACACATCTCACAGAAATCTCCTGTACTGTGATCCCTGCATTTCTGAAGAGAGAACATTGGCTATGGAAATGAAGTTGAATGCAGTGATGTGGACAGATAAATAATGTGGGGAAACTTACTCTGCAAACACCAGTGATGTCTTCACAGGAGTCTGCGTGGCCTTTGCAGTTACACGGAAAGCACTGGTTTCGCTCACTCAGGAAAAATCCCTTTTTACACTGTAAAATAATGGGAACAGACATTTTTTATAAAGTCTATAAAATCCTTTGATACCAATAATATTCCTGATAGTTCTGATAAATAGAGATGTTTTTACAATTGAACATAATGTTTCAGGCACCAGTTGGCTTGTGTTCTACAGAATGACGTTTTAAAAGCTGCATCCTGTCTGATGTTTGTTCACCCCGGTTTCTCAGGATGGTGTGATATGGGAGGTCAGAGCCATGAATCACTCACACACACACACACACACACACACACACACACACACACACACACACAGCCCTTTGAATATCTTTAAACACTTGAAACAGAACCATTCAATGAGGCGTACAATAGCAGTCTGTAGGAACTCCATAGTTTGACCTCCTTGTTCCACTCAGTTAACTGAAGCCTCCAGAAAATTCCACAGCCTAACAGAAGGCGTACAGTGCTGTATGCGTTACCCATGATTCACATTTTCCTTTGATTTTTCCACAGATGGGCTCCGACACAAAGACATGCTTCTGTAGCTTGCTAATGTGAAAGACCCCGTGAACAGCAGCACAGATTCTTCCTGCAGACCCCCTGACCCATAGGACACACACACATACACACCACACACACACACACACACACACACACACACACACACACACACACACACACACACACACACACACACACACACACACACACACACACACACACACACACACACACGCTCTACAGCAGGGTGTCCAAACTCTTTCACTGAGGGCCAGATACAGAAAAACATACGAAGGGCTGGGCCCCTCACATAAGTTAATTTATACGTTAGCAAAATCAATCAAATGTAGGTAAGTTATTCTTGATACTTGAATATGTTGAAGAAAAACAGCCTCCATCACAGCTCTCCAGAGGGTTTACTTTATTTTATTACAAAAAGTGTTGCAGCTCATTCCTTAAAACAGAAGCCTCAGATTGCTTATGTAGCAGGATGAGTCCTAATCGCCGTTGTAAGGCATATTCTTGTGAGCCTATCACCACCAGGGGGCACCCTATAAAGGAGCAGAGGCTTCTAGCTGGCCGCCTCTTGTTCGTTGGTGCCCAGACCTGCCCACTTCCGTCCTTGCCGTGTTTGCTTCTGTCACCGGCGTAGGTATGTTGAAGGAGAATAGCTGGCTTCAGGTAAAGTTCCGCAAATTCTCCATCATACTTAAATGTAGTCACGTTTTGTCTTGCATAGCGGAGGGTCTTCCTGTTACGCCTGTCAAGCAGCCGTAACGTAGAGAGTAGGGGTGTAACGGTTCACAGAATTCACGGTTCGGTATGTACCTCGGTTTGGGGGTCACGGTTCGGTACGGGTTCGGTACAACAAGAAAAAGCAAAAAAAGTCCCAAATGCATAATTCCAGGTTTGTTTTTTATTTATTTTGAACAGTAGTGCAAGTTTCAGTTTAAAAATAAGGAACTCTAATTTTTGAATAATTAACTGTATTACAGTTAAAAACAAACCACAAACAGTACCACACACACTCAGATGGCCATATTATCTATAATGGCTGATGTCAAACAAAAAGGTTTCATCAAGCTGTAAAACTAAAAAGAATGTCTTGAAAATTACAAAATAAATAATAAGATAGTTCAATCACATCAATAAAAGCCGGGGTCCTCTACTATTGCATAAGGGCGCAGCATAGCCGTTGAAAAACATATGGCAAAAGCTTCCGTTATTTCTTTTGGTCTCTCGGCTTTCATGTTTATTGGCTTCTTAAAAACAGCGGGGATAAGCTGTTGAACTGCTGTTGTCTTTTGCCGGGCTCCGGTGATTGGCAAATCTGGGTGATGCCTTCTGATATGATTTAGCATGTTTGGCTTGTTACCATTAGCATCCCGCACCGCTGTCGAACAACGCCGGCACACCGTCCTCGCACTCCATCGTTGTTGTAGTCCACAGGGAACCCGAAATGTTCCCAAACAGCTGATTTAAAAGAAGCAGGTGGGTCTTCTAGCTCCTGTGTGTTATCTGAACTCGCAATAATAACTTTTCTTCTTCTTGTAATTTGTTCGTTTTGTTGTGTTTTCTTCTTCTTCTTCATTTGTTGTTTAAGGGCGGCTGGCAAACAGCTTTTAGGCGCAATACCGCCCCCTGGATTATATATAGTGTAGTGGATACTGCCCTGAATGACAGACTTTTTTCCCACTCGTAAAAAAAAAAGGCGTATTCGTCGTGTGACTGCATGCACCGAACCGTGACGTCCGAACCGTGACGGTACGGGACGAATACGGATACCTATACACCCCTAGTAGAGAGCATGAGACTCTCCCCTCTCAGCCTGATCGGTATGTACGGCGATTTATTCAGTCCATTCACCTCACCTTTTCTTAATACTAATATTATATTTCTGTGTTTATTATTAATCTAGGGCCAAGCTAAGGCTTTAAAGAACTGCTGCTGTTTTGCTGCACTGAAAAAAAATGTGTTTTTGACGGCAGTATCATCACCTGTACCAGTGGCGGCCGGCCCATAGGGGCGCTAGGGGCGCCGCCCCACCTCTTCCCACATTCTAGATTGTCATTAAAAATACTTTAATTCTATTAAAAAATGTTTTTAATGAACAAGGTACATATTATATATTTGGTCAGTTAAATGTATAATCAACGATAAAATATAGATAAAAATTGTTTTACGATGTCTAAGTTACTGATAAGTCACGTGTTTCCTGCTTGGGGTGCAGAATCTTTGCCCATTGACTCTCGTTATAAGTGGTGCATGTGCAGTCCGCACCTCTTCAATGCAACAGATAGGACCAGCTCGGGCGCACCAACTGCGCCCAAAGCAGCTGTTGACACCGCCAACAACTAGGAGGCAGCAGGAGCGCCAGAGTGAGAGATTGACGTTTGGATGAGAGAGAGTTAGACGGAGACTGAGTGTAATCAAAACTAGATAGCGAATATGGAGAAGAAATGATGTTTAATCACTTAAAGAAACACCCTTTGAGAGGAGGACACTGGAGGAAAGCTGAGAGTAAAAGAGCTCGGACCTGATCAGCCTGACATAGGCAGGAGTTACGGACAGAGGAAGGCAGTATACGTGCTCTTTTTCAAGGAGCTGGTTTAGCAAAAAGGCTAACTATCTGTAGCAACACCCGTGCTATATTTAGCTTCCCCTGCCTCCCTTTTCAAACGTCAGGATCAGACCAGTCTATGGACCAGACCCAGCATGGATCCAGACAGATGTGAGTGACTTAAAGCTCATATCAGAAAAAACTAAAAAGCATGAACAAACTAGAGTCCACATGGATGATGCTATGCGACTAGCCATGTTAGGAAAGGTAAACACAGCTGTCCAATGAGGTACAGGATAGGGATCAGTTAGCATAATAAGGAGGTTGACAAAAACAGGCACTAAAATAATAGACTGTATCATGTGCTGTGTGCCTTTGAGCTAGCCCTGCGTTGTAATATGACATATGTTTTGAGTTTGTGTATAAGTTTGCTTACATTTTGGTAGAGCCCCCCCCTGGATAAAAATGCACCAGCCGCCACTGACCTGTACTGCTGATTCTGTGTGCTGCTAAGTGCTAATCAATTGTTTGCTTTTGGCTACTGTGTTCGGGCCGGTTTTGGCGTTGCCTACGGTAGTTTCATCACCTGTGCTGCTGATCCTGTGTGCTGCTAAGTGCTACATCAATTGTTTGCTTCTGGCTACTGTGTTTGGGCGGTTTGGCGTTGCCTACTCTGTAGGTCCGCTTCCTGGTGGGATTTTAGTGACTGGACTGCTGGGCTAACTCCCTCTTGTTATTTAGTTATTATTTCCTCCACTGGATCTAAACTATTTTGTTTACTTTGGTTTTCATTAATAGTTTATTCCTATTATACTTTTAGAATTAGCTTCAGGCCAACTAAAAATGGACCATGGGCCGCAGTTGACCCCTGCTCTTCATCATTATCGTATACTGTACGTATTCAATGTGGCAAACCTCCATGTAAACACATCCTGAAACTGCAGCTAATGAATTTAAAATGTGTTTGGTGCCCACAGATGAAACATTTGGCTCCAAATGGTAGTCCAAGCCATCAGGATTAATGACCCACAGGTTTATGTGAAACCCCTGAGATCCCGAGCTGCTTCCCATTTGTAAAGCCACTTGTTTAGGCCTATTAGCTGTGTGACAGTCAGTGATGGTTCAAACAGCTGCAGTGTGTGCACAGGGCCCAGCCTTAGCAGACAGGCAAGTGGTGGTCTTGAGATATAACATGGACTCTCTAGACTCCTCTAAAAATGAGAGGAATGGCATCAGTATAAACACGTAAGATGTGGAGTAACAGTTTCCTGCCCAAGTTTGGATGACTTCACATTGCGATCATTGGCGTTTATGATTTGGACTCCACCACAGAAAGGAATAGTTCAACATTTTGGCAAATATGCTCTGTCATTTACTTTCAAAGAGTGAGATGAGAAGATTGATTCATCTAATGTCTGTCAACAACTATGAAGCTTAGAGTTACGCCTACAGTATAGCACAAACACTGGAATAAAACAGGAATGAAAAAATGAGCGCTGCTTTGTCTGAAGTTAAAAATATTATTTTAAACTCCTGTGAACAAGTAAGATGGTGTCTCCATTATTTAACCTGATCATCAACAGAAATGTAAGATGGGCAATTGTAGATGCATTTGAACTATTTGATAAACAACATCCATCCACCCTGCCCTTTCCAGCTACATTAAAGGGGACCTATCATGCAAAATGCACTTTGTGATGTCTTTTATACATACATATGTGTCCCCGGTGTTCCAGGGAACTCACAAAGTGTCAGAAAACACAACCCTCTCTCTTTTCCTCCATACCCAAATCTCTAAAAACGGGGGCTGCAACGGATTTGATACGGGTGGATTTTTTTATTTGCACCTTTTTGACGTAATGTAGGTGCACTCCGCCTGATTGGTCAACTCTCCACCAATCAGGGGAATGAGAGGTTGGGCCATGTTGACTCTCCACTCGTAATCACAGCAAGCATGATAACATGACGCTCGTGCCGGGGCCGTGTCACGCCCTCCTCTTCCGCATGGGGGCGTGGTCAGCTGAATCAGACCTTGCAAAGACAGAGCTGGAGTGAGGCAAAATGAGGCATGGCTAAAATGCATGATCTGTTTCGTATTTTGAAAATTAAAACGTATTAATATACCTTATATATATATATATATATACCTTATATATTATTTAAATATAGCATGATTGGTCCCCTTTAATGGAAAAAGCATTGACGAAGACACTGTACACCAGCCAACCCCAAATTAGCGGCCCGCGGGCCAGATCCGGCCCACGAGAGGCCAATACATGGCCCGCGCTGAACTACTGGCATTCACTTGTTAACATATTAATGTAATGTCCGCGGTTTCGCTTTATTTTGACCTCCGTCGACACTCGTAAACCTGACCCTTGACCTTATCGCGTGCATATGCAAGACGTGCTTCGCGCGCTTGACTTACTCGTCACCACCTGGAAATAGCGGCAAACACATATAAACAATAGCTCGCCAGCTAGCCGCCTGTCATCCCAGCCCAGCGATTGACCAACATGACACTAACGGACCGTGGATAACTCAAACCCAGGATGGAATTCGCTAAGAAGAGGAAGGTAGACCAGGAGAACCGTCAGTTCAAAACTGACTGGACTGAGAAGTATTGTTTTTTTTTTACCGGACCACGCCAATGCTAAACCGACTTGTTTGATTTGCATGCAGAATGTAGCTGTAATCAAATCAGACAACCTGAAGCGGCACTTCTCCTCTATTCATGCTGCCAGTTTTAATGCTAACTATCCAGAGAAATCCGACCAGCGCACACAAAAGATAGCAGGTTTGCTTGCATCATACAAGCACTCTGTTTCCACAATGTTGAAAACAACATCGGCACAAGAGAGCGCAACAGCTGCCTCATTGCACGTCTCTTGGACGCTCGCTAGAGCCAAGAAGCTGTTTGCTGATGCCGAGTTAATTAAACGGTGTGCGATAGACGTGGCTCGTGAAGTTGCCTCAGGATTGCCACAACAGAATACAGGCCCAACATCAGACAGGTTGCCTCATCCCGCCGCTCTCACTTCTCTCACTGATTGGTGAGTGAACAACATCAATTTATTTTTGCAATTTGTCAATTCTATTGTGGTATAATAATAATTAAGACAAAAATAACCATTTTTTAGTTATATTTTATATATACATTAATTTCCTAAATAAAATACTACGCAGCGTAATTAAAAACAAATGAATAAAATGAGAGCAAAAACCTTGGATAATGCAGGGCTTTTAACAACAGCCCACAAACCGGTCAAATTGAATACAACATTAAAATAATATATTAAAAATAAAGTTAAAAAAAACCAATACTATTGTTATTTACAGCCTGATATTATTTGGTACACATATTTCAAAATGTTCAAACTAATAATGCGGTGTATTTTGGTCTGACATTATAAAAGTAACTAAGTGAAACTCTCTCTCTGTCTTCCTGTCTCTCTCAGTGTGTGTTACAGTGTTTGCTGAATTGGATGTCGACCTGTCTGACTATTTGATCAGAGTTCACTCTGTTGTTTTTTATTTTGTTGTATTGTTCTGCCCCATCAGACCACGGCAAAATCATTTGTATTTGTTAAAGCATTTATTTATTATTATTGTTAATAAATGTTTGATTTCGGTCTAATTTTGTTTCAAGGATGCATTTTTCCTTTACTCTCAACACAGGGTTTGTTTAATTACTACTGCCACTACTACAACAATTATAATAGAGGTAACATCTGCACATAGTGTCAAACTACTTTTAGTGACACATAACATTTTGGCCCTTAGCTTGTCATGCTTGACAAAAATTGGCCCTTTGGTAAATATAATTGGGGAACCCTGCTGTACACAGTGCTCAGCAACAAACAGCAGACAGACACCGGCCTGTTGGTGGAGTTCGACACATTTATAGTTGTTTTTGGTTTGAAATATCATAACTCTCCCGTCTCCCCAGCCCTCCACCTCACCTGATACTCAGGCGCCGGCCCCACGAGGACGCATACGGTAAAACGCATACGCAAACGCAAAAAAGGCTTCCGTCCACACGCAATAGACACCGGAAAGTGTCCGTTCACACAAGACCGCTCGAAAGCGCTGGAGACGCTGTAGTATATATGCCAGGCCTGTAAGTGGCGCTGTAGTCTGCCACAAAAGCAGCGAAGAAGACTTCCCGCGCATGGTTGCCATGGTTGCCCTTCTGTTTATTCTCCGCTGTGGACGTTCTGGCTCTTTTTCTCCCTCCCCGAGGCAAGCGTTTGCTCCTACTCTCCGGTAGTCCACCAGCAGATGAAGAACACCCACCTCTCCGCCTCTTCCAAGGGACGAGGGGACCGTGCGGCAGAGTTTCAGTTAGATTTGTTTTCGCCGGTCAACATGTCCGTTAAAGTTTAAATCTTCCGGACAAAATTAGAAAAGTGCCGTTCAAAGGTCTTCTTTGTTATTTATTGAGCTTTAAAACAAATGAATAACGACTCGATATAATAATATAAGAATAAAAAACTGAGCCTCTCTTTTCCTCCCCCTCTTCTGACAGCCCAGCAGCAGCAGGAGACGTGGGGAGAGGGAGACGTGGCTATTTCATCGTTATCAGAAAATGATCGTATAGAGGCGATTACACGGAGCCGTTGTACCCCCCAGAGCGTTGCGTATGCCGTTCTATCCATCTCGGCAAGGCCGTAACCATGGAGTCAACATTGGGGGGGACCAAAAATTCAATCAAAATTTGAATACTAATTTCCTGCTATTCTAAAGGAAAATATATAAAAATTCACTAACACATGGGATACTTTAAAACCTGTTAAACCCCATGCCCCCGCCCATGGGGGCAAAAAAACAATATTCACGAAACTGTGTCTCAGGCATGGGCGTAGGAAGCATCCTCAATGTGGGTGGGACAATTTGACGGGGGGTTTGGGCAGGTGGTGGACCTCACCTCCTCTAGGGGGGTCTGGGAGCATGCTGAAGACTTTTTTTTAAATGTTGAAGTTAAATGCACCAATCTGGTGCACTTTGAGAGCAACATTAGGGACTAAATCTATGGATAGTCTCTCAACACCCATATGAAACAGAACTGTAAACAGATAGCTACTATTCCTGAAAAGTTTGGTTTTAACATCAGAACTACAAGTTATTTACACAAAGAAGCTAAACCGGAGGGTTCATTAACATTACCATTACAAAATAAAATAATATAGATTACTTTAGGGCTAACTAGAAAAAGATACCAGAACTGATGGAGGGCAAATTAAAACATGTCTGACCTGCTTGGAGCATCAACGCTAACTGAAGCTGGACTCGGACGTGCGACAGCGAAATACACCCCCGGGTACAAAATAAAGATATGCATAAACAAACAAAGGCGGAACCAATTTACATAAAAGAATATATCATTTTGGTGAAGTTCACATAACAGAAAATAAAGATTTTCAAGTATACAAATAGCCAAAATAAAAAAGTCATAGCAATTGTATTTAAAAATGTTTATATCAGTTAGGCTATATATTTGGGGGGGGGACATTTTGAGCATATCTGAATATTGGGGGGATCTGTCCCCCCCAATGTATATGGTGAATTCGGCCCTGCATCTCGGGACCCGTTATCGTTACCGTAGTCGTTACAAATCCGTACCTGTAAACGTGACACACTGAGCTAAAAGTGTTGCGTGTTTGGAGACAGCTCTAAATGAATGCTTATGTTGCTCTGTACTGGTGTGTACAAATATATTTGCTAAGGAGAAAGCCATGGACACAGTGTAAGGTTTAAATGTATTGATGCATTATCATGTTTCTTTTTCTTCTAACATACATTGAAAGTGACATTGGGAGTAAAATATGTCATAATTCGCTTGTGACTGAAATGTTGTTTGACTAACATAAGCCTATTTCTTTCTCTGTTTTCCTCCTTGTCAAAAAATGTAGTTTTTTTCTGTCTGTATGAATCTAGCTTAGCTGAGATTTTTAATGATGATTAATCGTTCACTCCATATTGCCTCCTTGATATGGCCACTAGTGTAGGAAGAAACATCCTCAGTGAACTTTAGAGATGTCAATAGCAGTGGCGAGCCGTCAGGGCCCTCTCTGAGGGCCTAAGATATTTAAAAAAAATAATATTTAAAAACATTAAAAAAAATCACCCTTTTAAACTTTATTCTTTTTTTACTGTCATATAGTATTTCATACCTGTTTTTCATTTATTCTCTTCTTTTTTTATAACTATAATGATCATATAAATGTGTGCCTCGGAAATAATTGTTTACATTAATGGTGACCAAAATGTTTGAGACCCACTGAGATAACTTAGACTAAAGTTAACTATCTAAACACTCAGAGAGTCCTTTAGCTCACTGAGCCTCTCAGTCTGACAGGAGAGAGTCCTTTAGCTCACTGAGCCTCTCAGTCTGACAGGAGAGGACTCTCCTCCACTTTGTTGTTGAAAAAACTCCTTATATCCGTTAGCGTAGCTCGCTAGCACCAGAAGCTAACAACAACGATCTCCGGTACCGGTGCGCTCTCTCTCTCGCACGTGCACGCACACAAAATGGCTCGTTCCACACACACACACAGCCGAGCTTGAATGAAACACAGAGACCCAGACGTAATAGTACTGTACTGTATCATATTATTTTCGAATCAATCATTTTTCAAATTATGATTTTTTTTTAATAACCATTTTCCTCCTGGTCTCTCGCCCCCCCTGTCATGCCTCTGCGCCCCCCAGGGGGGGCGCGCCCCCCACTTTGGGAACCACTGGCCGAATCAGTTTCTGTTTGAATGTGAAGGGTTAAATGAAAGAAGCTCGTCTCTGCGAGTTACTGTGAAGACAGGAGCTGTTGGACGTCCAGCTATGAATTCACAGAGGGCCAGCTATAGTAACTGAACGAGAGTAATGTCAAATGACAGTACAATTGACCAATCATATCTTCCCTCTAAATGGGTGGGTTTTATTATCGCGGACTTTATGACAAGTTCCGCCCACTGTGAAACTGTTCTTGTTTCCATAGCAACAACAACTTCCTGTCAACAGCGTAAACTCGCCTTCAAAATAAAAGCATGCCAAATTACATTTAAGACATACAACTGCAACGAAAGTAACAAACACAATACAATATCCTTTTCAATTTCAAAGAACACAAATTGGGTTATTTGCAGGTGTTGTTTTGTGTGGAGAGGGTCGCTTTCATTGATGCGTTTTGCACCCCGGGCCGTTGTTTTGATATTCCGCTGAAGTATACGCTGTGACGTAATAACTCACACCCCTTTTCGAGGGAAGGGGTGTGGGGGTTAGAGGGCCTGGGTATAAAAGTCACGGCTTGCCACTGGTCAATAGCCATAGTTTAACTAGCTGACCCTCCTCAGTTTTTAGGGCTAGGTTAAATATTCTTTATAAAGCCCAGAAACTACCCACAAGTTGATATACTCTTATCTTAAAAAGACAGCAAATGTTTTGACAAGACTCCTTTTTCCCTGGGGTTAGTGGAATCTGAAAGTGAGAATAGGAATGTTAACCATTGTGCTCATTTCAATACCGCTTAACATTCTGAGAATTAAAGAAATTGACATTTGCAGCCTTCGCCAGCTATGAGGTGTGAAGTATTTCTGTGGCCCTCCCACTGCCCTAACTACAGCGGAGAACAAAGATGACATTCAACATGTTAGCCTCTCCCTGTTTTCATGTGAAGCAGCTTCTTCCCTTCCAGGAATCAGTGCGTTTCCTGTGTGTTGACTGAATGCTTCAAGATACCATACGGCTCTATCTCTGCGATACACAGCCAAACACATGCAGCTCAAAAACAGGATTTGTCTCTGTCAGTGCTTTCCAAAGTCAACACTCACTCTGCCCCAAAACTGTGTGTGTGTGTGTGTGTGTGTGTGTGTGTGTGTGTGTGTGTGTGTGTGTGTGTGTGTGTGTGTGTGTGTGGTGTGTGTGTGTGTGTGTGTGTGTGTGTGTGTGTGTGTGTGTGTGTGTGGTGTGTGTGTGTGTGTGTGTGTGTGTGTGTGTGTGTGTGTGTGTGTGTGTGTGTGTGGTGTGTGTGTTGTGTGTGTGTGTGTGTGTGTGTGTGTGTGTGTGTGGTCGGTTTCAAATGTGTTCAGTTTAATGTCCATTTGCCTGCCGCCATCATTCTGCCAGACTGGGAAAATGAAGTGGATTAATGTTAAAGCTTGAAGGTTGCATTTCATTTCCTCTCTGCGTCCTGACTGCAGCTGCTGCTGGATTTGTTTTGACATCGAGGAGAGGTTCAGACCCTGGATTAAGTCATGCTTACTCCTCCGAATATCCTGAGAACAGGACAGACCCAGGGTCATGAGAATCTCATCCTCAGTAACTGTGCACAGACAGTCTGGCTGCAGGGGCCCCTCTCAGGGGACCCTCAACAAAGAAAGCTCACACAGCGAGAAATAAACACTTACACAATAAATTAAATGAGAAATACATGTTTAAATTGTACTTGTAGCACTGCCAAGTTTGGGCCTTAAATAAGTCTCCATTCTCGAGACATTTTCCCAGGTTGTGTCTATTCACTGATTATACTCTATCAGTTTGAGAGCAAAGTCACTATACAGAGAATCGTCGTGGCTCTCTGGATCACTTCTATGTACCAATGGGTTCAATTCAAATCAACCCCAAAAACCTTCAAAGCAGCCACATAATTACAGTCTCGGTGTACGGGAACATTTGTGTAAAAGGATGTAGTTTGGACCATGGCCTGACACGGGGTGCTAGCAGCTACAGACAGCTAGCACTGTAAATCAAATAAAATCAAGTTTTATTTATATAGCACATTTTAAAAACGGTTTTTGGTCGAGCCAAAGTGCTGTACATGCAATAGAAACACTTTACTGCGATAGCAAAAAGAAGACAATAAATGACAACAGCAAATGTAAAAATTAAACACAGGGAAATGTCAGGAGTCGTACTCCGCTCTGACTAGAAGGCCAGGGAGAAGAGTGAGTCTTTAGTGTAGATTTAAAAACCTGTACAGCAGGGAAGACTTAGATGACATCACAACTGTTCAGTAAAGGCTAACCTATTGTCAGCATTGGCTTATAACTGTGTTACACATCTGATGGTGTTGTGAATTGAAACATTAAGAATGTTATTCCCAGATTGAGTTAATGTTAACACATGTGTTGATAGAGAAGATCATCAATCGTGGTCCACTCTGCAAAACCCCAGATTACCATCAAATACATTTGTTTAATATTAACATCAGTGCTTTTAAATTCTTGTTTTCTAATAAAACTTTGCATGCATGGTTTGGTAGGGAAATGTGGTTATGGCAAATGTATTATTGTTATGGTAAGATTTTGGGAAAAGCAAATGATACACCTGGTGCAGATAAACTGTACCAGCAACAACTGCTTTATGGGGAGACAATTACAGATTGTAAATATATTGTTTACAGAAAAAAACATTGGCCCTCAATACAGTATGACCAAAATGGATTTCATTTAATGAAAATTGAGAAGAATTTTAAATCAAAATAGATGAACTTTGGCCTATAGTGAGGCTTCTCATGCCCTTACTGTCTATTGTGCTCTCTGTCTCTCTCGGAGGTTGCTCAACATTTGGCAGCTGGTTTCTATTAGGGAACTGCCAGGGAGGGGCGGGGGGGGGGGCATGACAGTGGTGGAGATAGTAACTCAGAGCACATCGCCGCTTTAGCCTTGGGGTACGTCTGATGACACAAACACACACATGTATGAACACAAAGCAGGACCGAGCTCTATAGACAGCCATAACTCATCACCCTCAAACCTGCCTCATCTGTTACAGTTTGTACCCTAACCTTTGTGTACACGATCATCAGCCTTACACATGTGCAGTAGGTACAAAAGTTGTGAAACTAAACATAACATGCACAGTTTAGCAGCCAAAAGGAGATTTAAGCAAATCTGTCTTACATTCGGGAATGTCTGCTGCTGTTCCCCAAGCCTGGCGGCAGACGCTGGATAGGCAATCCCTGATAGGATGCAGAGAAGGCAGAACAGAGATCTAGCAGCCATATTTGTGTGTTTGCCCAGTGGAGCACTGGTCCCTCTCTGCCTGTCCCTGTCAGAGTCTTCTGGGCAGCTCCTCTCGCTCTGCTGCACCCGTTGGCTTCACTTTTCCTCTGCTCCGACCTCCAGATACAGTCCCAGCCCGGCCAGTGAAACAAACTTGTGTGGACTTCCTCCCTTTCTCTCCCTCCCTCTCTCCCTCCCTCCCTGCCCTGATACCTCTCCCCTAGCGAACTTGCCTCTCCCCTGAGCCCGTGCCTAAATCACATACAGATGGGAAGCCTGGAAACTGAGAGAAAGAGTGAGAGGGGGAGAGAGAAGAGAAAGAAGGACAGACAGAGGCAACAGAGGGCTTCTGTCTGAGGCAGACAGTGCACCCATCCAAATATCTCCCCTGACTGACCCAGTCAGATTGAGTGGTAGCTCCCTGTATCCATTTGCAGGTCTGTGGCACCCTTTCACCTTGGGCTCAACAGGCAGCACCCCTCCCTCTGTCCCCCCCCTCCACAGTGTGGGCAGAGGGTCTAAAGCAGGGGTACTCAAACTTTTTTGTTAAAGGTCCACTTGTGAATTGTATACAAGGTCACTGGTCCGGATCATTGCCAGTAAAGTCCCCCCCCCCCCCCCCCCGGAGTGGAGCAACGAAACTGTTGGGCTTACAGTTTAAATCTCTTCTTTTTAGTGATGTGTTTCCATGTGCGATAATATTATATCCTTTAGAAAGAACCCAAACTACAAAACTACTACTACCACTGTAGTGGTGGCAAAGCCTTGTTGTGCAACATGAAGTATGATCTTGTGATGTTCACCCTGCTGTATCGCTCAGCTGACAGAGCTTCAGATCACAAGTAGTTTCTTATGGCGCGCTATGCATGGGCCCCCCTTGAGGGGGTTTCCCGAAATGTCGTTGCAGTAAATTAAAGGGTGTTTCATGTCGTCGTTGCTGTGGACCTTCTTAATCTACCTTCTTTGGGGGCCCCCTTCTGGTCCAAGCACTTGCCTGTCTTGCCTGTCGGCAAACGGCGCCCCTGTATACACACACACATTCAATACATACATACAATATGGTGGCTTGAACTAGTGGGAGAAATGGCACTGTTTGTCTGTAGCCAATGCCTTGAACCTCGGCAAAAAAGTAATTAGAAGCATTAGAAAGTCAAGGTAAACTTGCCGTTAACTTGCGGTCTGCAATGCGTGTCACGCTTGCACACACAAGCAAATATATATATGCACGTTAATTCTCACAACGCGTCAGACACAAGAAAATATACATTAATTTACATCAGAATCCGAAAGTTTTTATTTTTTTATTTTGTATAATTTTTATTTTTTATAATGGGACACAGGGTTTGGTCCGGATTGATTTGCAGTTCGGTCCCGATTCGGACCATGGCCCGGAGTTTGAGAAGCCCTGGTCTAAAGCTTCAACACTCACTCTGCACCCTGCAGGAAGAAAAGAAGCAGCTACTCTGATATCCCTGCTCCACCTCGCAGCCCCAGACTTGAGCTTTCTGCTTGTTTATATAGCATATATATAAATATAGCAGCTTTTGTCAGACCATCAAAAGCTGCTATATTTATCGATATTGTGTGAGGCTCTTAAGTGCCTGAGCGGGTCACTTCCAGTACAAAGGATGAATTGTCAGAGGCTATTCTCCTATGATCTGAAGCGCTGCTCACTGAAGGGTCACATGCTGAACCAAATAAGCCAAGTGAAGGTCCAAAAACAGCGGTGACTCAACCACAAAGACCATGTCATAGGCAGCTCCTAATATGTCCCAGTTATGTTGTTCTAGCCCATAGGACCATGTGGAAGTTAAATGTCTCAAGTGAATAATAAACAGGTTGCCACATTCCAGTTATGGATGTCAGAAATGTCATACACGAGCACAACAAGGCCCCAGGCAGCTCTATATTTACTTTTTGTGTAAGGAAATACAGGATTTGAACAACATTTAGGAACATAGGGGTTGCTAAAAACACAGATCGGGCCAAGTAACCATCTACTGTCAGTCAGTCCAGCTGGAAGTCTTATGTCTGATCTTAGCAAAAATCTAATTGTACTCTCAGTTGGACTTTCAAAACAAAATCTGTTTAATAGAGCATCACAATATACAGTATTTCTCTAAATGAAAAGGTTATTGTTCAACGCTAACAGATTCAACCTGCTTTAGCCCTGTTTTCTTTTTTCTTATACCCATTCAATACTTACACAAAGTGAAGTGCTCTGTTGGAAGAAACTAAAGCTGTTATGCACTGCTGGGTTCAATTTCATCCTTTATATAACACTTTCATGCAATGTCAAAGACACAGAGGCGGCACTAACCACCAGAAAGCAGATGTTGGGCTTAGCTGAGCCACGATGTGTTTACTTCCCCAGCTCACTGAGCACTTTTCCTTCTCCATGTTTGGCCAACTGCACATTGGTATTCAGCAAAGACCTGGTGTAACACCAGAGATCACTCACAGCCAGGCTACTAGTCAGTGATCTAGAGGTTTCATAGCAGCGGCACTGTATTCCTGACTCTTCTGCTAAGGAATGGTTTGTCCGGTCTTCTTTGTCAACGTATTCATGCATGTGATCTGAAGCTCTGTCAGCTGAGCGATACAGCAGTGTGAACATCACAAGATCACAACAAGGCTTTGCCACCACTACAGTGGTAGTAGTAGTTTTGTAGTTCGGGTCGTTTCTAAAGGATATAATATTATCGCACATGGAAACACATCACTAAAAAGAAGAGATTTAAACTGTAAGCCCAACATATGTGGAATAAAAACAAGGAGTAAAACTGTAGCAAACATCCATCACAGCTTACAGTCCAACTTCTTGAAAATCTAACTCATTAATCTTGCTTTTTCTCCCAACATGAAAATTGAGTAATAGCATATTAAATGTTGAAAAGCCCCTCACTACTCAGGCTGCAGCTTGTGTTGAGCGAGGAACAGAGCGGGTGGGGGGGGGGCATGGCAGCGAGGTCAGAGAGCAGAGTCCGGGTGTCTCCTTACACTCTCCACACATACCAGAGAAAACTATAACCTCTATCACAACAAACACCTCCTCACTGTTATATCTGGGAATACAATGTTGCTTTGCAACAGGAACACAGAACATGAACACCCAGCATGACAGGTCAGCCAGAGATAGTGAGATACTACTACTAGTAGATGACCATTACATGTATGTATGATCTGTATGTGTAATGTGTATTTGCAAAGCGCTTTGAGAGTCATTGATCAAGCGCTATAATAAATATAAGGATTATTATTATTATTATTATTATTACTACATCTCAAGGGGGCACCCTTCCAACTAATTCAAACTGAGGCTACATTAAAACGGTTCATCTACATATAGTGTACAACGCAAAGTCAGTTTATTTATAAAGCACATTTAAACAACAAGACCATTTAAAGTGCTTCACAAAAAAAAAAAAAAGCATTAAGACATAGTGCAAAACAAACACATTATACAATTCAATTTAATTACATTTAATATTCATTAAAAAGCAAAGAGAATAAAAATTAAACAACTTAAATAGAAAGTTACAGTGCATTGTAAGATGTGAACAGTTATTGGATGTATTAATAGGAAGCGGCAGAACATATATACATTTGTTTGGTAGATTTTTGCAGATATGTGAAGCATTAAAATTGAATGCTACTTTTCCAAGTTTAGTTTTTAATTCTTGGGACAGAAATCAGACCTGGATGGTCATAATGTAAAAGGAGATCAGAAATGTATTTTGTCCCTGAACCATCCATTGCTTTATAAAACAGCAAGAAGCATGTACTGTAGGGATGTGCATCTCCATCACTGAGGCCGACGCGATGCGCATCTCGATACGTTGCCAACGATACGATACATTAACGATACATTTGAAGCACCGGGCTATACGATACGATACGATTCACCCTGTTGCGATACAGTTCGATACGATTTGATTCAACATTATGCGATTCGGGGCGATACGATTCAACACAATGCAAAATAATGATACAATTCAATATGGTACGACAGAGGATTTTGTTTTATTCCTTATATGCAGCAAATCATAAATTAACAAAAAAGTGCTTTACATATTTGGTTCTCTTTACTAGTACTGCGCATCCCTTTATGCTGTTTCTTTTTTACCTTAAAAAAAAAACCACTTGGACCTTTCACAAACACGCCTTTTCACAAGTCCTTTGTAATAGTGTTCTCTTTCTCCAGAGTACAGTACAATTTTATAACACCTCACAGTTAAACAATTGATTGATGCATTGCCCAGGATTAACAATGTGCAAATAACAACTACCATAGTGCAATGCCCATACAACTGCCAGACTGATGTGCTTAACACTCATTCATAGGCTAACTCACCAGAGAGCAGGAAGCAGTGGTTTCTATATGAACAATAAAGAATACAAATAACCTTTCACGAACAGGTAATTCATAACTACTTACAATTGTAAGGAAGACATTTAAACTATTATTGGCAGTCACAGGCTGTTAAACTGAACACAACTCTCTCTGACATAACACCTCACTGAGTGATTTAACTCATATGTCTAACTTTCAGGTTTTTCTTTTCAGCCGCAGACCCCATGTCGCCTCTTTATGTGCGTCGATAAGTTCGTCGTACTACTTGTGTACTTTAAAGCGGCACGGCATCGTTTGCAATTTGCTTGCGATTTGTGAAGTTGTCCGTCTTTCTTGAAAAATCCGAAGTGTTGCCAAACATTTGATTTGTAGGTATTTTTCGGTGCGCTGTGTGTCTCTTTCTCCTCGACTTCCATGTTTGTTGATAACTGTGACGCGGCTCCTCCGTAGTGGCGAAGCAAAGATCCAAGATCGTCTCTGTTGAGTGCTGACAAAAGTGGATGAGGATATTATATGAATGAATCGTTTTTTTACCGATGCAAAGACGCTACAATCGATGCATCGCGAGTTCAACCCAAACTGCGCACTCTTTCAACCGGTGCACTCGCATTTTGAACGTTTATGCCGGTGCACCGATGCGAATCGGTGAATCTTAACATCCCTAATGTACTGTAGACGTTAAAGAGAAGAGGCCCCAGGATGGAGCCTTGAGGAACGCTGCATATTTGTCTGCTCAGATATGTAATTCCCTATTGATACAAAGTTGTCCCTTGCCTTTTAGTTGGATTCAAACCAATATAGCACTGGATTTCATATCAATGTGGTGGATCAAAAGGTTTAAGTTGTACCGTCTGTTCTGATTGCATCACCAAAATGTTGGGGGGAAAGCCTGCGGTTAGCCTCTAATGTTTGTTGTTTCCACATGATGAATTGTACAAATGGCCATTAGTGTTGCACTCTGTTGTACACCCAAAAGTAAATAAAGTAGTTTGTAGAAAACAAGGCGTAAAAGTCGGTTTCAAAATGTTTCAAAAGCTTTCAGAAGAGGTAAGAAAAGGTAAAAGGTGACAGCTAAAAAGGTAATGTCAGATGATGTGATAAGTACTTTTTCCCTTACTGATGCCTTTACACAGTACAACATCTGAACTTATTGATGACTTAAACTTAAAGTAAAAAAATACAGGTGTAATAATTCATGGTCTAAGTATAGGCGACATGTTTGCAAGTTATTCAAAGAGATCTGCATCTAGTTCAAATACATGGCTCACTACACCCAACTACAAACTCTAACTGTGGTTTTCCTGCTATGACAAATCCAAATGTTTGCAGAGCAAGATTGATCACAAAAGGTAAATAAGATGATAACATCTGATATTACACATCTCGACCTTATTAAAGCCTTGGCTTTTTATCAGCGGTGAAAAAAGTTATTATTACATCTTTATTGAACAAGGAACATGCGTAAAAGTCATAGACTGTATGATAAAAATACATTATTCTCAAGGAGATAAAAGATGCTAAATGCCAGATTATAGCTTAAAGCAAATTTATATCTGCAGTCCTTGGTCAGGTACACATATAAGAATCAACAAACACTAAAAACATTGCTTATTGTCTATCACACCGATCAAAATACAGATGTATAACATATAAATACTAGCACATTTATCAGTACAGTACTACAATTCATTAAAACTAACATCTTGATTACAGTTAAATTAATGTTGGCAAGACTGGCTACTAAAATGTTTTGCACCGTGGGAAAAAGAGGGAAAGTTTGTGAACAATTTTAAGCTCAGCTGGAAGCATATTACAGTGCTGGATGGCCGTTAAGGAGAAAGCAGATTGTGAGTTTAGAGTTTTAAGCTTTTTTTCCTGTCATACTTAATATTTAAGATTTACAACCACATAAACTCAAATTAAAACTGTATGTGAGCATCCAATGGGGTAAACATTTAGACATGTGTTGTGTAGCTTCCTGTGCAGTTTCATTTTAACAACATTAACGATGGCGTGTTCTCTTGTGTAGCACTCTGTTGAATCCGTCTCTCTTACTGTCCTCTATACAGACAACTTCACCATTCCTCTGTGTGAGTCCCCTCTTCAGGGAGAAGTGTATCTCAGACTTGGGAGTGAGTCTTGATTAGAAACAGATGGAGGGAGGAGGGGGTGTGAGAGAACAATTTGAAAAATGTAGAGCAGAGGTCTGACTTGGTGGGAAAATGGAATGATTCTCCACTCACGTAAACTATCCTTGTAGAAAACTCAAATTACGAGGAACAGAGTGCTACAAATCACATGTGGAAATACTGTGAATTTCCCATTGAAGAGGCCAGGCTCTTACCAAGATAACTGATGAAGAAACAGGAAAAGTGCAATAGAAATGAAATAGATGAACATCATATGACCAGATTCAAGAGATCAAGAAACCAGATCAAATTAAATTAAAGCAATTAAACTCTGAACTGGAAATGTAATTTAAGATTTAATAGCATCACATACTGTAAAACCAATGTAATGATGTGACATAAAACTCATCTTAGCTAAACTAATCAGAACCAGAGGCCTGTACTACGAATCCAGTTCAACATAACCTGGATATTTGAGTTACCCGGCTTACCTAATCCAAAACAAACGCGATCTCGCTAAGCGGTCCGACGACGCTGGTTATCAACTCGGTAACTCAAGCCAGGGTTTCTTTGTCCGGCTGAGTGCGCGTTCACATGAAAGGGGCGGGGCAACATTTGACCAATCACAAACATGGAGAAGTGTACTGACAGCGCAGCGTCATACTTCCTGAATGAAAAGTGAACTATAAGTGTTTGAATGCGTACATTAACAGGTTTATGATATTACTGCCCCGTCTAAGACACGAGTGGATCTGACTTTAATTACATTTGACTCGAGTGTTTCGTCAACTTAATGTGTTGATTAAAATAATACTTCTGCATACATTATGTGACACTGTAAGTGTTGCATGCAGTGGCGTAACTATCGACGGTGCGGCCGGCCCCAATGGCATTGACTGGTTCACGCAGTCTTCAAAGTAACCAAGCAACCTAAATTAATTTATAATTTGTCTGTCCAATGACCTTGCTCCCTTTCATGTCATGTGATACCTTGCGTGACGAGCGAACCGTTTAATCAACCTGTACTGTACTGTAGCTAGCAGCAGCAAGTTCGGTAGCATTATGAAAAATGTAATGGCTTGCATTTATAATGTACAGCAAACCAAAGCACAAGAGCAGCGCTCAAAAGAGAAAGGACAAGAGAGAACAAGGAGATGTAACAGCTAAACTGACAAAATTAGACAGTTTTTTTTGTCATACTTCGTCCTCGAAATCGAGCGCTAGCGTTAGCAATGTTGACGTGCAGCGGCAGCCGGAGGCTATCGATAGCTCATCTGCCTCACCACCATCATTGCCATCTAGCTCCACAAGTGAAGCTGTATCCGTGGCCGTGGCTGTGCAACCTTCTTCTCCAGCCAGCCAGGAGGAGAGGCTGGATTTGGCTGTGCCCGGCGGTGGTCCAACAGTTCCCCCAAGGGCCCCAACCGATAGGGGACTCTATGACGCTATTGAGACCCCCGACGCCAAGATCAAAAGCTATATTATAGCAACCGGTCTATGTAGGCCTACCGGCCCATTCCCAAGAGACAAAAATCAAGGAAACAGGTTTAATCCTCTTCTTAGTTCGCTGTGCCGTTGTCAGGCTGTGGTGGTCTGAGGCCAGGGCAGGCTGTTGTTGATAGCCTATACATGTGGCGCTTCTGAGTGGTTGTGTATGTCCGTGCGTGTGTGAGCGCATCAGCGTGCGCTTATGTTTGGGGCCAAAACAATATTTGCACCGGGTCCAATCACAACCTTGTTACCCAACTGGTTGCACGGCCAGGTACGGCTCAAGAAGCTGACTCAGATAAGGAAATATATGATACATTATGATGTGATATGAATGATAATGGGACACATCGACGTCTGCACTCACAGTGCCGTGGACTGTACGTAATGTTACTTTGATCCGGTTACTTATGTTGTGGCAGATATTTAAGTAAGCTTTCTTAACGCTAATGTTATAATAGTCAGATTGCTTTGAAGATGGGAGGTGATATTCTATTAATTTTCACGTTCACACAGTCAGATTTTTGCCGGCCGTCTTTCCTGCAACGGCAGTTTTTCTGTATTTTTTATCCTGTGATATCACTTGATAGCTTTAAACTCCGCAAACTGAGCTCTGATTGGTCAGCAAGCGGTGCTTTCACTGAGTTGATCTCTTATCCTGGAACCAAACTTGCTCCGGAGCAGGTTAGTGTTATGATCTCTGTAAGATCGCGGAAAAGGTAGGACCCAAATGCAGACTACAAAAACGGAAAAAGGTTTAGAAACAAAATGTGAGCTGTATTTAAAAGCTGATAACAAAACATGGCATGAATCAAAACGGTAGCTCAGGAAAACAATAACACAAAAATTGACCGTGAAAAACATTGAGGAAGACCGGAGAGAAAAACATGAAACGTGACGTGAAGGGAGGACAAACAAACAATGAACCGACGGGGAACACAGGAAGAGACAAGACTAAATACAGGGAGGGGTAATCACGAGACGAGAAACAGCCGGGCAGGGGAGGAGAAACACAAGGGCAACAGGTGAACACAATCAGACAAACCAGGGAAACTAACGACAGGGAGGAAAACACAGGGAGAAGGACCAGACAAGAGACAGGGAGGAAAACACAGGGAGAAGGACCAGACAAGAGACAGGGAGGAAAACACAGGGAGAAGGACCAGACAAGAGACGGAGGAAAACACAGGGAGAAGGACCAGACAAGAGACAGGGAGGAAAACATGAAACAGGGAGAAAAGAACAGCAAAACAAAACCCATTACCAGACACACAAAACTAAAACCGTGACATAACACCAAGATCGTGACAGAACCCCCCCCTCAAGGGACGGATCCCAGACGTCCAATAACACACAAACAAAGTCCAATACTTCGAAAAGGGTGGGTGGAGGGGGTCCGGAGGACGGGTCTGGGTAGACAGCCAGAGACAAGGCAGAGGAACAGAAGGTGGTCTCGGGCGGACGACCCGGGGGCAAGGCAGAATTCATGGAGGGGGTCTCGGGCGGACGGCCCGGGGCAAGGCAGAGTTCGAAAAGTCAGGGGGCCCGGCTCGAGGGCGAAGACCACGGTCGGGGAACTCAGGAGGCCGGGCTCGAGGGTGAAGGCCGCTGGGGAACTCAGGAGGACGACGTATGCCGCAATGGGACCCCTCCAGTGTCAGCTGGATCGCCGGAGCACTGGGATCGAAAGCAGGAGCTGGTGGGACCCCTGGCGGGACAGGCCTAGACGGAACTCTGGATGGAACATGGGCTGGTGTCAGTGGGACCCCGGACGGAGCAAGAGCTGGTGTCGACGGGACCTCCAACATGACAGGACATGGTGTTGGCAGGAAATCCGGCGGAGCAGGTGTCGGCGGAACCCCCAACAGGACAGGATATGGTGTTGGCAGGAAACCCGGCGGAGCAGGTGTCGGCGGGACCCCCAACAGGACAGGATATGGTGTTGGCAGGAAATCCGGCGGAACCCCCACTGAAACAGGACATGGAGTTGGCAGGACCCTCAGCGGAACCCCCAACGACACAGGACATGGAGTTGGCAGGACCCCCGACGAAACAGGTGTCGGCTGGACCTCCAACGGCACAGGACATAGGGTTTGCAGGACCCCCGGCAGAACAATAGTCGGCGGGGCCTCCAACAGTACAGGACATAGGGTTGGCAGGACCTCCGGCAGAAGAGTAGTCGGCGGGACCTCCAACGGCACAGGACATAGGGTTGGCAGGACCCCGGCAGAAGAGTAGTCGGCGGGACCCCCAACGGGACAGGACATGGAGTTGGCACGACCTCCGACGAAACAGGTGTCGGCCGGACCCCCAACGGCACAGGACATAGGGTTGGCAGGACCCCCAGCAGAAGAGTAGTCGGCGGGACACCCAACGAAACAGGACATGGAGTTGGCAGGACCCCAGTGGAACCTCCAACGGCACAGGACATAGGGTAGGGACTTGAGAGGGGACTCGAGAGGTGACTTGAAAGGGGACTCGAGAGGGAACTCGAGAGGGAACTCGAGAGGGAACTCGAGAAGAGACTCGAGAGGGGACTTGAGAGGGGACTCGAGAAGAGACTCGAGAGGGGACCTGAGAAGGAACTTGAGAGCGGACTTGAGAGGAGACTCGAGAGGAGACTCGAGAGGTGACTTGAGAGGGGACTCGAGAGATGACTTGAAAGGGGACTCGAGAGGGAACTTGAGAGGTGACTTGAGAGGGGACTCGAGAAGACACTCGAGAGGAGACTCGAGAGGAGACTTGAGAGGGAACTCGAGAGGAGACTTGAAAGGGGACTCGAGAGGTGACTTGAGAGGGGACTTGAGAAGGAACTTGAGAGAGGGTTTGAGAGGGGACTTGAGACGGTCGGTACGCCGACAGGACATGGGGAGCTGGCGTCGACAGGACACGAGGAGCTCGCGTCGGCCGGTACGCCGACAGGACACGGGAAGCTGGCGTCGGCCGGAGAGCGAGTACTGGATCCGAAACTGGAGTCAGAAACATGGCAGCAGGGGCCGGAACAGAGGCCGGAACCATGGCTGTGTGGGCCGGTTCTGGAGCCGGAAACATGGCTGTAAGGTCCGGTTCTGAAGCAGGGACCATGGCTGCTGGGGCCGGAACCATGGCTGCTGGGATCGGTACCTGAGCCGGAACCATGGCTGCTGGGCACGGAACCGGAACACGGAACCATGGCTTGTTGGCCACCTCCATTTGTGCCTTTTTAAGGACAGCCTCTTTGTCCCTTCTAGACGAGGATATACTCCACTCAGCATGATGACATCGCAGGGAGTAATCCAGAGAGAGCAATTCAAAATCATAATCCGCTGGGTCCATATTTGGTCGGTTCATTCTGTTAAGATCTCTGTAAGATCGCGGAAAAGGTAGGACGCAAATGCAGACTACAAAAACGGAAAAAGGTTTAGAAACAAAAAGTGAGCTTTATTTAAAAGCTGATAACAAAACATGGCATGAATCAAAGAAGCTCAGGAAAACAATAACACAAAAACTGACCGTGAAAAACATGGAGGAAGACCGGAGAGAAAAACGTGACGTGAGGGAGGACAAACAAACAATGAACCGACGGGGAACACAGGAAGAGACAAGATTAAATACAGGGAGGGGTAATCACGAGACGAGAAACAGCCGGGCAGGGGAGGAGAAACACAAGGGCAACAGGTGAACACAATCAGACAATCAGACACACCAGGGAAACTAACGACAGGGAGGAAAACACAGGGAGAAGGACCAGACAAGAGACAGGGAGGAAAACACAGGGAGAAGGACCAGACAAGAGACAGGGAGGAAAACACAGGGAGAAGGACCAGACAAGAGACAGGGAGGAAAACACAGGGAGAAGGACCAGACAAGAGACAGGGAGGAAAACACAGGGAGAAGGACCAGACAAGAGACAGGGAGGAAAACACAGGGAGAAGGACCAGACAAGAGACAGGGAGGAAAACACAGGGAGAAGGACCAGACAAGAGACAGGGAGGAAAACATGAAACAGGGAGAAAAGAACAGCAAAACAAAACCCATTACCAGACACACAAAACTAAAACCGTGACATAACACCAAGATCGTGACAGTTAGCCGTTCAGCATAAGTTACCATGGAGATCTACCCCGCTAAGAAGTGAACCAGCGTCGTAGGACCGGAAACCCAGAGTTTACCCTGAAGTTACCTCGCTAAGCGAAAATCCGGTTTCGTAGTACAGGCCTCTGGACAGGTTTGTATACGCACACACAGCATTCTGTGTCATAGTGGCTCTGAAAGTGATTACACAAACTTCCAACAACAGGTTCCTGCAGAGACACAAACATACAGTCACAACTAGGACAAGAGAAGACAAGAACAGCACCACAAATGTCTGTACAAAACAACAGCACTACATACAGTGTGTATAAGTTACAGCACTTTGTGCATTATCAACATGTACATTGTACACAGATAATGTAAGGTGTGCTGGCGTAAATCCTAAATGGAGAGTGTAATGAACATTGTTAAAATGTAGGGGGTATGGAATATTATTTCCCTTTTTCGGCAGTCGGTGAGTCCCTTCTTTTTGGAGATTTTTCCTCAACTGCAGGGTTCTCGTTTGAATTGGATTACCTTTTTGTGGACTGATTTTGGATAAATTATTTTTGATTTCGTTGGGATTATTCAGCCATATCAAGAAGACTGCATTCTAAATTGGACATTGCCTGAGAATTACTCCAGTTATCATTTGCGTTTGTACTTTTGTTGGAGGTGTTGAATGTGTTTGGGCTAATTAAACTGTCTCTGAGATGCCATACTGACTCTGTCTAGGTTTTACTTTGGGGGGAACTTTATTATTTAGAGGACACACTTCATTTTCAGTCACTCTCTTTGCCTGGTTAAATTACCACAGTAACTCCCGAACTTTTACAATGGTAACTAGGCTTAAAATATAAGCTGATTGTTACAATGTAATGATATAATACATTAACAATAAAATAAACAATGTATTAACTAATTAACACTGTCAGTGTTTGTTTAGAGTGGTGCAGGAATGAGTCCTAACTAGGGTTGGGAACCGAAACTCGGTTCCAGATGAGAACCGATAAGAAAATGCCGGGTACCCATACAAAATACACAATTTCGGTTCTGCTTAACGGTTCCTAAACACGGTAGACCCTGTATTCCACCGGGTCCGTCTGCGCCGCGGCGGAATACAGGGTAACCAGCGGCGGACTGGCCATCTGTGTGTTCTGGAGAATCACAGAAAGGCCGGTCGTCAGCGGGCCGTTGGCGGCCGGCACCGCTCTTAATTTTTTTAAACAGCATCATGTAAGTTGCGCTGACAGGCGACAGAGGTCCACAGTTGCCCCGCAGCGAGGCTCCCCCCGCCCTCCCGTAGACAGTTCACGAGCTCAGTCACTTCATAACACCAAATGGATCGCTGTAAACTCTAGTGTGGCTCCACTACACTAAAAAAGAAAAAGACAAGGCACAGTGCAATGCCTGTGGCAAGTTAATAGCTTGCCACAGGCAAGTTATGTCAGTTAAAAGAATAAAGATATTTTTGTTATCTAAACGTTTAACCTCTTTCTTTTACAATTTTGGAATCGAAACGGGGAATCGATAAGAACCGGAATCGATAAGCAGAATCGGAATCGATACATTTCAGACGATACCCATCCCTAGTCCTAACCCCAGAAATGAGCTAGCGTCTGCTGGTCACAGAAGTCAAAGATATTTTCATGTTTTGTTCTACAATAAAAAAATCGAAACATCGTCACTTCATGCTGTAAAGCGACACGCCTACGCTCAAAAGGGGATTCACGACGGTCCAGAGGCGCACAACATCTTTAATAATGATACAAATATAAAAGGTAAGATACATTAAACTCAAATATACCCTTTCCAACAAAGTTATGTTTTCTCACTTTTTGTATAATTCAAATGAAATCGTCCAATACGCAGACTTCTTCTAAGATTAACTAATGCAGCTAATTTAGCCAAGTTTAATACTACTTGGAAACATTGCCATAGGTGGTAATCATTGACTGTAGGTGGTAATATTATGTGCAAATGAACCATGTTCGCTTCACTGCGCCAGATGAGACGCCTGTTTCTAAAACGTAAAACAGAGTGAAGCCGAACATGGAATTTGCACATGAAACGATACCAAGCCTGTTGAAAATCATCAAAGTAAGCTAGCCGATAGCACACAGAAGCTAATCTTGTTAACTAGTCCTAGTTAGCGCTAGTTAGCTAGCTAACTGGCTAACTGGCTACAGTTGAACATGCTAGGGCAAAATGTGAAACTTTCACATCTCCTACAGTTGGTTGAAATAACAGTTACTCTGCTGTGTTGTCATTAAGCTCTACATTTTGGTAAAAAAACAAGGACAATATGCTAAATGGTTTACTCCTTTAGACTGTAGCAATATTTTTCCACTAGATAGGGACGGATTAACATAAGTATGGTGCAATACTTCAAATATATTTACTCCTGTATAATCAGTAAAGCCAATGACATGTTTTCACTAATGTTAGTCTTTTGATAAATGAATTAATATTCTTTCACCCAGTTTGATCAGGTGTGAGTCGGAACATGCTCATACAGAACATGTACAGAATGCCAGACTGTGCGGAACACTTTTTATCCGTCCTCGTGGCTGACGGAAGAAAACAGGAATGTCAAAGGGAAAACAATGAGACCTCATTAGCACAGGGCTTTTGTGTCGAAGGTTTTCAGATATATTAGAAAAACAATCTGTTTGATCTAAACAACCCTAATATGTATTAGTCCAGCTGCAGTGGTGTGTCCCTACCAGAGTCCTGCACAGGTCCGATTTTCAAGACCCACTCCCGCGACGTGCAATACCGAACCCGCCCCGCCACCCGCACATATTGCCAATTAGTTCCGCAAACCGACCAGAACCCGTATCCTATGAGCAGTGAAAACATGCAATTATTAAACACACGCAGTTGCGTATTTGGCTCAAAAAGCGTGGGATGTTGGTTATTTTCTCCATCTAGGAAGACACCAAAAGCCTCCCAGACGTTGGATTTCGCTCTTGAGGAAGAGATATTGACAATGCTGTATTCTCCGCTAGAGAGCTTCGCCTTCACCTCAGCCATTTCGAATGTGGCGCGCTCAGCAGCAGATTGATGCGGTGCAGAGGTTATGGTTATGCGCGGTCCCGCGGGGGGAGGTCTGAGGATTTAAACATGAAATACAATTATTATTATTTAATATATTTATTATGCAACACCCACGACCCGACCCGCATCTTCTTTGTTTTACCCAGAACCGAACCCGGATTTTTTTTTGTTGAAAAAATACCACCCGCGAATCACTTTTTTGCGGGTCTTTCCGTCGGGTACCCGACGGGATGCAGGACTCTGGTCCCTACACAATGTGTAGAGATTCGATATACAGCGCCGCTGCTGAAATATGCGCGCTCACATTTTGCTGGGCCCTGCTATGACTCCATCCTAGGGGAAACACTGACATTACAGTCACACTAATCTGAACTCAGTTGGCCTGACACTCAGAGGACTCACTAACACATTGTCCATCTCAGGCATTTAATGACAGGGATTACACAAAGCACCCCTCACAGTTTAAATCATAACTCTGTGTGTTGGTCTGGACCTATGTACTCATTAAATTGAGACATTCATCAACACATATTTGCTTTTTGGGATGTTCCCCTCCTGTACTATATTCTATGGGTTTTTTTGCATGTAAATGGTCTGTGCTAAAATCCCTGTGTTCCCTCCAGAGGGAGATTTATGCCCACCTAAAAAACCCTAAAGTCAGACAGCCCAGGCTGCTGTTCTTCTGAAGGGATTGAGAGGAACAGGAAGCAGCCTCCACATGCAGAGGTGAGGACAGGAAGTGCTGCTGACGCTCTGCTGCAGTTCCCTGTCAGCAGTCACAGGACAGATACTGGAAACTGAGCAGAGCCGTGTACTGTATGCTGAGGGGAACAGGAAACCCTCTTCAAAAATGAGAACACACGTGCAGCCAGGCACACTGTAGAACACACACTATGAACACTGAGATACACATAATCAGAACCCTCAATACACACAACATTTAGTTTGACTCCACGAGGTGTGTGTGTGTGTGTGTGTGTGTGTGTGGTGGTGTGTGTGTGTGGTGTGTGTGTGTTGTGTGTGTGTGTGTGTGTGTGTGTGTGTGTGTGTGTGTGGTGTGTTTGTGTGTTGTGTGTTGGTGTGTGTGTGTGTGTGTGTGGTGTGTGTGTGTGTGTGTGTGTGTGTGTGTGTGTGTGTGTGTGTGGTGTGTGTGTGTGGTGTCACTTAATATGTCCTAAACGCATGTTACTGAAATAAGCCAACTATACTTGCCTGATTGCAAAAAAGTTTATTCAGACGAGCCCCATATATTAGAAGTCATGTTACAAGCACACAACACCAGCACAGTATAACATGGCACGGCTGCACAAACACACAGCTGCCAACAGAATCAACAATAAAGCATGGATACACAGGTTAAATAAACATTTAACCTGTAATTAATAATGAAATATACTATCACAGTCCAAATACCTTTGATGGTCACAGCAGGAGTCTACGGGGCTTAGTGTTGAACACTGAAATAATGTCAATTTGTCAAGCTAGTTTACCAAAAGGCTACTGATTCCGGACAACAATGCATTGCGCATGCTCACTGGATGAAACGGAGCACCGCTCGCGCTGTGGATTGGATTCAGAAAAATTAAATAAATAAAAAGCTGCTCCGTCCACACTCACAACAACGTCATACAGACATAAATAAAGCAGCGACTGTATTCGCCATGACATAGACAGTCTGTGGTTTGTATATGTTTAACTTTTGTCCAGTTTCTGAACAGATATGAGGAGCTGTGAGCTCTGAGTGTGTGCTAACAGCTAACGGCTGATGTGTTGGGACATGTTGCACTGTCGGGTGGTGACGAATCACGAAGCGTCATTTCTTGACTGGCAGCACAAACAACCAATCACAGCAGTGCTTCTCTGACTGGCTCTGTCCAATCACAAACAAGAAGTGTTCTCCCTAAAGGAATACCCTTTCCGTCCAATGTGAAATGCTGTGGTGTTTTGTGAAATGCTGCGGCGTTTTCTGAAATGCTGTGGTGTTTTCTGAAATGCTGTGTGTTTTCTGAAATGCTGTGTGTTTTTTGTGAAATGCTGCGGCGTTTCTGAAATGCTGTTGTGTTTTCTGAAATGCTGTTGTGTTTTCTGAAATGCTGTTTTGTTTTCTGAAATGCTGTTGTGTTTTCTGAAATGCTGTGTGTTTTCTGAAATGCTGTTGTGTTTTCTGAAATGCTGTGTTTTGTGAAATGCTGCAGTGTTTTCTGAAATGCTGTTGTGTTTTGTGAAATGCTGTGGTGTTTTGTGAAATGCTGCGGCGTTTTGTGAAATGCTGTTGTGTTTTGTGAAATGCTGTAGTGTTTTGTGAAATGCTGTAGTGTTTTGTGAAATGCTGTTGTGTTTTGTGAAAGGCTGTTGTGTTTTGTGAAATGCTGTTGTGTTTTGTGAAATGCTGTGGTGTTTTGTGAAATGCTGTGGTGTTTGTGAAATGCTGCGGCGTTTTGTGAAATGCTTTGTGTTTTGTGAAATGCTGTTGTGTTTTGTGAAATGCTGTGGTGTTTTGTGAAATGCTGCGGCGTTTTGTGAAATGCTGTTGTGTTTTGTGAAATGCTGTTGTTTTGTGAAATGCTGTAGTGTTTTGTGAAATGCTGTTGTGTGTTTGTGAAAGGCTGTTGTGTTTTGTGAAATGCTGTTGTGTTTTCTGAAATGCTTTGGCGTTTTCTGAAATGCTGTTGTGTTTTCTGAAATGCTGTAGTGTTTTCTGAAATGCTGTGGTGTTTTCTGAAATGCTGTAGTGTTTTCTGAAATGCTGCGGCGTTTTCTGAAATGCTGTTGTGTTTTGTGAAATGCTGTAGTGTTTTGTGAAATGCTGTAGTGTTTTGTGAAATGCTGTGGTGTTTTCTGAAATGCTGTTGTGTTTTGTGAAATGCTGCAGCGTTTTTGTGAAATGCTGTGGTGTTTTCTGAAATGCTGCGGCGTTTTGTGAAATGCTGTTGTGTTTTGTGAAATGCTGTAGTGTTTTGTGAAATGCTGTAGTGTTTGTGAAATGCTGTTGTGTTTTGTGAAAGGCTGTTGTGTTTTGTGAAATGCTGTGGCGTTTTCTGAAATGCTGTAGTGTTTTCTGAAATGCTGTAGTGTTTTCTGAAATGCTGTAGTGTTTTCTGAAATGCTGCGGCGTTTTCTGAAATGCTGTTGTGTTTTGTGAAATGCTGTAGTGTTTGTGAAATGCTGTGGTGTTTTCTGAAATGCTGTTGTGTTTTGTGAAATGCTGCAGCGTTTTGTGAAATGCTGTGGTGTTTTGTGAAATGCTGTTGTGTTTCTGAAATGCTGTGGTGTTTTCTGAAATGCTGTTGTGTTTTGTGAAATGCTGCAGCGTTTTGTGAAATGCTGTGGTGTTTTGTGAAATGCTGTGTGTTTTCTGAAATGCTGTGGTGTTTTCTGAAATGCTGTTGTGTTTTGTGAAATGCTGCAGCGTTTTGTGAAATGCTGTGGTGTTTTTCTGAAATGCTGTGGTGTTTTGGGAAATGCTGTAGTGTTTGTGAAATGCTGTTGTGTTTTGTGAAATGCTGCAGCGTTTTGTGAAATGCTGTGGTGTTTTCTGAAATGCTGTTGTGTTTTGGGAAATGCTGTTGTGTTTTGTGAATGCTGTTGTGTTTTGTGAAATGCTGTTGTGTTTTCTGAAATGCTGTTGTGTTTTGTGAAATGCTGTGGTGTCTTGCACTTCAGGGCCACCGTAAAAGTCAGACAATTTACAATATGCTACATTCACTGGCTGCTGTGACAGATTTTCCAGATAATTGTTCAGCCTTTTGGTGGGTGGCCCACCCAGGCCCACCCGTGTGTGTGTGTGTGTGTGTGTGTGTGTGTGTGTGTGTGTGTGTGTGTGTGTGTGTGTGTGTGTGTGTGTGTGGTGTGTGTGTGTGTGTGTGTGTGTGTGTGTGTGTGTGTGTGTGTGTGTGTGGGTGTGTGTTGGTGTGTGTGTGTGTGTGTGTGTGTGTGTGTGTGTGTGTGTGTGGGTGTGTGTGTGTGTGTGTGTGTGTGTGGTGTGTGTGTGTGTGTGTGTGTGTGTGTGTGTGACAAGGCACAGGGGGTTTTCTATGCCATCAGGAACACTGATTTGCAAACAATTGAAATTCAATAATTAATGATACAGTATGTAAAGTATCACATAACAGATTATTATCTACAGTTTATCTCAACAAAAAGACATGTGGGACCTTTACCAGAAAGCATCATGGGAAGTGCAGGATCCAGAGTTTGAATAAAAAAACAGGAATAGGCTATACCTTTGGTCACATAATGTGTGCTTTTAATTGTCATTATTATATTAAATAGTACAATAATAGTCATGTAAACTGACAATCATTACTACCACTTATGGGAACAAACCACATAATTAAAATAAAGTTAAAGTGGTCATTAAGCTAGACATTAAGTGTTTTTTTAGTCGTGCCTTTTCCTTATGGTTTATAAAAGTGTAAGCTCGAGGGAGTGGAGATCCTGCCATCTCTTTGAAAGAATAGGTTCATCTACATTTGGAACTATAATGTCCATGTTTAAATTGGATGGGCTTATGACTCAGAGAAGAATAAGTTATATTACTGTAAATATCTCTTATGTATCTGTTTATTTTAAAACAATGTTTAAGTATCTGCAAACGTTGTTGTCTTAAATCAACAGGATGTGTTCCCAGCAGAGGACTGTGTGTCTTGTCCTCTCTCCTGCTGTGGACACACACACACACGCACGCACGCACGCGCACACACACACTGTACATGTCCTCCAATCATGCAACATGCTGCTGCGTAATCAACGTCCACAGGGGGGAAAAAGTCTGAATCACACTCGGTTGGGATAAACAATCGGATTTGTCATCACCCCACCGACAGACACACATACACATACATTGTAAGTCACTTTGGATAAAAGCCTGAGCTAAATTCTATGTAATGACATGTAATACACACAGCAGTGGATGGTGTGCCAGTGGCCTGCAGACCCTGCAGAGGGCGCTGTTGCCTCAGGCTGCAGAGGAACCAGCTGTCCCCCCTGGGCCCCTGCTGCTCCTCTTTTGTTTCCCAGTTGCTGCAGGATGGGGCCCCTGCTAGCCTCCTGCAAAAATACTGTGTGAAAAAACCTGACACTGCTCAGTAATTTAGTGGTATGTCTGCAGCTATACTGCATTTCTTCCCAGGCGAGTCGATGGAGTAGCAATGTATTCTTGTCAGGGTCGTGTGGGGTAAAGGCACACTAAGGTTAACCGCCAAGTTACTGCTACACACCAGAATGAGAGATGAAGACCAGCTGTGTTCAGTCACAGGGAGGCACGCTTTGAAAAAATTCAAACTATGAATTATACATTTTGTATTCTTTGAGTGTCCTTCTCCCCTGAGATGGCTGTTTTTGTGAAAGTACAGAATGGATAACCTTACCTGTAGCAGTACATACTGTATATTGTTCTTCTCTCCAATGGGCCGCTGAGGAGGGGGGTTTCACATTCAGGAAGAAAAACTAAGGATATTTAGATGTTGGAGAGATGACCTCTCTCTATGTTTAATCCAGAAATGCATGATAACAAGGTTATGTTTAGATCCTGTGTGATGTCAATGAGGAGTGCATTATGGATTATAGACACCTTTGCATATACTGTTCTATATATTTGCATGAGGTCATTTGTTGAATACAGGTAGCTCATTGGATGTAATTTACAATCACGTTTGCTTTGACAGAACAGTAATTATAAGTTGAACATTAACTTTGACAAGTTAATTTGTGAAAAAAACACATTTACCACTTGACCATGTGCTTCTCTCCATCACAGCCAAATATAAATTATGGGTGCTTCCTGAATTTATGGTCACATGACAACAAATGTGCACAGTTCCCTAGATCAGGGGTTTTCAAAGTGTGGGAAGGTGAGCCTCCCCTCCCAATTATATTGCTATTATTATTATTATTGTTGTTGTTGCTATAATGCAGGGGTATTATTATCCAGTGGAATGCCCTTACCTACTGGCCTAGTTAAAAGAAAATATTTACACACGTAAGGTCATCATCTTAACAGTTTTTTATGCTCATCGAGTCATCCGTGAGCAGAGCATCAAGTTGGCATGCCTATAACAGCTGAATGCGGCGATTACCATCTTGTTCAGCAAAACACGTCACAAACTTATTAAGATCTAAAGCTTTAGTGCGTTTTGATTCAATGCTGAGTACAGCCAAACTTGACAGTCTCTTCTCTGTCATTGTAGACCGCAAATACCTCATTCCTTCCGTCTACTTGGGTCCGAATCATATACTGTATATCAAGGTCCGAATGCGCCGTCCCGTTCAAATGAAATCGCCGCCAATCACATTTCCTCGCTCGCGCCAGGGCTGGGGTTACAAGGCTCGCGTCTTGTGCTGCATTCACTTGCTCTCGGACATTAGGGATTTTCTCTCATAAATGTCCGATGAGCCACAACTTTTATTTCAAAACAAAGCTGCCAACTGGGACGGCAGCTGGGGTGGCAAGGCTATTTTTAGGGTGGCAGTTGCCACCCCATGCCACCCCGGTAGATCCGCCCCTGCTTGACCGGTACTTGCTTTTGATCAAAGTCAATGCGGAAACCCCGCACTCACACAGGTAGGCGGAGGTGAAGGGAATGAGCACTTTTACAGCCTTTTTGGCGAGGTGGGGGAACTCGGTCTCCACAGACAGCCAAAAGTGTGCAAGTGACGTTTTCTGTAAGACGCTGTCTCCTCTTTCACTTTAGGTAACTTCAATAAAAATCGATCCATGTTGCCGCTCGCATAAAGTTAGCTGAAGTTAACTAGCTAGATTTCACTGTTTCTCGTTATTTTTTTCTCACGCTGCGCCTCCCTGAAGCTCTCTGGCGCCCCCCAGGGGAGGCGCGCCTCACACTTTAAAAACTGCTGCCCTAGATAAAGGGCAGGGTCAACTTACCCACTGGCTCATCTTGCCCCACTCTCCCCTATAGAGAGGAAGTGGAGCTAGAAGTGGACCTTAGATTATAACTAAGGTCTGCTGCTGAATTTGAACCAGGGGCTTTGCAATTATGTGGTAACCATTCAGATAACAACACAGCAAATTTGTAATCTAAAATTCAACACCCATGTAGTTAATTTTAACACTATGAAAGAGTTTATATTGAAACCACCAGCAAAGTGTTAAATTAACACTTTCCAAAGTGTTGACAATATAACACTATCACAGTGTTACTAAACCAACACTAAGAGTGTAAGATGTGAACACCAACACTGAACACCAACACCGATAACAACACTAACAGTGTTGGCTGCATCTTCAATTTAACACTGTCCTGGTGTAGAGTAAGACAGTAGTGATACATCTTCTCCCATCTAACACCTTTAAGAGTTAAACATGTACACTAATAGTGTTGCAATTTAACACTGTCCTGGTGTAGAGTAAACACTACAGTAGTGATACATCTTCTCCCACCTAACACCATTAAGGGTTAGAAATGTACACTGTTGGATTTTGGGGCACCACCCTTCTGAGTGGTTGAAGGTTCGAGCCCGCTCCGCGCCGTTCGTTTGATGAGTGGTCTGCTATGAAAGGAAGGGCTCAGACACAGAGATATGAGATTAACAATAAGCTGATTTAATGGTAGAAGACAACAGTACAATATAACGAAGTACTAATATAACGAAGTACTTCGGGCCTCCGCTCTTCCACCGTGCGCTGTACGTATCAGACAGTCAGACCGAACAGAGGCGCCCGAGGGTACAGAATTCACAATATTTATACACACAAATGGAGAGGAGTTCTGTGGGAGGAGTTGTGTTGGTTGCTCCTCCCTAGGTGTTCACTCCTGGGCGAATCAGAGTGAGTCAGCCATAGCCGTGGGAAGTTTGGATCTCCTGCGCCGCCGATCAGTCCCAGGCCATCTTTTATGGCAACCATAAAATAAACAATTCTGGGTTGAACGGGGGTGAGGTACCAATCCTTATCTTCGTTTATCCTCGGCACCTGGCTGTACCACTCCGTATCCCAATCCTCCTCTCTGCCTAGACTCAATGTTGTCAGTTTTATTACCTTTCTCCTGCAACCCCCCCACGCTCCTATCCGGCCCATTAAAAACCCGGGGGGGCGACTGGATCCACTACATTCCTAAGTCAACGCACACACAATTGAGCACAGCAAACAAAGGAAAATAATACCATCATGAGGACATTTGGTCTAGTTTCATAAGCATACATTTTACACAGACGATATGTGGGGCCAAGGTTATAATTATATTTAACAGGTTATACAGGTTCCTTTAATCCCCCTTTTGATCTCACCTCAAGAGATCAATTCACACAAAGCATTCGAAACATAACCACTGTCATTCTTTTCTACTGCGTCTGTCCCACAATGAGCGGATACAAGGCACACAACAACAACCACATGTTACTAAAATGGCAATACAAGTAGCTATAGAAATCAAAAGAGACATTATTAAACCTTTCCATTGACCAAACATGTTTGTAAACCATTCCTCCAAGGGGTTGTGTATCCCTGATTGTTCATGCATAGTTATGGATAGTGTGCGAAAGCCTTCTAAAGCCTTTGTGATGGAACCGTCCGGAGCCGTATTGTTTGGAATGAAAGTACAACACATATCAACAAACATTGAACACTGTTGGATTTTGGAGCACCACCCCTCTGAGTGGTTGAAGGTTCAAGCCCGCTCCGCGCCGTTCGTTTGATGAGTGGTATGCTATGAAAGGAAGGGCTCAGACACAGAGATATGAGATTAACAATAAGCTGATTTAATGGTAAAAACAACAGTACAATATAACGAAGTACTTCGGGCCTTGGTTCTTCCACCGTGCGATGTACGTATCAGACAGTCAGACAGAACAGAGGCGCCGCGGGTACCGAATTCACAATATTTATGCACACAAATGGAGAGGAGTTCTGTGGGAGGAGTTGTGTCGGTTGCTCCTCCCTAGGTGTTCATCCATTGGTGGACTCACTCCTGGGCGAATCAGAGTGAGTCAGCCATAACCGTGGGGAAGTTTGGATCTCCTGCGCCGCCGATCAGTCCCAGGTCATCTTTTATGGCAGCCATACAATAAACAATTCTGGGTTGAACGGGGGTGAGGTACCAATTCCTTATCTTCGTTTATCCTCAGCACCTGGCCGTACCATTCCGTATCCCAATCTTTCTCTCAGTACAATCTCTGCATAGACTCAATGGTGTCAGTTTTATTACCTTTCTCCTGCAAAAAACCCCCCCCTCCTATCCGGTCAAAACAGGACTGGATCCACTACATTCCTAAGTCACGCACACACAATTGAGCACAGCAAACAAAATAATACCATCAGGAGACCTTTTTGCCTAGTTTCATAAGCATACATTTTACACAGATTGATATGTTTGGGCCAAGTTATAATTATATTTAACAGGTTATGCAGGTTCCTTTAATCCCCCTTTTGATCTCACCTCAAGAGATCAATTCACACAAAGCATTCGAAACATAACCACTGTCATTCTTTTCTACGGCGTCTGTCCCCCAACATTATATAAATCCATCAGAAGCTGGGATTTAGAGTACCTTAAACCTTTGGGGACTGCCCACCAGAACAACCTCTTATGACAGTGGAGGGAGACCAAAATATGTTAAAACTGCATCCTTGTCTGCTGAGCCATCGTACTGTCCGCTCCTTCCGATGCATAAGCCAACAAGGGCATTTGGTACGGAGGGACAGCTTTTCCTTCAATGGTGGAACTGATGAATCTAACACACAATGAGCGGATACAAGGCACACAACAACACCCACATGTTACTAAAATGGCAATAAAAGTAGCTATAGAAATCAAAAAAGACATTATTAAACCTTTCCATTGACCAAACATGTTTGTAAACCATTCCTCCAAGGGGTTGTGTATCCCTGATTGTTCATGCATAGTTAGGGATAGTGTGCGAAGGCCTTCTAAAGCCTTTGTGACGGAACCGTCCGGAGCCGTATTGTTTGGAATGAAAGTACAACACATATCACCAAACATTGAACACACACCTCCTTTCTCAGCTAACAGCATGTCAAGGGCCATTCTATTCTGAACTGCCATAAGGGAAGTCGGCCCCAGCTGTTCAGCGAGTCCTTCTACAGCGTCCCTAGTGAGATTAGCTAAACGGAGCACATTGTAATGTACATAGTTGATCCTGTCTACATTCTTGTTAGGGGTGATGGGGAAGATAGCTGCAAGGAAGGGAATATTCTCAAAACCTGCGGCAACTTGATCAGCGAGTTTATACTCATTGGGAACACCCCGTGGCACCCCTATGGAGTCCATGTAAGTGGGAGAGTTGGCAGATAAATCAAAGGGGCCTGGGGCGTAGCGCTTGGACAACACGTGTCCCCTACGCCGAGTGATGGGGTTGATGTTGAGGGAGGCTTTAGGGTCCGTGTGCACCAGTCTTTCGCCTCGTAACATTAGGGGTGCATGGAGGCGCACCATAGCACACAACCCCACAGATAGTTCGGGGATACGGGTGAACAGGCGGTGGCCCCCACAATAATATAGAGACCCGCCCTGGCCCAATGTCCTATACTAGTACCAGACACGGTGTGGTTACACCAATCCGCCGAGATATTTCCTAAGTTGAAACGCGGAGATTCTTGGACCATGGTGAAACATGTGTACCCACCGGCGCCTCTGTTAGGCGTGAATAGGCCTGTCCTAGTACCATTGTCAATTGGAGGGAAAACCTTGGCCAGGGTGGTGCAGTTAGGAGGACTAGCCATCTGGGTCAGTTGTAACATACAGTTGTAACCCCAGGTATCTGTGGAAAACAGGGGCGCAGGGTCAGTGACTAATTGCGGGCGGGCTGTAGCACAGGCTAGGCAATCCCCTGCCATTTGTTCTTGGGCTGTTCGGACAACCCATTTTAGCCATAAATTGTCATCTATGTATCCTGTGGCCATTTGGATGATGTCTAGGGGTTGAAGTTGGCTATAATCCCCCGTACATTTATCCGTACATGTGACTTTAGACAAGTATTTAACATTAGACACTCCACGAAGACGGTTTCGCTTCTATTTGGTATAACTTTAATTTCGAAGAGGCCTTGTGGCGAATCCTTTCCTGCATGTACTGCGAGGACATAAAGTCCAGCATCGGAGAACACGACCTTCTTTAGTGTTATGAGCACTGGATTACAAAACCTGGCGGAGCACGGGACGTCTGGGTTTCTCCTGACCACGCTCATTCTATTCTTGAGGGATCTAACACTTGCCGCCGATCGGTAAGATGGCGTGTATCCCCAGTCATCAGGACCCGAATTTGCTAGGACACCGGACCAGGACTCGCAGGCACAACCGTAGGTGTAAGTGACGGACAGATAGGGGTCGCCTTTGGCAAATGCACTGCCTCTGTAAGTGTAAGGATCGCCTTTGACCCTATCTGTGACGCTTCTGTTACATACCGCAGGGGCTAAGCAGACGTATTTGCTAGGTAGGAATATGTCCTGTAGAGGTTTCTGCAGGGGGCAATTTTGCACAGGTCGATTTGTATCATTCCATCGCTATCTGCTTGGAAAATGAGGGTTTGTTTAGGACGCATTTTGGTAACTGTCGTCTTATATTTGGCCCGTTTGACCCTAGTTACGGACTCCTCTGGCGGAGGAGTGGAGTCTGGGTGGTCAATGGAATCAGTCAAAACAAAAACAACAGTAACGGTGATGATCGAGACCAGGGACATCCCTATCAACCATCTCCAACTCCCATACATGGTTAGGTTGTTATTTTCAATGTAACACAACGACAAGGGTTATTTCTGTTATTAATAATAGGAGATTTACTAGGACACAAGGAATTAACACCCAATCAAATAATAAGGCTATTCGTTAATAGGCCATATAACTAAGGATGGTGTTCAAGATACAAACAGTGTCCCAAGTAAACCACGATTCCCACAAGCAGAGTACACCAACAAACAATAAGGAAGTGTAATCCGCAGTCTGTCATTATTGAGTACCTTTAATCAGTGGTCCGTGTTATTGTAATTAGGTTCCTCTGAACACAATGCTAAAATCTCCTAAGGAGATTCTTTAAAACAAGGGTGTAAAATAGTACCCTATAATGGTAAATACTGTGCTCCCAGAACCTGTTAAATATAAGGTTCAGTAAAAAAACCTGTTAAATAGAAGGTTTGTTGAGTGGGGAGACTTTCACTGCCCTTTTAACTATAGGGCTAAACTCTCGTTATATATAACCTACTACTCTTATTAGAAAGAGGCCCTATAGGTGGGCATAAAAATGCTGCTACTTATTGGAAAGTGCCCCTAAAGGTGGGAGTAAAAAAGTCAGTTCCTATATGGAGTCGTGTGTTTTCAGGGGGCGGGGTCCCGTAGACTCGTGTCCGCCTCCTCGCCGGCCGTAATCTCCTTTCCAAGATCGCCTGTTGTTACCTCTGTGTCTTTGTCCTTGTCATCTGTTGTGTGGGTCGTTGCTTCTGCTGGGCTGTCGTCGTCAGATGTGTCGTTCTCTCGTCCTGCTGCAGCGATGTCAGTTCTGATGTCGTCTAACGTCCTTGCTGGAGGTTTTCCAACGGCGCACTGGCTCCAATGATACCACGTTTCCCCCTTTCCTTCGAGGCGAACTGCATGTGATGTCCTCTGAGTCACTCTGTGCGGGCCGGTGAACCTTGGGTTGAGCCACTTCGGACGGATGACCTTCAGCCAGATGAATTCTGCGGTGTTAGCCTCGTGCTTCTCCGGTCCCCCTTTGGCGTCAGCAACCTGGGTGGAGAAATCTGATACCAAGCCCTTAAGTTGCTGGTAGTATGGTTTGCTATCCATCTCTTCTACTTCTTTTCCTACTGCTAATGCTCCAGGTCCAGGAAACTGGTGACCATGTGTTAGCTCAAAAGGAGAGAAGCCTGTGCCTTTGTTTACAGAACTGCGAAGGGACAATAGGGCCAAAGGTAGTGCGTCTAACCAGTTCATGCCTGTGGCCTCACAGGCCTTACTGAGCTTCTGTTTGATACTCTGATTCATTCTTTCTACCTTTCCCTGCGACTGTGGATGATACACTGACCCAAAGTTGTGTCTGAGTCCAAGGGACTTCTCAACTGTCTGCAAATGATGATTCTTGAAATGGCTGCCATTATCTGACCTCACCCTTCTGGGGAACCCATGTAGGGGGATGTAATGAGTGATAAGAAACTTGATCACTGAGTCTGCATCTTCCCTGCGACATGGTATGGCCTCTGGCCATCCTGTATATGCATCTACCACCACTAGGAGATACCTGAACCCTCTAACCTTATCAATCATATCTGTGTAGTCAATGATGATTTGCTCTCCGGCCATTTTAGGTAAAGGAAACTTTCCCTGGTGAGGCTTCACTGTTGCTCTGATGTTGTGGGTGAGGCAGATTACACATTCTTCCAAATGGTTCGCTATCATGTCAGGTAAGTATGGGTGCCACCAATGCGTGAGATGTCTGTCCATTTGAGTTTTACCACAATGGGTGGGGCCATGCGCTTCTTTTAGCATGGATCTTATCCACTCTGGGGGTAGAACTGGTCTACCGTCTGGGGAGTACCAAATTCCTTCTTTTTCGTAGCCCCCCTTTCCAACCATAGTGTTTTCTCTTGTGGGGAACCTGCCTCCTGTGCTACCTTGAGAGTGTCATCAGTGACTGCTGGGAGTAACTCTGGTGCTTTGGTAACCAACATCTGGAACTGTGGTATGTACCCTGCTTTGTCTTTGGCTGCTCTGTCTGCTGCATTGTTTCCCCAAGCTAAGAAGTTATCAGCTTTGTTATGGCCTTTACATTTTAGCAATGCTAATTTGCTTGGTAACATTACTGCTTCCGCTAGCTTTTTGATGTCCTTTTCATGTTTAATGGGAACAAGTTACAAATCCTGCTCTCATCCACTGGCGCATTTCAACATGAATTATTCCATGGACATAAGCTGAGTCTGTGTAGATGTTAACTTCCTTTCCATCTGATAGTTCTAACGCTGCAGTGACTCCTCTTAGTTCTGCCAACTGTGCTGAGACTTTCCCTGTTACCCTTTCAGCTGCTCTTTCTTCAAACTCTCTTATGCCTGTCTGACTTACCACTGCATAGGCTGCCTGGAGCCCATAGATGGGGTGCCTAAAGCAGCAACCATCTGTGAATAAGTTTTCTGGTCTGGGATTGGTTCCTCCCTGAGATCCATTCTCAACTTCACATCCTGTATGACCTTGTCCTCACATCGGTGTGGTTCTCCACTGCCCATGTTGTCTGCGCTATTCACGCCCTCATGTGAATAGGTTATGTGTGCTTCTGTCAAAGTTTTCTCAAGTCTTGTCTGTCTGGTGGATGACATGGTGAATGCGCTGGAGTTAACAAATGAGACAATGCTGTGTGTTGTCAAAACTGTCAATGGGTGCCGCATCACGATGTGTGAAATTTTGTTTAAAATCCGAGCTGTTCCTGCTGCATGTCGTGTGCATGGAGGTTCTCTGTTTTCCACTCTATCCAGTGTTATGCTAATGTACATCAGTATCGACCTACATCCCCCCTTTTTCTGAAATAGGATTCCGTTTACGGTATTCTCATTCTCAGAAATGTCAAGGAAGAAAGGCAACATGTATGATGCAGAAGCCAGTGCTGTTACCTGGGACAAGGATTGTTTCAGAGAGATGAATCCTGATTCTGCTGTCTGAGTCCAGTCAAGTGTTGCTGTCAAGTTTCTGATACCTTTGTCGTTAATCAGAGCTCTGAGCTCTGCAGTCCTTGGGTTGTACTCAGGTATGTAATGTCGGCTGTAGCCTGTCAGGCCCAGAAAAGATAACATGTCTTTTACAGTTTTAGGTTTCGGGTGGTTCAAAATGAGCTCCTGGTGCGATGCTGACATGCCTGTACCTGCCGGAGAGATGAGCCTGCCCAAAAATGCAACCTCCTTGCGGGTACACTGCAGTTTCTTTTTGGATACCTTGAACCCTGTTGTGTGCAGGCGCACCAGTAAATTACGGGTGGCTTCCAGACAAGAGGCTGCTGAAGGGGCTGCAATAAGCAAGTCATCCACATATTGTATCAAAACCACTCCCTCTGGTAATGAAACCCCGTCCAATTGTTCCCTCAAAACTTTGTTGAAAATTCCTGGGGATAAACTGAATCCCTGAGGAAGTCTGGTGTACTGCAATCTTTCTTTGTCAATGGTAAATGAGAAAATCGGTCTCATTTCTTCTGCCAATGGAATGCAGAAGAAAGCATTTGCAAGATCAATACATGTGAACCACGTGTGCTCTGGAGTAATGTTGCAAATGGCTGTGTAGGGATTTGGAACTGGTATCAAAGGAGTAGTAGTGATAGCGTTGATAGCTCTAAGATCATGTGCCATTCTGTAGTCCCCATTGGGCTTGTGTACTGGTAAAATAGGTGTGTTCCAATCACTGTGGGAGGGTTCCAAAACGCCTGCCTTCTTAAGACCTTCCACTGCCTGGGTCACCCCTTCTCGAGCCAACGATTTTAACGGGTACTGAGAGAGATGAACCGGAAGTTCCGTATCAACAGTGAAGGTAATTGGAGCAGCTTTTGAACAAAAACCCACGTCATGAGAGTTGCTTGACCACAAGTCAGGAGGGAGGTCACGTATCATGTCTGCTGTAAATGGATGATCCGTTTTCTCCCTACCATGATGTCTGTCTACCTCGTGCCTTTCCATAAAGATGCATTCCTGTGTCTGAATCTTAAGTGCATAGGCACTGTGTGAAGGAGAGAAGGTAAGTGATGCTACCTGTGTGGGCTCCCAGTCCTCGACCTCTAACAGTGCTTTGACCATGGGACCCAGTTCTTTAGCTTCGTAACCTTTCCTAATGGCTAGGGAAATGTGTGGGGTGGCTTCAGAAGACATACGGTACCAATATTGTTGTTCGTCAGTTAGATCAATTGCTGCGGCTACCCCTGCTTGGCCAATATATAACTTAACTGCATCTACCTCCCACGTAGCCATTGCTACCTCTGCATCAAAGGCATAGGCGTAGGTTTGGTCATCCTGTCTATCATAGTACAGAGTAAGATGGGGAGGGTCAGGAGGAGGCCCGTAAGGGCGGAGGAGATTGATCCAGGGCTTCCACTGTTGAAAGATAGAAAAGAGTCCGTGGTTCTCCTGCGGCCGGTCTAGCCGGCCCCAGTATATAGTTGCATACTGGGTAGCCTCTGCGGCTGTAGGCTGGGATATCATCATCTGGGAGCCTGTTCTGATTGTGGACAATGAACAGTTCAACTTAGTACCATCGGGAAATGAAATGATGAGACCATCAGGGGAACAGAGGATAGAGGCATTGGCTTTGATCAAAACGTCTCTGCCCATGAGGTTGGCCGGACTTTGGGGTGCAAGGATGTACTGATGGAAAAAAACCTGGCCTGCTATTTAGTGGTCAGAGGTGTTGAGAGCGGTACCTGTTCTATATGTCCCGAAAACCCCATGACTGCGACAGTATCATCTGAACTGGATTTGTCGAATTCAGGAGTGTTGATAGTAGAATATCGAGCCCCAGAATCGACCAAAAACGGCAGTGAAATCTGCTTAATAGTCATGTTAATGTAAGGATCCGCCAGGCCCGTACATTCTGGGTTCCCCGGGCCCCTTCATTGTGGGTAATACCCCTTCTCCGGATCATACTGCACGTACTGTCCACCAGGGACCGCCACTGCGTTCGGAGCCATATGTCCATTCTGAGCTTGACCCTGTTGTGCTATCTCATGGTTCTGCTGGTAATACTGCATGTCTTTTCTGGTTCCTTGTCCGCCACTTTGTCTCCCTTGTCCCTTTCCTCTTTGTGGAGGTGGTGGGCCATGCGGGCACTCCCTCCACCAATGGTCAGACTGACCACACGTGAAGCACACCCTCTGGGCTGTTGGTCCTTGGAAGCCCCTTCTGGGAGCTCCCCTACCCCCACCACCCCTCTGTGTCTGTGTAGCAGGATTAAAGACATATGGAGCCACATTGTAAGCAGGAGCCGGAGGCGGATACACCCCAGGGAAAGGCCAGAACGGAGCTGGCTGTTGGGCCAGAACCACAGGGGCTTTCGGCACATCACTATCTGAGCGGACAACAAGCTGTTTGGCACTTTTCTTCTCGGTTTGTACTGCCTTACGGGCTAATTCTAGCTGTGTGCGGAGGAGCTGGACTCTTAACTCTTCCTCCTCTGTCTTTGTCTTGGTAAGTACCTTATTGTATTTACCCATGTGGTGGGCCAAGTGCCTTTCCCACGTCTGTGTAGGCAGATGGTCTGCCTCTGGATTGTCTTCCATAAGAGCTTAATCTCTGCTGGAACTGCAGCAAGAATTGCTTTGCGGAACATCTGTTTGTGTTGATCATTATTGTCTGGACTACAATCAGTGGCTGTAGTGTACTGCTCCCTGGATCTGAGCAACATGGTTGCTGCAGCCTCTCCAGGAGTGAATGTGAATGCTAGCGACCCATACCCGCCCCCTGTTTGTGGGAAATGCTCTCTCATGGCGACGCTCAATTGGCTGTGTATGTTGTTCGTGGGGGAAGATCGTCCCGATAATCTCCTGTTCCCAGCTTCAACTCGCTGAACTTCATACGCACTCGTCTGCTGAGCCAAAATTCGCCTGAAATCCCCAATGCAGATACTCTGCCCTGTTGTGATATCAGCAAACTTCCTCATCCAATTTCTCCCTCCCTCCGTAGGTAGGGGCATTCTGTCAACCAGTGCGTGAATGTCACCCATAGTGAACGGGTGGTATGTCGACCCTCCAGTTGGGAGGCGACTAGTGGCAAGGTCAAAACAACCTGTTCGTCAGGATTCTTGTCACGTTGTCTCTGGCTACGTCTCCATCTGAGGTAATTCAGCTACTGTCTCTTGGTCAGTTTCTGAAATCTGTCCTGTCATGGTTATAACCTGAACTCTGTTTTTTTTTACGGTGTCTACAGTTCGATTCTGGTTCCTTCATCAGTGCAGACAAATACTGATTAGAAATGTGTCTGTCTTCGTCTGAGTCCGAACCGTCCAAGTCATCGTTGGTCAATATTTTCTCTCTCAGAAGAGGCTCGTTGCGCTATTGGAGCATGTCTAGTCTGTCTGGATCTCTCTGCAAATGGTTCTCCATTTAAACTAGCGCTTCTTAGTGGTGAGAGGCTAGGGGAGGTTTCTCTGGACATAGTATCGCCCGCCTGTGTCTGTCCTTTCTTTCACGCTCAATCTCACCCTGTTCTCTCTCTCTGTGTTTTTCTTCCCACCACACTCGCTCTTTGTAAGCATCCTTTCGTTCATTTTCTTCCTTATCATTTATGTCTAATTGCTATCAATTCAGCTACCGTAGGTTCCTCATTGGTATCTGTCTTTGGAGTCAACAATGTCCTCAGTCTAATCACTCGTTCTTCGCAAAATTTGGCCTTGGTAACTGGTGGGGTGTTGCTCTCTTTAGCTGCTAGCTGATGAGGAGTAGTTATGGTGGTGTGCACCGTTTTTATTTCTGATTCTGTAGCTTCTCTATTGTCTGACGGTTGTGTGTTAACTGAGCTACACCTATCCCTTCTCCTGGGAGTAGAGGTGAGTCTGTTGGGAATCAGAGAGACATTTCCTGTCATTCTGAAATTCCCTCCCCTTTTCGACCTCTTTTTCTAGTTCTGATTCAGAAGGTGCGTCTGTAAAGCATCTGAAGGTTTGTCATGGGAGGGGAACTGGGTGAGGGGGGGTTAGAGGGGGAGGGAAGCGTATAGGGAGGGGGTCGGGTCTTAAAGGGGTTGTATAAATCTGGATAGAGGACGGGACCGCCCTCTGGGATGTCTGGGAGGGGCCCACCATATGGCTTCTCCTTCCTGACTGGCTCTATCACTTCTGTGGGAGGGGCTGCTATGGCGGGCAGATTTTTGGCGGGAGTTTTCTCAGAGGCAGGCTACTGCCACTCCATTCATAACTAAGGCTGCGTTATGACCTATTCTCCTTAGCTTGTCAACTAGCTCCCTTTCTTTGTTAAGTTTAGAAGCCCTGCTAAAACCTGCCTTCTGCTTGTTGAGGGTGACGAGACTTATTGCCTCGTCACCCTCTACTCTATTCTCTGCGATCATCTGATCGTGTAAGAAACGGAGATCCCTGCTCGCCTTTTTATGATCTCCGGGCTTAAGTCCGCTAAGTATCAATCTCTCTGCTTGTCCCCACTGTTCCCTTAAACTACCCGGAACAGGGACTCCTAATTCTCTCTCTTCACGTTCAAATTCTCCTTCCATTTTGACTTCGTTCGTATCTGCTTCTCCTAAAGGTTTTAGTTTTTTATAAAAAATACCAGGTACTTCTGTGTACTATAATTTACTAATTATTGTAGTTTTATTCCCACCGGTATACAGTCTGATAATTTTCGGTGCGAGGTGTATTTCAACCAGTTACGGAGACTCTCAAGAGCGCTTCTCCTAAAGGTTTTAGTTTCTTATAAAAAATACCAGATATTTCTGCATACTATAATTTACTAATTATTGTAGTTTTATTCCCACCGGTATACAGTCTGAGAGTTTTCGGTGCGAGGTGTATTTCAACCAGTTACGGAGACTCTCAAGAGCGCTTCTCCTAAAGGTTTTAGTTTCTTATAAAAAATACCAGATATTTCTGCATACTATAATTTACTAATTATTGTAGTTTTATTCCCACCGGTATACAGTCTGAGAGTTTTCGGTGCGAGGTGTATTTCAACCAGTTACGGAGACTCTCAAGAGCGCTTCTGCAGCCTCTTACGAGGATGCGGCCCAAGGCATGGAGTCGAAACCCAGTCTACAATAACCTTTAATCGTCACGTATATGCTATCAGATACAAATAAGATTCTACAATACTCTCAGGGACGGTCCTTTCAAATTGATGTTGAAAATATTATAATATACAACCACAGTTAATCACACTCAAAATAAATATATCTAACGTAACCCCAGATCCGTCTAAGGATCTAAGGCCCGAAGTACTTGGTTATATTGTACTGTTGTTTTTACCATTAAATCAGCTTATTGTTAATCTCATATCTCTGTGTCTGAGCCCTTCCTTTCATAGCAGACCACTCATCAAACGAACGGCGCGGAGCGGGCTCGAACCTTCAACCACTCAGAAGGGTGGTGCCCCAAAATCCAACACATGTAATTCATAATTCATTATATTCATTTATCTTCAATTCTGGTCTACTTAAAGAACATTTTTAACGTCTTTAGCAGTGTGTGGAACCTTGGGTGTCAGGACATGTAACAATCACTCCTTCCTTTATCAAGGATTTAATTTAGTATTTATTTATTTATAATAATATTTAGTATTTAGTAGATTTAGTACAGGAAATCCAAATATTATCTCCGGAGAGCAATCAGCAATGCAAAGAGACAGTACAAAGAGAAAGTGGAGTCTGACTTCAGAGGCTGTAAAGGCCCTGACACACCAGGCCGAAATTTGCCGTTTTCGTTAGTCGGACGACGAAGCGTGCTCTGTCGCCCAAACTCAATTTGGTGTGTCCCGTACCGTCGGCCGTGACACGCCTTATTTGGCCTTTCATGGCTGACGCATGGCATGTTGTCAACATGTTGAATCAGCCATGCGTCGGCCAAAGAAATCAATCTGATTGGCTGTTCAGCTAGCGAATCAGTGCATGAGAAGCGAAACGGAAGTGAGGGACGTAAACAAACGATTTAAGAAGGCACAGACACAGACGGCTATTCATTTTCATATCATCGGTCCAATGGCTGATAGCTCCAGTACCGCACGAAACATGTTTTCGATGGACGAGAGTGAAAATGGAACACACACGCTATTTGTTGTTTGTTTATATCACACAGTCTGTTCTTCTTCTCTGTCTTCCGGTTGTTGCCTCTTTTGAATGGCGAATACACACTACTGCCGCCTGCTGGTAAGGAGAGTTATTGCCACTCACGCATGCGCAGTTCGTACGTGCTCGGCTGAAGTCTTTGCGGTGTGTTCCAGTGCGACACATGGCCAAGACGCAGGAGAACACGGCGACGCCATAGTCGGCGTCGGCAGTTCTCTGGTGACTGCTTGGTGTATCAGGCCTTAACACCCGGAACATGTGGGCGGGACTAAGAACAATGACAGACTACAAAGGAGCAGCGGGGTGCTGCGGGAGTGTCTGCGTGCGCATCTCTCCCAGATGAGCTGAAAAGCTTTTTTGCACGTTTTGAGAGCAGCCGGGCTGTGGAGGCACAGAAGGATCAGGAGCCCTGCCCTTTTGTTTTAAACAGGGCAGATGTGTGCAAATCCTTTAAATGGGTTAACCCACACAAGGCTCCTGGACCTGATGGCATCCCTGGCCGTGTTCTCAGGGTGTGTGCAGTTCAGCTGGCAGAGGTGTTCACAGACATCTTTAACAGGTCCCTGCTGCAGTCTGTAGTCCCCACATGCTTCAAACACTCCACCATCGTTCCTGTCCCCAAAAAAACAATAATCACCAGCCTCAACGACTACCGCCCAGTAGCACTCACCTCCATCATTATGAAGTGCTTTGAGCGGTTAGTCAAAACCTTCATCACCTCCTCCCTCCCTGACTCTCTGGACCCCCTGCAGTTTGCCTACAGAGCAAACAGGTCCACAGACGACGCCATAAACCACACCATCCACACTGCCCTCTCACACCTGGACCAGAGGAACAGGAACACATATGTGAGAATGCTGTTCATTGATTACAGTTCAGCATTCAATACCATTGTGCCCTCCAAGCTGGCCATCAAGCTCAGAGACCTCGGGCTCAACAGCGCCCTCTGTGACTGGATCCTGAACTTCCTGACGGGCAGACCCCAGGCAGTGCGGGTGGGAAACATCACATCCTCCACCCTGATCCTCAACACCGGTGCCCCTCAAGGCTGCGTGCTCAGCCCTCTCCTCTACTCCCTGTTCACTCACGACTGCGTGGCCATATACAGCTCCAACGCCATCGTGAAGTTTGCTGACGACACGACCGTCATCGGGTCAGATCACAGACGGCGACGAGACGGCGTACAGAGAGGTCGGAAAACTGACATCTTGGTACCAGGATAACAACCTCCATCTCAACGTCAGCAAAACAAAGGAGCTGATTGTGGATTACAGGAAGCAGCAGGGAGAGGGACACGCCCCCATCGCCATCAATGGGACTGCGGTGGAGAGAGTCAGCAGCTTCAGGTTCCTTGGGGTCCACATCACTGAGAACCTGACATGGACTCTTCACACCACCACCATCACCAAGAAAGCTCGACAGCGGCTCTTCTTCCTCCGCAGGCTGAGGAGGTTCAACATGGATTCCAGGATACTCTGTAACTTCTACAGGTGCACCATAGAGAGGATCCTGACTGGCTGCATCACGGCCTGGTACGGCAGCTGCACCGCCCTAAATCGCAAGGCTTTACAGAGGGTGGTGAAAACTGCAGAGAACATTGGTGTTGATCCCCCGTCATACTCCAGCTCTGCCTCTAACATAGAGGGCGGAGTTGTCGGGTTCAGGAGTTCCTCGAAGTGTTCCTTCCAACGCCCTAACACTCCATCAGTTGAGGTCAACAACGTCCCATCCTTACTGTACACAGCTTGGATGGTTCCCTGCTTCCCCCTCCTGAGGTGTCGGACAGTTTTCCAGAACAACTTTGGTGCCGCCCGAAAGTCCTTTTCCATGGCTTCTCCGAACTTCTCCCACACCCGCTGCTTTGCCTCGGCCACGGCTGAGGCTGCTGCCCTTCGGGCCCGTCGGTACCTTGCAACTGCCTCGGAGTCCCCCGGGATAACAAATCCCTGAAAGCCTCCTTCTTCAGTCGGACGGCTTCCCTGACCACCGGTGTCCACCAGGAGGTTCGAGGGTTACCGCCCCTTGAGGCACCTAAGACCTTGAGACCCCCGCCGCGGCTTCGGCAATAGAGGCTTTAATATTGCTTTAATATTGTCTGCTTATCTGTATTATTGTGTTGCATTGTTGGAGAAGCCTGTGACCTAAAGAAACCTGTATAACCTGTTTCAATAACTATAACCTTGGCCCGACATATCTTAGGCGCCAATAGTCTGTGTAAAATGTATGCTTGTGAAACTGCTTATGAAACTAGGGCAATATTCTTATTGTTGCATTATTTGCTTGCTGTGCTCATTGTGTGTGCCGTGACTTGGGAATGGATGGACCCAGTCGCCCCCCCTGGGTTTTGATGGGGTGGACAGGAGCGTGGGAGGGGTTGCATGGGAAAGTGTTTAACTTGCAACATTGAAAGTAGCAAGGTCATGTGCGGAGACTGAGAGAATACAAAGAGGTAGTCAGAACAGCACATCGCACCGGCTTTTACAAAGATAAAGATTGTTATGTTCACCGAATGTTGACCCCTAGGAAGAGGGAGTAGTGCCAGGTGCAAAGATAAAGATTGTTATGTTCACCCCATGTTGACCCCATGAATTGTTCACCCCATGGCTGCCATGAAGACGGCCTTGGACTTATCAGCGGGCGCAGTAGATCCAAATCTCCCGCGCTCTGTCCAGGAGTGGAAGACGGTCTCCAGGGCAGCAATGGCTGACTCACTCTGATTCGCTGCCTAGGGCTCGCCCAGGAGTGAATCCACCAGTAGATAACACCTAGGGAGGAGCAACCGACACAACTCCTCCCACACAACTCCTCCCCGTTTGTGTGTATAAATATTGTAACTTCCTTATACTCGGGCCCCTGTTCTGTCTGACTGTCCCGATACGTATATCGCACGGTAGTAGAACCGGGTCCCGAAGTACTTCGTTATATTGTACTGTTGCTTTTACCATTAAATCAGCTTATTGTTAACCTCATATCTCGGTGTCTGAGTCCTTCCTCTTATAGCAGACCACTCATCAACGAACGGCGCGGAGCAGGCTCGAACCTTCAACCACTCCAAAAGGGTGGTGCTCCAACAGACCTAAGATTTTCAACGACATAATTACTCTGTAGCTATGTTAGTTTGACAATAAAGAACCTTGAAACCTTGAAACCTTGAAAACCAGAAGTAATTTCATCAATGGTTTGTAGTTGAATTTAGGAAATATCACTATGGCAGGTATGTTTTTAATAAATTACATCTCTAAATTTCAGGTCATCACTGATTAAATGGATGTCCATTAGAAGGTGGTGATGCTTGTCTTTTAAACTCATAATCTGGTGCCGTGCGCTCCCTGTGAATCTGCATGTAAGATTAAAAACAACTGCAGGGTGGGTTGAGTGACCCCTTCTCCCTATCAGATATCGGTTGGTATGCACCATTACAAAGAGTGATCCAAGGCCCCACATGTTTTGCTCCCAATTATATTGCTTTTTTCAAAATTAAATTTGCATTCACTTCTTGCACAGAGTGTCTTTTTAAAACTCTACATTTTTGACTACAAACAACAGTTATTTCCACATTTAAAGTTCTCCTATGGTAATAACTATGCTACAATGGTGAATCCAATACTTTAGATTGAGATACTATATTTGGCTTGGTACTAGCTTTCCCTTTAACATTATCTATACAAATAAAGATTTGTCTGATTTTATAGAGTGGTTACTAAAACTCTCCCTTCAAACTGTAGATCAATACTGTAACAAATTAAAACACTACCAAATTCACACATGAATAAAAGCTCTAAAAGAATAATTTGTTAACATGATGAAAGATTGAAGAATATTTTCTACTCTGTACTCCAAAACACCCACTGCTTAAAGTGTAGTGAATATTTCCATCATGTCTCCCCCTTTATCCCACAGTACCTTCAGTGTGTTTTAGGATTATTTCCTCATTTTACTTTAATAGTTTCCTCTTTACTGCTATTCTTAATTTACCAATTGATTAATTCATGGTTAATAAAACCTATTATCTTTACTTATTTATCAAGCCAATTCAATTTCTTTAAATTTGGTCCTTTGTATGTGCGTTTGTGAATAAGTGTGTTTATGTGCAAACTCACTCATTCCGATTAATTCCCTTCCCGTCTCTCTGGCTTATCTCGAGCCGTGACCCCGGCCTCCTCACATTCTGCTCGACCAACTCCTCTGATTCTGACTTCTCCCCAGTCATCAGCTCTAACTCTTTTAGGAAGCTATCTGCCAGTTACATCTGCAGCTCACATCATGCCACTGTTCTTGTACTGCTTTGCATTTCATCTCCTCCTTTACAGTCTCTTTGCTGTTTTTATGGAGGGCGGATTCCGCTCTCATGTCCCACACTTTGCTCTTGTGCCAAATCTCGTGGCTCAGCTTGGAACTTCGTGCCCTATCAGAGAGTAGATCTCTGCCTGTCAGCATGCTGTTTGGTTCTGGATGCCTCAGGTGGAGATGGTTCTGGCTGCAGTTCTGGATGCAGCCTTGTTGTTGTTGGTTCAGCTCTGGTTCTCTGTCTGTTCGATGGAGAAGGAGCAGTCTCCTGCTTGGCTTAGGTCTTTATTTGCTCAGGCGGGTCGGGGTCTTAGCCGTCTGATTGCAGAGGGACAGTCCAGGTCTCGGGACGCATTACCTATAGAAATTCTAGCACACTGAGTTAAATAAATCCTACCCTTTCCACTCTGTCTTTTTCTAATCATACTATCTGTCTTGGTTGTTAAATGCCATCTTAACAACAAAATGAATGTCTCCTTATGATATTACAGAACTCCTTTCAAAAAAATGTTCAACCATTGTAACATATGTACTCAAAACAACTCCTTCAGTAAACCATTTTCTCCTATAAATTGAAATACTCACATGATACAAACACCATATATTCCCCGTTTAAATCCCACTGTTACTTAGAACAACAGTAAAAACCAGCAGAGAGCATACTAACAGATCAGAGAAATGTAAATTGACTCAAGAGTAGGCCTATGTTTATACTTTTTATTATAATTATTAATATTATTACTTTTAGTGAACACTTATTCGTATTATCTAAATGCCCTGACCTTAATCCAGACATGCAAATTGTTTGAGTGTAAAAATGTGTTTTCCCCTATCTGTTTACACTCTAAAGATTCCTGAAATTATTATGGATTCATTACTAATCCCTTTTGTACTTGATAAAAAATTGTTTATGTGTAATGCTTTAAATATACAAATATGTGCTGAATGTAATAGTTCTAAAATTGAGCACTAGTGTATATAATAATATACAACCTTAATTTATCCTTAATCTCTCTTTCTTATGCACCACACCCTGTGGGCCATCAGCTGGCAGCACCTGACCAGGAATAAGCTTCACTTCAACCACAATATCTCTGACTCCCTTTTTTTCACTCACATCAACTTTTTTCAAACTTTCTCATCTATTTTTCCTGTTCTTTTACACCAAAACAATGTAAATATCGTAGTCTTTTAGCAACCAAATGCTATATTTTCTGGTCAACAGTCCTAAGTTGTCCCTGCCACAATTTTTAGGATATTATAGTATAGTTCATAGAAAGAATGAAACAACTGATCAGCCGTCACTGACTTAGCGTAATCACCCTTTTTAAACCTATGCCGTCCCGGACGGGCTTTCCCAGAAAGTCTTCACTTACTATACCTATCTTACTTCACTTTGATAGGGTCCCCGACTCCTATTTTTAACACTTCTATAGGGTCCCCGACTCCTACGTTTAACACTTCGATAGGGTCCCAGACTCCTATGTTTAACACTTCGATATAATATATATTACTTGGCCAAGGACTCCGTCAGGTCATAAAAATCACAGGCAGCAAAGCTGTAATCTGTAACCACTATTTCCGTAAAAAAGCCCCAAACCTCGAGGGTCAATACATTTTATTACACAGGGCCTTGCCCATACATTTATGATTGGTTAAGACTAGATGGGGAGGGCCGTGGTTTAGACTTTGGCTTCCCTGTTTGGTGCACAGACTTAGACAAAAGTCTCTTGGCAATATGATCTTCCAATCAGCATTCGGGCCGCCTGTGAAGTTTCTTCCCTACTCTGTCGCCATCCTAGTAATTTGTTTTTGCTAAAGTTTCTACAGAAAAAGTGGAATCCTGGTTATACTGATTCCCAGCTATGCGTGGGAGCGAAGCTCACCCACACGGCCAAGGCCAGAGCCTCAGTAACTCATTGTCCTCTTACAGTGTCTGCACCTGGCTTTGCTACATTAGTATTGCAAGCTAAAAACTCTCATATGACTGTCCCCTTCATTTCGTATCCAACCCTTTATAGTCATAACAGGGCACAATAATGCATATAATGTATAATAACAATCCCTCTTGTAATGTTATATAAAAATAGACTCCACATGATGAGAAGTTTATTCACTACAAACCTGCAAAAGAAAGTTGTCTGTATACGCTGTGCCTAAAGAGTATTTTCTGTTTCACATTTCTCTTTTGTGGCTCAGTCAATTGTTAGAAAGTGAGAATTGGTCTCACTTCACCCCGTTTTTTTAATATGAAATCTCTCTGTTTCTTCTTTTTAAGGTTACATTGTTACACACACTTAAGTAAAAAACATGGTATTGTTATTTATGGTCTCTTGGTTTTTATTTGCCTTGCATTTGATAATCCAAAAGTAATGAAAAGCAATCAGATACATTACTTTTATATTTTGACACTTAGATAAGGTTAATAATTACATTTGTAAATAGTTATTGTAACAGATTTCATTTTTTTATTAACCCTGCCAGATACTATCATGGACCAGCTGATCTGTAACAGCTATCTGTGAAAAAGAGAATTCTGCACCTCCCCAGCAATTTTCTTTGAACAACTGAATTTATTATTTGTATGTGTGTTATGTACAGATGGTATTCTGCATGTAATTAAATCAGGAAGTATTTTACAGTACTGTGTGTTCCATGACATCCACCCTGGTGACCCGGTGTTTCTCCTCACTGCCTGAAACAAACCCTGCCTGTGCTTGTTTAACATTTCAGTTGTTTGCTCAAAATTGTAGGCTTGGACCGTAATGAGCTGCTGGTATTGTGTCGTCGGAGAGAGAAGTTTATATCTTACTTCCTGTTTATGTCCCAGTTAAACTAAGAACTCTAGCGCATCAACACATTTCAAGAGGCTTAAAAACATTCCACAGAAACAAACATGCACACTCATTCTAAAGAGTGTGCAACCACTTATTGAACACATATATATATCTTGACAAGTTGATGTACCTTTTAAACTGTCTTGTGATGACACAGAACGGCATGTGGCTAAATATTCTCTGTTCATATGGACGTGAGGTAGGAACAGGATTACTCTACTTACTACTGTTTTTACATGCAGATGAATGTGCTATGTAAGTCAAACCAACCCACTCTCTTCAGTCTGCGTACAAATGACACGACTTTACACATTGGAAATGCGTGCAATAGATACGCAGAAGTCCGATTTTGCGTGCATATGATACGCTAACCATTCCCATTGAGATCTGAGGCCGAGTTTTGCGTGCATATGATACGCCACGTTTCGTGCCTGCACCACTTATTTTTGTCCGGTCGGGCCTTGGTAGACCGGAAGCTGTGGGGTTCATAAAAACATGTTCTTACTCAATACCAAGCCACGATTATTGTTTTTATTTTAAATCGTATAATGTCAGACTTTTTTTGCCATCTGTGAGGAAAAGAAATAGGGCTCAGAGCTTCAGAATAATGAAATCTGTATTTTTAAATCTTTTTTTCCTTCTAATTTGTTATTCTTTTCTAAATAACACAGTTATTTACTCAACAATAACACACTATTATCCTTGTTTTTATTTATTCGTTTGATTCTATAATCTTGGGCTTTTTAGCCGTTCCTCAGGAACTGAATTTCAAATTAAAGTCACCGGAAACAGACGTAGGCCTATAAGGGACATTTCGAGCATTTCTTTTTGTTTTGTTATATTTTTCATTAGTTTTACCAAAATAACTATATTTACTGGCATTTAAAATAACATTTCCAAAGAAATAAATCCTTCGAATCTGCCTATTCAGTTTCTGTTGGAATGTGAAGGGTTAAATGAAAGAAGCTCGTCTCTGTGAGGTGAAGACAGGAGCTGATTGGTGGTCCAGCTATGAATTCACAGAGGGCCATACAGTAACTGAACGAGAGAGTAATGTCAAATGACAGTACAATTGACCAATCATATCTTCCCTCTAAATGGGTGGGTTTTATTATCGCAGACTTTATGACAAGTTCCGCCCGCTGGGAAGTTTATGCATGTGCTATGACAACGGGTCAAGATTTCCATAGCAACAACAACTTCCTGTCAATAGCGTAAACTCTCCTTCAAAATAAAAGCATGTCCATATAAAATAGGAAGCCAAGCCAAATTACACTTAAGACATATATACAACTGCAACGAAAGTAACAAACACAATGCAATATCCTTTTCAATTTCAAAGAACACAAATTGGGTTAATTACAGGTGTTGTTTTGTGTGGTAGAGGGTCGCTGTCATTGATGCGTTTTGCACCCCGGGCCGCTGTTTTGATATTCCGCTGAAGTATACGCTGTGACGTAATAACTCTTTCTTCTTTTTTTTTCTCGAGGGAAGGGGGTGGGGGGTCAGAGGGCCTACGTAGAAAAGTCACGGCTCGCCACTGTCTTAAGCTAATTGTGCAAATTGCCCAACATATGTAAGCAAGTTAGCATCCGGCAGTTTCTATGTGCTGGGACCCGTACTATACATTTTTAACCTGAAACGTTGGGGTACTCAGCATTTTTGGGTTCACAGTGCTGGCAACTTGACTACAAACCATTACCGTAAAGGAAAAATATTTTTCCTTTCAGTATACTGCCTGTATGTCTCTGAGACACAAAGTGTATGAAGTGGGGAGAATCTATTGTACAGTTTAGGATGAGGGGATGATAAAATGGTAGTTCAGGTTGGCTCAGGTTCAAAAGAAAGTGAGAGTAGAAGCTTGGCAGGTAGTGGCTGGAGTCTGGAGAGTGCTGCTTGCTGTCCAGCTCTTCACTGCTCCCCCGGCCCAGCAGGACCACAGTACCTCCGGGAATACAGCAAGGATTAAGACAGTTAGATATAGACAAAGAGACACATCGCCTCTCTTCCATTGAGACCCCCCCCCAGCCACACAGTGTACAATGGGATGAGGTGATCTTTTGGCCTGTGCCGGATGTGTCATCTAGTGCTGCTGTGCAGAACTTCCCAGCATTATGTGGGGGCCTCTGCCTTTGTGGGCGCGATCCTAATACTCTGCAGATATTTCACAGTGGGTGAGTGCTTTCTTTCTGCCCAGTGTTGGGTTTTGGAGCACCACCCCTCTGAGTGGCTGAAGGTTCAAACCCGCTCCGCGCTGTTCGTTTGATGAGTGGTCTGCTATGAAAGGAAGGGCTCAGACTCAGAGATATGAGATTTAACAATAAACTGATTTAATGGTAGAAAACAACAGTACAATATAACGAAGTACTTCGGGCCTGGGTTCTTTCACCGTGCGATGTACGTATCAGACAGTCAAACCGAACAGAGGCCCCGTTGGTACAAAATTCACAATATTTATGCACACATATGCAGAGGAGTTCTGAGGGAGGAGTTGTGTCGGTTTCTCCTCCCTAGGTGTTCGGACTCACTCCTGGGCGCCGGTCAGTCTCTGGCCATCTTTTATGGCATTCCTACCATAAACCATCTATGGCAGCGTACCATAAACAACCATGGGTTGAACGGGGGTCTGAGGTCCCAATATCCCAATCTTTCCCTCAGTACAATCTCTGCATAGACTCAATGGTGTCAGTTTTATTACCTTTCTCCTGCAAAAAACCCCCCTCCCTCCTATCCGGTCATATACAACTGAATCCACTACATTCCTAAGTCACGCACACACAATTGAGCACAGTAAACAAAGGAAAATAAGAACATTTGGTCTAGTTTCATAAGCATACATTTTACACAGATGATATGTGGGTCAAAGTTATAATTATATTTTAACAGGTTATGCAGGTTCCTTTACCAGGCAGCCTGGAGATCTCTGGCTGCCAGGGTCAGGAAGCAGGGAGGCCCCAGGACCAACTAGCCTGCACTACTACAACTGGGGGGAGTACACCAGGACCTGTGGTCTCTCTCCCTGTCTGTCTTTGCACCATGTTTGGAAGACACCTTGTATAGTTTCAGTTTATTTTTCTAACAATAGAAACAGGTATCAGCAGGCAGCCATGTTCACTTCTTGAGCGGGTCCTTTCCTGGTCCACCAGGGTTAGGGTTGACCTTATAGGTGTCAATTATACTGGGGACGCTGGAGACATGTCTCCACCACTTTGCATTACAACAATTTGTAAAGATAATTGTACACTTTGAGAAGGTTTATTTGCACAAGAGAACATGCACAATCTGGAGGACTGTTCTCACTTTTTGTGTGTATTTCTGGTAACCCAAGTGGAGCAGTTTGGACCTGCGACAAGTTTAATATTAGTAATAATTGAATAGAGAATAGTAAAGCAATTGTTGCTCCCACTTTGCAGCAGCGTAGCAGAGTTATTGTCCTCACCACTTTATCTAACAAAGTAAAACGCCCATGGTTGATCTTGTTTATATGCAGCTGATGTGCAGTTACATTCTGCATTTTATAAATAGATGCAGATAATATGTCTCAAACCAGCCCAACTATTATAGGGATATTGATATTTTTCTGTAACTAACCAACCAATGTACCAAAGTAGACAATCTGCCTTCCTGTTTAAATTAAAGGCGCATCTCAAGTGTGCTTGAATGTTCATGTGATATACGTTTTCAGGCATTAGAATGGATGGAGATAATTTCGGAAAATGCGTTAAAACACGTACGAATTAGATGTTGCCAATGTTCATCAAAATTACACAAATTCAAATGAATGCAAACCCTTTATGTACAACAGGTAAATTGTTTTTAAGTTGTTCACAAGATCTGCGCTAAGGTCTGAGGTCTTGAGATCAGCGGCGCCGGATTCATTTCAGAAGTGGGGGGGCCAAAAAGTGTGTGTGTATGTATGTGAAAGAAATGCTAAATCTACAGTGGTAATCACTCCGCCAGTGCCTCCGCCAGGGCGGAGTGGTAATCACTCCGCCTCTCTGGCTACAGGACGTAATGCAATTCATGAAACTTATTTCAAGAAATTGACATAAATTATTTATTCAACCGAAGAACAATAGTTGTAATACAGTTACGAAAAGGAAGAAGAGCCACTCGAACTGGCCTGGCTGGGGCGTAATACTAACTGTATAATAAAATAGGTCTTCCAATGAAACTATTGGTTAATAACACCTAACACAAGCTGTGATGTCATGTAATCAAAATCACATGACTCAAATGTCCAATCACAGGTGAGGGTGGAGGCGGAGCACCCTTCAAACAAATGTCCGACATTAGGCTAAAGCTAAAGAACATTTCCACGTGGCTAAATCTACACAATCTTCCTAGATTTTGCCGAAGTAAACCTCCCTTCGCTCACTGGCAAAGTAGAAGCTCCGGAGCACTTTTTTGAGGTCCAGGCCGTCGGTCAAATCTTTGTGGATGTGGAGGAAGAGAAGTGATTTAAGCGGCGCTTGGACATTGTTGAACGGAGGAACGTCTTCAACCGACGGAGGCTGGAGAAGCTCCGCTCAGCTGTTGCATTTGACATTGGCACAGTCAAATACAGCCGTAGAAGTTTATCCACTTCACTGAAGAGGGATTGCGTGCCTCGTCCCTGTGCCGCCAGCATGTCGGTGATTGTGGACACCTTTGTCACCTGCATGATGGGTCTTTCAGCGGCGGAACTACTGTTGTGTGCCTGCAAAACTGCTGGAAACAGTGACAACTGGGTGGACAGCCGTTCCATGTCAATATCACCTGTGTACATGTCGACCAGATTTTGGGGGATGTTGATGCTGCCGAAACCCGGGGGACTGTTTACTGCTGTGAGGAGTACCTGCTCCATACTCATCAGCAGCTGCAGAGTGGGTTGGTTAAACCTGCGAGTCAGCTCAGAAGTGAGCAGGTCAACTACCTCAAAAAACTGGCTCCTGAAGTAGTCCTCTGGATTTTCCCACTGATGAGACGCATCCCCATCATCATAACGGCGTGGAGCGCGCCGCCTTGGAGGAAGAGCCGGGGCCTGGACCAGGTCGCTCATGTTCGTTCTTTGGGCCTCTTCAAAGATGCTGTGGAATGCCTCTGTGGACCTCAGGTTTGTGTAGTGTGTCTGGAGCATCTGCACTGCTGACTTAACTGTCTCTGCTGAGAGGTCTTTGGACTGGAGCACCCGAGCCACCTCTTCCGCAGAAGAAAACAGTGTAATGCCTCATTCACACCAACGCAACTCCGGTTCAAGCTCCGTGCTAGAGCTTTTCAGGTTCAGAACCGGTTCTTCGGTTTAGCTCCGGCTCTTTTCACACCGCCCAGAGTCCGACTGGTGCTGCGTCATTGCGTCATCGTTTGCGTCATGACGTAACCGTTTGCGTGCCTGCTTCATAAAGCCAAACCGCGCGGAAACCCCTCACAGCGACAACAACAACAATGGCAGATTGTATTGAAGCGCTACTCGTTTTGGTTTTGCTCTGTCGCAACGAAATGGAAGAAATGGGACGACTTTACTACCAACTTTACAGTCGTTACATGCTACATTCAAAACTGCTTTACAATCGTAATCATCAACTTCAACGAAGATTCCGATTCCGTAGGAGAAAGAAGGTAAATATACGTCCTATTCGATGGCGTTAGAGCTAGCTGTTGTTAGCCTCTGCATGCGCCAAGCTCAAAATACCCAGCTTTGCTAAATTAATTACATTAACACTGATTCTCAATGTTATTTCCACAGATCATGTTGAAGCTGGCGGAAAGGCGGAGGTCGCGTGTTATTTGGACACAGCCCAGATCTTCCGACTGGTGGAACACCATTGTTCCAGACTTCTCCCTTCTGCAATTCATGCAGAATTTCCGCATGTCCAGGCAGTCCTTTGACTACATCTGCAACCAGGTCAGCGGCGTTATGGGGAGAAGAGACACAAATTACCGTCTGTGTATACCCATTAAAAAACGGGTTGCAATTGCCCTCTGGAAGCTGGCCACCGGAGGTGAATACAGGACCATCAGCCATCTTTTCGGGGTAGGCATAAGCACCGTTTGCCTCTGTGTTCAGGATTTCTGCAGGACAACCATGGAAGTGCTGCTTCCACTACATATCACATTTCCTGATGTGGAGAAGTTGGTGGAAATGGCCACTTTTTTCAACAGACGTTGGAGAGCACCACAGTGTGTTGGTGCAATAGATGGAAGCCACATCCCTATTTTAGCACCCCGAGATTATCCCAAGGACTATTATAACAGAAAAGGATGGCATTCTGTTGTTCTACAGGCTGTTGTTGATGGCAGGGGGATGTTCTGGGATGTGTGTGTTGGCGACCCAGGTAGTGTACATGATGCTAGAGTGCTAAAACAATCCAATCTTTGGGTGGCTATCAGTGATGGAGTGTTGCTAGGCCAAAACAAAATGACCATCTCTGGCTGTGATGTGGGACATTACCTGATTGGTGACCCAGCCTATCCAATGCAAAGATGGCTAATGAAACCATTTTCGGACACTGGGAGACTGACCAATGAACAGCACACCTACAATTACAGGCTGAGCAGTGCACGGTCGGTTGTTGAGATGGCGTTTGGAAGGCTAAAAGGAAGATGGAGGTGCCTCCTAAAAAGGAACGACTGCGAGCTGGAGCTCAGCAAAATAATGACAGTGACTTGCTGTGTACTACACAACATATGTGAGGAAAATAGCGACAACTTCACTGACGATTGCCATGAACTTGTGTACAACCAACCCCCTTTACACCCCTTACCAGATAATGGTAGACAAGAAGGAGCTGATGTTAGATCCGCATTGATGGACTATTTCAACATGGGGGACCACTAATATTACTGCAGTTAAACCTGATCTATTTTGTATCATGCCTTTTTTTTTTTTTCAATAAAATCACTGGATCAGACTTGAATTGTGTTTATTTTGTATACAAATCACAGAATCTAGATACAAACAGGTATGAACAATATTCTTATAAAAAAGGCATACCCAAACGGTTTAGACTATATTCTTAACTCAAATACACAGTGGGCCCAAATTAAAAAATGGGTACTAGTCGAGGGCCGGACTGGTTCAATGTTTATTGCAAAATGTATTGAAATGAACTTATTGCACATATTAAACCTGGAACTAACAAAGCTTAAATTATTGCCTATAAAAACATTACACATTAAATCAGTTGCATTCATTTCTTATGGCTCTATCTGCAGCTTTTCCAGAGTCATTTCTGTGGTTTAGACTATATTCTTATTAAAAAAAGTGCATACACAAATAAGCTGCAACGTAACCACAACACGGTCACCCCTACCAGCCAAGCAAGCCGTGGTCTTCCTGCTGGAGAAACATGATCTAATTGTATCATGCCTATCCTTGTTTTCAATAAAATCAATGGATCAGACATATGACTTTTGAATTTTGTTTATTGTATAAATCAAAGAGATGTATGGACAATAATTCACAAAAAAGTGTGGAGAATATACTTTATATACTATAATAATAATAACAATGTGTATACAAAAAAAGAACGTGAATGCAAAAAAGAACGTGTGTATACAAAAATGGTATGAACTATTTACATAAAAAATAAGGTCAGCTTTTGTTGTTGGCCTCCATCACCTTCACAATCCTGTCTACCAAGCCAAGCATTGAGTGGCTGTTCTGCTCGATTCTGTTGAAAACTCGTAGGAACTCAGCATTGGCCGCATGCACCTCCTGAAGCATCGCCTGGCCCTGCTCCTTAAGCATCGCCTGGCCCTGCTCCTGAAGCCTTTCCTGAAGCTTTTCCTCCCTGTCGTCACTATTCTCCAGATACACCAGAAGGCCAGATGATGAATCCCGCTTCCTTTTAACTACAAAAAGGGAAAAATAAAGTCAACACAGTATTCATGGCATTTTATGAGATTTATATTATATACTGTGTAATGAAATGTTGTATTGTTATTATGGCTGCAGTTGCATAACTTGAACAACTACTACAATGACTATGCCATGATAAATGCACATGGCAACAGGGAACAGTATTACTATTATGACCACTGTAAACCTTACCCTGTTTGTGTCGGCCCACTGGCTGGATTAGGTCCACCAGACATTCCTGGGAAGAGCTGCTTGTGGGAAAAGGAGACTCTTGCATCCGCACTGGCGAGCTACACGCCGACGGTAGTGGTGGTTCCGACACAGTATGCTCCAAATCAGATATTTCTGTAAACACAATGAATCATAAATAGTTAGTGAGAAGAAAGAAGATACATTGGAGGCGTTAGCTGTCTTTGCCATAGGGATACCTTTGTTTATTATTGTTAGCATTAGCATGCTAGCGCTATTATTGGTTTGGATGCACATCCGGTAGCTTTATTGCCAGGACTGTCGATAGCTACATGGTTTAGTTTATGTTGTAAAACAAAAAGTCACAAATAAAACAAATGGGTAATGCATAACTCACCGGCATCAAATGAGCTCCGCACATTCAGCGAGTCGTCCTGCAACACAATCGACGCGAGAGAAAGCGAGTTCACCGTGGATCCAAAACCACTCGTCGGTCTGTCCCCGAGGACCGAGTCTAGCAAGTCATAATGTGGACTTGTTTTCGGACGACCGCTACCACTCCGTCCGAGGTCTCGCTTTTGGTCCCGATAGTCCTTCTTGACTTTTTTTAATTTGTTGCCAATCTGTTCCACGGTACGGTAAAAACCAGCGGTTGCCATCTCTTTCTGCAATTGTTGGAGAATTGCTTTGGACCGCGTGCTCCCCTCCAGCTTCCTCTGTACCTCTTCGGAAGACCAGATTCCCAGTAGGTAGCTGGTCTCTTCAGTGGACCACTGCTGTTGTTAGTTTCTCCATCGTTGTGTACAAACTGGATAAAACGCGGCTTTTTGTTGTTGTTCAGGAGTTGATCCCGCCCCTGCCCCTGCCCCCGCCTCGACGTAAGCGTGACGTATGCGGTGCTTTTGCTCTGGCCGGACAATTTTTTGGTGCTTGAAACGAACCGGATTCCGGAGCTAAGAGGCTGCTCCGCTGCGGTGTGAACAGGAAAACCCGGTGCTTTTCAAGCTCCAGCTCCGAACCGGCCCTGAAACACCGTTGGTGTGAATGAGGGATAAGACACACTTTCAATCCGAAGAACACACTAAATTGAGTCATCAATGCCTGCAGCCCTGGTGCCTTCTTGCTTGCTTCTGTGTTCCCCCCCATTCGGATTATTTCATCCAAAGTGTCGTAGACGGCTTCATAATTCGCAAGCAGGGATTTTATTGCACTGCCTCTGGCTGTCCAGCGAGTGGGGCAGAGCGGTGTGAGGCCACTGACAGTAGGAGAGGCAGCAGCTGCAGCATCCCTAATGGTATTAAAGATGGCAAGTCGTTTTGGTGAGTTGTTGATGACCTCATGTATGTCGTGAACTAAACTGAAGGCACCACGTACCATGTTGCACTTTGAAGCAGCTTCCTGGAGTATGAGGTTTAAGCTGTGATTGGTGCAATGCATTGAGATTGCTTTGGCATTGATGTCTTTAAAACGTTTGGCCACACCTGACATTTGTCCCTGTAGAACAGATGCGCCATCGTAGGTTTGCCCTCTCATGTCACCAATGTCCAGGCCGCATCTCAGTAACATGTCCTTAATAGTAAGGGTTATTGATAATGCGTCAGTCTTAGGACAGTCATACATTCCTATGAAGTCTTCATGGACAACATAATCAGCTGATACCCATCGTACAGTCAGAGACAATTGTTCATGCCCGGAGCAATCGCGAGTTTCATCCACAATAACTGCATAATGTTCTGCATTGTTTTTAATTTCTGTTAATAAAGTGGTGAGAGATTCCCGATACATTTGGTTTATGAGTTCATTGATTGTCTCGTGTGATGCATATTTCCCGGTGAGCATGAAGCTTTTCAGAGTGGGGTTTTTATCAGCTACGAGTTCTACTAGCCTTTTGAAATTGCTCTCCTTATCCTCATGCCCCCTGATTGCTAGGCCTTGTCGGGTTAGAAACTGCAGACAGCGCAGCTGCTCCATCATCCCATCTCTCTTTTTTCCTGCTCAATACGCTCCTGTTGGACAAGCTGGATGTTGACTGGTGTTTGACTGAAGAAAGCACACTTTTTTTGAACACACTCTCTGTGAACATTGGACTTTTCGTGGCTGTCCAGGAGGCTTGGGCACTTTTTCCAGTTATTACATCCGGTATTTACAAAACTGTCATCTCCACATTTTGAGAAAGTTACCAGCCGTTTGACAGCAGCAAATCTGCAAATTTCCCAGAAGGCCCGTTTAGTGGTTTTACAAAGAATTAGCCACTCTCGGTTTTTGTACCATTCTGCATTAAAGTACCTTTCTCTTTGTCCAAACGATCTAGCGGTCTCCTTTTTATCAACAATTAGCTGTGCAGCTTTACCCGTCTCGATGTCGCGACAACAAGCCTCCACGCAGTCGGAACCAGCCTGTTTCGGTTCAACGAGGCCTGCGGTTTTGACAGTCTCTGCGGCCGCAGAGCTGCTGCTTTTGGGTTTATCTGGCTGCGCTGGTTCTATAGTTGAAGGTCCAGGCTCCGGAGTTGTGGTGGATGTCAGGGATGTGAATTTGAAGTGGTTGAATTTAAGTTTAGTTTGACTGTATTTCATTTTCTTATGCGCTGGTTCTTCTGACATGTTTGCGAGCTAAGTTTATCTTTCTAGGTTAACGGCTGCCACACACAGAACAACGTAACAAATAAACAAATCTCAGCTTTTTTATTGGTTGTAATGTAGGCTACTTGATACATTTGAATGGTGTGACAAAGTCCTCTTTGATTGGATTAAAATGTACATATTCTTCCTGTTATGTTTGCCTGCTTTATTTTACCAGTGCAATATGTGAACTGCTCGCATTGACCCAAAGACACATTTTGAGTTGTATACACTGTTGGAAAGAGGAGATTCCTAGCTTTCTAATGATATCAGGATTGTTATTGTACTCCAAATATTAAGCAAAATGTCACATTATATAATGATTGCCACCGAGTCATCATTTTGAGAAAAAGACGTTCAAAGTTTCCTCTTCTCTGGAATCCATCGATCTGATTGATTATTAGCGGAGCAAATGACCAGAGTAGCTATGGAGGGAAAATATTTTCGTTTGGATTACTTGTCTGGGGGAAGCTCGCAAGTGTGTCTGTGTGTTTCCCCGGGAAACTTTCCCGGGGAAACACACAGACGAAAACACCGGCTGTTGTTATACCCTGTGACGCTAAATTACTCCGTTCTCCGCTTGTAATTATGCCGTTACAAGCTTCAAAGTTGTATTTATCATCTGAATTTGCCGAAACAAGTTTAATATTCTGAAAGCCAAGACTTTGTTTATTTGAAATCAGATGAAAACAAACTGTCACGGACCCTGCCGTGTTATCTAGATTACTATACGGTTTACATTAATAATTTCAGCGAGAGGGAGGGGGAGGGGAGCTGCTGCTGCTGCGCTGAGGGGGAGCCGAGTGAGAGCGAGGTGCCTGTCTTCTTCCCTTTAAAAGCTTCAAAACTGTATTTATTGTTTGTTTTTGGAAATAAAAGTTTCACATTCTGAAAGCCAAGACTTTGCTTATTTAAAATCAAACAAAAAACCCGAACCCCAGAAAAATATTTTTTTACACAAATACACATATATTTTTGAATTGATCCATAAAAGTGGGGGGGCCAATGGCCCCTTGGCCCCCCTGCTTCCGGCGCTCCTGCTTGAGATAACTTGGTGGTCATATTAGAATTATAAGTTAGCATTAAGGCGGCATTCAATCATTTTCCCAGAACACTACTTGTCAGTGATCAACTACAATTTTCCCAGTTTTAATGCTGCTTTTAACCCTGGATGCCCTTAAAGTGAGATGATGAAGAAAATGTGCATTCTGCAAATGTTATGGTCCAGCACCCATCCTTTGTGGGCACAATGAAAGAAGTCGAACGAGGAACTTTGGACATGCAGATGTGATACTTGTCATGACCACTTAGTGCTGTCTGCTCAGACGAGACCAGAGAGGAAGTGAAACTCTGGACAGAGGAACTGGCTGTGTGAGAGCAGTCAAAGGGAACATTGCCCTTGGCCCTATGAAAGCAAATTTTTCTCCAATGTCATGGAGATTTATTTTGCTAATGAAGTGTATCCATGGGTTGTCAAGTGCAGCCAAAAGCAGAGGGAGTTGTTCCTTTGCTTAATGAAATCACGGACAGTTTGGTGGCCTCTGTGGATGTAAACCTTTATGTAACCCTTATTGGGAACCTTGATCCAATTATATTCTGTGTAAAACAGGGCAATGAAATGACTCTTTGTCAGGGGGAACACAGAATTAGATGATGTGTTGTGAAAGTATAAGCACTGTTTCGCAAAGATGGATATGCATTGTTTCATCAATAACAAGCTTGGTGCACTTCTAAAAGTGAAGTTGGACTGGACCTTATTTAAATAACCAATTATATGAACTGATTTGGCAAAATCTCCCATTTAGTCACAGTGAAAAACATCCTACATTGAAAATCAATCAAAGATAATATGGACAGAGCGTTTCCTCTTTTTCCAGTTGAAGACATTTCAAAAGTGCCGCTGAAGTCACTGTAGACATTGGAGTAGAAGGTGTTTTTGTTGTCTTTCAAACTGAAACCGTAATAACAGAGACCAAAAAGAAAAAGCCAGCCGGCCAGACTCCGGCTGTTGCTGCCAGTGAGTTTTTCATCATTCTAGGATGGAGTGATCATGAGCTGTACAGGGTTTGGATTAAGCTTCTAAGCTTGTTCTCTGCTCCTCTGAACAGGCAGACAACCCGAAGAATGAAAAGAGTTTGTGGAACTCAGCTCAATAAGTTTCTTTCTGTTTATAGAAAGAAGTACGCTTTTCTGTGGAAGCTTTGAGACGATAAAAAGAGGCGCTTCTCAAATGCATAACTTAAAAGCTGTTTTAGCAATGAACAGGAGTGTGATTCATCTTTTTCATGTTCAGGACAGACCCTGCAGATGAAAGCTTTCTTTCATGGTCCTTGTGTGCAGAAGAACAGCCACCTGCAGCCCACAGGAGCTCAGGGGAGGCAGATCCAGAGGGCATTAGTAAGCACACAATGTCGGGAAAAACAAAAGGTTTGGGTTTTGTGTTAATGGAAACTTATTAAACTCACAAATAAACCTTTTTATTTCCACATACCTAAAAGCATGAGAAGTTTGAGCTGAGTAAAGGCTAAGAGATGTGCTTGCATTAGAACAAACAACAAACTTCTTACGTGTAGTTTTAAGTGTTTAAAGCTAAAACGCGGCAAAACCACAGCGGGGCAGGCAGCGTTCTGTCGTCACTCTCCACTAGACTCCAGCTCTCTCAGTTCAAAGTAGAGTGCTCCATTTATCAAGTACTTACAACTTATTTGTGTCGTTCTAAAGCCTAGTGGACCTGATTTCAACCAAAAAACACCCCATCCAGATTTCCAAAGGGCCAATAAGATTTGTTTTACTTAATTTTCAAACTACGATGTATCCAACTACTGTGATTTACTTGGCACACATTTCAATCCCTGCCACATCTGTTCACAGTTCTGCTCTGAAGGAACACACATACCCCTCTGATGGAGACAGTGGTGGAGCCCATGTGAGGTGGTACCTTTGAAAATGCGGATTAATTAATTTCTAAGTATAACAGTGAGGGGAGGGGCTGTTTGATATGTAGCTGTGGTTCAGGGGCTGTTTTCATTCTACTGATAAAAGGAATGACCTGCTTAAAGAATTGTTGTCATACTTAAAGAAAAACAGCGGCACCAACAGAAAGGAAAAACTTGGAGAGGTTAGCAATATATATTTTTTATTTATTTCACGCTCAATTTGCATTGAAAATGTTTTCTGTTTAAATGTAGCTATATAGCTGAGTTCATTAAGAATCATGTTTATTGCCAAGGAAGTTTTCACATATAGGTGCTTTTGTACAAAGTAACAGAAATTAAAATGATAAATAAGATAATGTGTTATGAAACTAAGAAACATCAATGGAAAAAAAATTGATAATATGAAAAATATGATTAAAGAAATCGGCACAAGAAACATAAAAGTAAATTGAAAGAGTTGTGCAAAAGTGTCAGAGGGCAAAGCACGGATTGAACTAAATATGCAATATGTACAATATGTCAATGTAGGGGGGCAGGGATTGTGTGTGTGTGTGTGGGGGGGGGTTGATGTTGAGGGCTTTCCTGCCCGCAGCAGGGTCCTGGAATATTTGCCAAGTTCTATGACTCCTCAAAAAAATCTCACTTACAATCTGTTTCTTACTCATTCTTAAACAACAACAACAAAGTCCATAAAGTTTGAAATATTTGCTTTTCATTTTCTGTCTGAGAGGAAAAAGTATCATCCACTTCCATTGCTTTGTCACAGTTACTGTGACCATGGCAACAGGCGAATGCAGCGTTCACAGGAGATCCGCTGTGTAATGAAGCCCACTGCAGATAAAAGGAAGACACATCCATACTCATCAACAGATATTTTAATAAAAGGCAACTTCCTCTCCTATAGCATCTGTAAATTCTCTAACATCCAATGAAATGAATTATCATCCTGCAGTTCGCTCCATGTTGTTATCACAGCCTGGTCAGATCTCTCCTGACAGCCATCTTACATCCTCTCATACATCTCAGGGGAACTCTTTCTGCATACTCAATACGCCACAGAGCCCTGAGCCCACACTGTCGCCATGGCAACCACCGACCGCTTCTTCTGCATCTGTCAGCCAATACCCACTCACACACACTAACACCAAAGTGCCTTTTTGGTGTTTTTAGAATATATTTAAAGAAGAGAAGATAGTAAATGTGATAAATGGTTGGTTATAGTAAATCTAAAGTATATTTGTACTCCTCTCCTCCACTCAATGCTGAGATTGCAGTGATGAACTCCCACTTCTTTTCCCAGTTTTCATCTGAAGAGGGCAGCATGGAGCCTTTTTTCTGGTGACACTTCCTCACCACCAAAAAATCTAGGAACCTGCTGTGTCACAACCCACACTGAGTGTAGGACCACCCATTCAGCAATAAAAGTCCCTGACTGGGGCTTAAACCGTACTGACTCTCGCCCCCACCCGTCAAATCACAGCAAAAAGGTATTTATGTGTGTGTGCTGGTATGGATGCATGAGTGCGTGCGCACAGCAGCGAGGAAGCGAAGGAAAGTGATGGGGGAGCTGCTCTCTCATCACTGAGATGTTTCCAGCCGGCTTTTTTTCTATATAAGAAAAGAGTGAAAAAGCATTATGGCTGCACCCAATGTGTCCTCGCCTCTTCTCTTTCACTTGAGATCTTTCTCTTTTGTCACCTTAAACCCTCCTGCCTGTCTAAAGTTCCTCTTCGCCCTCCAACCCCAGCCCTTTAAACCCTTCTAAAGTCCCCACACTTCATCTAAAAAGGCACAAGAGGTGGGGTTTGGAGGAAGGTGAGGGGCATAGTACTGTTGTAATCTGCAATTGTTACAGTCTGGAGCCTTGCTACACTTTCACCATCTCAAATTGATTTAACCATCAATGGCAGAATCCATTTAATGGCTGTTCCTGCTCCGGCCCGGCTGCACAAACTTGGCTGAATGTGCAATGAGCCCCCTTTTGCTCTCTTTCCCACCATTGTCAAAGCCTATTGTGTCCAGAGAAAGTAGAGAGTTCACCCATTTACCCCCTGTGGGTCAACCACGGGCTGGGACAGAGGGGAAAGTGAAAACGCAGAGGAAGCAAGGAGAAGAAGGAGGAAGGAGGGGGGGGCATGAATTGTGGGGCATGAATTGCAACTTCAGGAGAGAGCACTTCTAGTTGTCGGTACAGGAGGAGATAAGAATGTGGCCCTGACGTCAATGCAGCCATCTAATAAGGCCCACTGAAGATATTGGAAATATGAGGTTTGAGTGTTGTTATCAGTAGGATGGAGGTTCTCCCTCCTGAAGGCTGGAATCTCTTCTTCACTCCGTAACTGTACCTGTTTTAGTTTTTTGTGCCTCACTTTAATTTGTTTTGTTTAATTTGACTAGCTTCCCATTTGGTCCCATACTAGCGTGTGAGTTGCATCGGACTCCATAGACTAATAGTTTTGATGGTCTCTAACTATTTGAATTTTATTGTTAACTTGTTTTAAATTGTTCAGCATTTTGGAGTTTGTTTTGCTGTTATACTACGCTAAAGTTTAGCCTGGTATCTGGTCCCTTTGTTAAGATCAGCAACCTCATGATTTAATCTCATCTGAGAGAGTCCATTGAGTTCATTAAAAGCTCTTTGTTCTTCAGTTCAGAGGTTGAATTAATCAGTATCCACCTTGTTTTGACCCCATGAGGACAGTCGCCATTTTGTGAAAGGCGAACCAAAGGACTCCTTTGTTCTCCGTCACTCATTTGGTTTGACCCCATGAGGCCAAGTCATTCTTTCTGACCTCCATCTTGTGAAAGTTCTTTTGTCACAATTTGATTAGGAAAGAGTTCATTTTGCTGAATCGGTTTATCTATAAATATTGTTGTTGAAATATTTGGGCTTGCAAATGTGTTTTGGCTTGTTTATGCTTTATTGTTTAATCATATTGTGAATTTTCTTCCCATTTGAAAGATATTTTTAAGAAACAGAAGCGTATCTTCGGCGCCGCCCGATTAATGTGAATATTATATAGGATTAAGACCTTCTGAGGAGGCACTAGATTTTATCTGGTTTACACTGGCGTAGTCTGGTTTAATAAAGTATATTTTTTTTGTGGTGTTTTAAGCCGAAAAGATTGTGAACAAGATTGGTATACGATCAGCTTTTAAGGTCAGCATCTATAGAACTTAGAGGTAAGATAAATGAAGATTGTGTTTTGTATTGAAGTGTAGTTTTTCAAGCAGTGTGGTTTGTATCTGCGTATGCTGTGTTCCCATTGTTCCCCTCCCCTTCCCCCGGTCACATGAGGTTAATGCTATACTGCTAAGCTAGTTAGCTAGCCAGTTAGCATTACTAGATGGTGAAATGGTTTGAGTAAGACACAACCGGTAACTACTGATTAAATACACAGGGATGGTGTAGATGAACATTGAGAGTAGATTAAGTTGTTTTGTTTCTCATGCTTTTCAAAGAAAGTAATTTGCACTTTATTATTTGGGAAAATAAACCGGAAGTAGGTTTATGAACCGGAAGTACTAGTTCATACATTGAAAGGAGTTAAAAATAAAACAGCTCCCCTAGCGGACATAAGTATTACAGTTAATACATTCTTCACCACACACAGACAAAGATTACATGTGGTTTCTAATTTTAAAATAAGAATCCTTACACAATAGTGTTTCGACCGAGACTGTAGAGTACACAAACACATTGGTCTTTGAATTGAAGTATTGTAGTCAACACATTCTATGACATTTGCATAATTTCATAAACTTGAGTATACACTGTACACAGTTTATTTAGATTTTCACCATATTCCTATTTTCATATTTTAAAGTCAAAACCATACATTGTTCATTTTAATTTTTAATTTCCTTTCAGATCTAAAATTTGTATAATTTCTAAATCTTTAATTTAGCTTTCCAATTTCTGTGTTTACAAAAAAAAAAAAAAAAAAATTAAAGTTAAGTTCAGATGACATAGGATACAAAGGTACTATTCAGTGGATTAGTAATTCATCTTTGGTAACTTAATAATTTGATCCAAGCATTTAAGAGATATGTCACCAAAAGACACCAAGTTAAGAGCACTCGCAATGCCAGGCTCAACTGCAGATATTAAGGAGAGGGGAAACATAAGATCAGATGCTATGACAGCTCCCAGTAAAAGACAGAAGACATGGAACCAAATAGAGAAACTGTTGAAGCAGTGGCAAACGAGAGGATTGATTCCAGCAGATGATCAACCTGGACCAACGAAAGCCAATAGAAAAGCTGTAGTTGAATATGAGAATGCTGAATACCTACAACAGCAAGAAGCATGGGTGAAAGCCGGACAACCCCCTTGGTATGGACCTGCTAAAAGCGCTATGAAAAAAGCTGAAAAAAGACAAACAACAGTTACACGTCTGTTACTCCATCTGAAATATGTCAGCCAAGGATCGACAAATAGCATGCATGTGGTTCAAGCAGCAGAACTGACAGCAAAGGAAGACAAGACAGAAAAAATAGAAGAAGCTCTATCCAAGCTTCACTGAAGCGCCTCCTCCCTACATGACAGAAAAATACCCTTTCTCTCAACCCTCAATACAAGCCCCAACTTTTGGTATTTTAGGAGAAGTATTGCATTTGGAGGGAGTCCCCACAGAAAGAAGGGTCAAAGAATTGGAGTATGAATTGAAGGAGGAACTCAACAGAAGAATGGAAGAACTCGGCAGAAGAATGGAAGAACTCAGCAGAAGAATGGAAGAAAGAAAAAGATGGGAAAAAGAACAAGAAGAGAAACAATTCCGAACTGGTTACTAAAGGAACCTGTATAACCTGTTAAATATAATTATAACCTTGGCCCAAACATACCTTAGGCGCCAATAGTCTGTGTAAAATGTATGCTTATGAAACTAGGGCAAAAAGGTCTCCTGATGGTATTATTTTGTTTGCTGTGCTCAATTGTGTGTGCGTTGACTTAGGAATGTAGTGGATCCAGTCGCCCCCCCGGGTTTTTAATGGGCCGGATAGGAGGGGGGGGGGGTTGCAGGAGAAAGGTAATAAAACTGACACCATTGAGTCTATGCAGAGATTGTACTGAGAGAAAGATTGGGATACGGAGTGGTACGGCCAGGTGCTGAGGAAAACGAAGATAAGGAATTGGTACCTCACCCCCGTTCAACCCAGAATTGTTTATTGTATTGCTGCCATAAAAGATGACCTGGGACTGATCGGCGGCGCAGGAGATCCAAACTTCCCACGGCTATGGCTGACTCACTCTGATTCGCCCAGGAGTGAGTCCACCAATGGATGAACACCTAGGGAGGAGCAACCGACACAACTCCTCCCATAGAACTCCTCTCCATTTGTGTGCATAAATGTTGTGAATTCGGTACCCTCGGGCCTCTGTTCTGTCTGACTGTCTGATACGTACAGCGCACGGTGGAAGAGCGGAGGCCCGAACTTCGTTATATTAGTCCTTCGTTATATTGTACTGTTGTTTTTACCATTAAATCAGCTTATTGTTAATCTCATATCTCTGTGTCTGAGCCCTTCCTTTCTAGCAGACCACTCATCAAACGATGGCGCAGAGCGGGCTTGAACCTTCAACCACTCAGAGGGTGGTGCCCAAAATCCAACATTACTCTCCTGAAACAACAATTCCGCTGAAAAAGAATCTCAAGAAACTGGGACAGGGCCCATAGCTGGAAGACTCAGGGGAACCGTACACCTGCTACCGCTGATAATAGCTGGAAGAGAAGGATCGAGAGATCAACCATGGAATCACAGGGACATGGAATCACTAGTAGCAAAGCTACCCCCACTCTCGGGGGGGGGGGTCAAAAGTGGTTAAGTGACCTAGAGAAGTACACTGCTCAAGATCACCTATGCTTGGGAGATCTAAGGGCACTTATTGAACGTGTAGAGGGAAGACCAGAGGCCAGAAAGATAGATGCCAAATCCCAATGTAATGACGAGCCAGATGACACTCCATTTAACCATTATAGGACGAAGTACTGGGAGGCCATTCGTCACATCTACCCGACAACACGCAGTTTACATGCCCTTACCAGCCTGAGGAAAGAAACGGGGAAGACATGCATGCCTTCTTGAAGAGATGTGAAGGAGTGTGGGAGGACTCCACGGGAGAACGACATGATCTTTCTCCATCTGTTGAAATGTTGTGGAAGAACGCTGTCATTAAAGCCCTTCCCCCATCAGTGCAGGCACGCCTGGAAGACGTGGTGGGATTAGACACTAAACCCACTGAAGAATGGAGACAACATCTCATTCACCACAATGTCAAATACCAGGCAACAAGGATAGAAAATGATGAAGAAGTGAAAAAACTAACTAGAAGACTTTTCAAGATACAGGTAGCTGAGAAAGAGACCGAAGCTAATAAAAACAATAAATCGACAAAGCAGATGGCAGCTAAAAGAGATGGCCATACCAGCAGAGGAGTCACGGCGGACACCTCCAACAGTTCAAACTCAGGCAGAGTCAGGAGCCGAATCAACAAAGAGGTGGAGGAGGTTTCCGAGGAAGACAAAGTGGCAGAGGAAGAGGACATTTCAAAGGGAGTTATCGATCAACAGGAAAAGGTTTCCAGGATGAAGGATGCTTCATGTGTGGTCAGTTCTCACATTGGTTAAGAGATTGTCCGCAACGCAGGATGCTACAAGTACCAGAATATTGCCCCACACAGCGACAAGCACCGAACAACGGCCCTCCACACAGTTACCCCAGGGGAGGTTTCCATAACTACAACGGAGGCAGGGGTCTCAGGGGTGTCAAAGAGGCACAGGATTTCCAAACATGAATCAAATGCCACTGACAGCCTGGTATCATCCACACCAATGAGGAAGCCCAGAAGGACATTTTGAAATCCAGCTATATTGAGCCATATCTGTCACCACAGGAGGGAGAGATTGAATGTTATTTAAAAAATCGTGAGTAGCATATTGCATTTAAATATAAAGCATCCACAGATTAGTAGAAGAAGATTAAAACATAGTAGAACATTTAGCAGACTATTTTTGTAATTATGAGAAGGAAAGAGATTACGAGTGATGTTGTTCCCCCACACAGAAAACTATTGTGTCCACACAGCTAGTGAGGTCAAGACGATGGGTTTTCACCCAAAAGATGAAGAGGAAAAACTTAGTACTCGCCCAAGACGGAGGGTCCTTACCAAGTCCTCCTGGTTACACCGACTGCAGTTCAAGGGCGAAGATACACCTGACGTGGAGCTGTTGACACCTGAAAACAGAAACTCGATTCTGCTGTGGTGAAGTCTGGCTACAAAGGGAGGTGTTCCGATAGGGTCGCTTGTCTCAAACCAGTGAAGAAGTCAACAAGAACCCAGCAGAGCTAGAGAGTGACTGTTAGCGGGAGAACAGTGACAGAGCGACAGAAACTGACACAACAATTACCAGCCAGTACAGATAGACCCCGTCAGAAGACCGGGGCTGTGTTTAAAGGGGAACTTCATTTATTATTAGTTGAAGTATAGTTTTTTTAGTCAAACAATTATGTGATATATGGAGTCAGATTACATTTTCTCATAAACACATTTTTATAATCAGTCTGAAGCTTCTGTTTTAAGGCATGAGCTGCCAACTCAATAAACTAAGACTAATTAAGCGCTGAGATGAAAGGTTGTGGTGTTTTTACAGCAGTTTCAAGAATCAGTCTTTATTTGTTTAAGTGATTTTGCAGATTTATAATGTAGTGTATAAGGCAATATATCTCACTTTCAGTGAGGGGCCCAGCCCTTCATGTTCTTCTGTATGTAACCCTCTGTGTGAATAGTTCGAATTTTCCCTCTAGGTTAGCGAAATATTATTTGTCATGATATGTTTGTTCAGCTGCACTCAGCAGTGTCAGCCAAGCCTCTAGTCCTAGAGCTATTAAGACGCGTTAGCAACACCAAGAGTTGTTTTTCGCAGCAACAATGATACATAATACCATGACAAAAGCCATTATTGAACTAAGAACATGTAAACTATTATTTGTGCTAATGGCAGGGTTTTAGTAAATATGCATTTATAACCATCGGAAAACGATACATCACACAATATTTTTACGCCTTGTGGGTACACGGAGAATTTATATTTATTTAATACAACGTTATGGGTTTTCCTTGTCCTATTCATAATAGGGTAATCATTGCAATATTAATTGAGCATTTTATGCTCAAAGGAGGGAATGTCATGATTAATCAGATGAATTTATTTCGGTGACGTTGTAGCTAATAAATAATAACATGTTGTCAACAATAGGTCTCATAACAACAAAAGATGTGCCAAAGCTTGGGCCTCCTCCAAGGAGGGAGTGGTCCAGTTTTAGATATTAGACAAATAGAAGTGGATGAATATGTCAGAGCTCTGAGTAATATTATCCAAGTTTGTCTACACAGGCTAGAAAAAACGACAGAGATACCAGACGAGACACCAGAAGAGACTCCTGTTCGGCCAGGTGATTGGGTGAGGGTGAAAGTTCACAAAAGAAAGTGGGCTGATCCCCGGTGGTCGGAACCGTGAGAAGTTGTAACGAACTTCACACGCGCTCCGGTTTAAAGGTAAAGAAAAAAGGAGCAAATTGACACCACCTCACACATTGTCACCCTTCACTGGCAACTTCCAGAAATTCTTGGAAGTTAGGATTGATTTGGCAGAGCTGGAACAAAACAATAAATAGAAATAAGATCAAGAGACATTGAGATAGAAACAGCTCAAAAGACGAATTGTCTTTAGAATTTTATAGATTGTTCACTAAAGTGAAAACATATTTCATATTTTTTAAAACATATTTTTTTTTGTTTTACACCTGAAAAAGAGTCCAACGTTTTGTTCTATTTTTGTATACGTTATTTTTGTACTCATCATTTTAAATTCTGTAAACTGACACAACCATGGATAAAATAGAGATTATGTCAAGAACAAAGCCAAAGCAATGTGGGGTCCCCTAGGGATAAGAGTCAGAATAGCATTGTTGATTGTGTTCATTACATTTGGCACCTTTCTGGTTGGATGGGGAGTACAATATCATGAAAGACATGGATCCATTAGTTCACTCATAGAAAATGCCCACATCACTAACAAAACTCCAGCTGTGTTTCAGAGACTTTCACTTATCCCCAGAGCAAAAGATCAGCTGAGCAACAAGAGGAGGAGTTAGAAATACTCGTTCCCAAAGGTGAGGAGGTTATAATCAAGATGATTCACCCCCCTATATGCAGATCTTGTATCAAATGATGAGATGGGTTTAAGTGATCGGGATATTTAAGTGATGGAGATTTACAAATTAGGGGAATCTACAAATACACTGGATCCATGTTTTAGTCTGTACCAGAAACACCCCCCTTTAAGACTATGGACAACCGACCGGTGACCTATCTGATCACAATTATTGAAAAATTATTACAGTAGAAATAGGCTACTAACCCACGACGACAGCTGTGTATGTACAAACTCTATGAACAAATTCCCAGCAGATTGTGGCTACACCACAGATATATCCAGTCACAAAAGTTACTAATGTTCTAAATAACAGTGAGATTTAAGATATTGGAGAATATATGGGGACGTTCTTTTATAGTGTGTGAAACATGTGATGCTTGAAACCAGTAGTATTTCAATTTATAGAAGAAAATGGTTTCCTGAAAGAGTTATTTGGAGTAAACATGTTACAGTGGGTGAAAACAATGTTTAGGGATATGGTAAAATTTAGTAGACATTAATTGTGATTAGATGGCATTTAACATCTAAGACAGGTAGTATGATTAGAAAATAGAGTGGAAATTGGATTTATTTTACCTCAGTGTGTTAGAATTTTCTATAGGTAATGCGTCCCGAGACCTGGACTCTCTCTCTCTGCCTGTCAGACCGCTACGACCCCTATCTTCCAAGCAGACAAAATACCTCACCACAGGAGACTCCTCCTTCTCCATTGAACAGACAGAGAACCAGAGCTGAACCAACAACGACGAGACTGCATCCAGAACCATCTCCACCTGAGGCATCCAGAACCAAAACAGCATGCTGACATAAAGAGGCATACTCTCATCAGTCCCTCAGACAGGACAAGAAGTTCCAAGCTGAGCCACGAGATTTGGCACAAGAGCAGAGTGTGGGACATGAGAGCGGAATACGCCCTCCATGCAACAGCGTAGAGACTGTAAAGGAGGAGATGAAATGCAAAGCAGTTGGGCCACTGAAAAGAGTTACAGCGGAAGGATTCTAGAGCGGATGGACTGAGGAAAGACAGGACTGAGGAGAACAGAACCAGAGGAGAAGACAGAACCTGAGGAGAAGACAGAATCAGAGGAGTTGGCATGGTCTAGCAGAATGTGAGGGGGTCGTGGCTTGACAACCAGAGGGGGAGAAAAGGAAAACGGGAGTGATGAGTTTACACATAAACACACTTATTCACAAACGCACATAAAAAGGACACATTTAAAGAACTTGAACAGACTTGAAAATACGTAAAGAAAAAAGATTTATTAGCCAAGAATTAATCAATTGGTAAATTTAAAGTAAAATGAGGAAATAATCCTAAAAACACACTGAGGGTACTGTGGGATAAAGGGATAGACATGATGGGAATATTCACCATACTTCAAGCAGTGGGTGTTTTGGACTTAGGAGTACAGAGTAGAACATATTCTTCAATCTTTTCATCATGTAAACAAATTATTCTTTAAGAGATTCTTATCCATGTGCGAGTTTGGTAAAGATTTAATTTGTTATAATATTGATCTACAGTATAAAGGGATAGTTTTAGTAACCACTCTATAAGAGCAGACAAATCCTTATTTGTATGGAAAATGTTAAAGGTAGAGCTAGTACCAAGCTAATATAGTATTCCAGAGTATTGATTTCACCATTGTAGCATAGTTATTACCATAGGAGAACTGTTAAGGTGGAAATAACATTTGTTTGTCGTCCAAGATGTAGAGTTTTAAAAGACGCTGGGCAAAGAGCGACTGCAAATTTTAATTTTGAAAAAAGCAATATAATTGGGAGAAATACATGCGGGGCCTTGGATCACTCATTGTAATGGTGCATATTTGACGACCATATCGTAGGGAGAAGGGGTCACTCAACCCACCCTGCAGATGGTTTAAATCTTACTTGCAGCTTCACAGGGAGGCACGGCACCAGATTATGAGTTTTAAAAGACAAGCGCCACCACCTCCTAATGGTCATCCATTTAATCAGTGATGACCTGAAATTTAGAGATGTTATTTAAAGTAGAAACATATCTGCCATAAGTGAAAATTCCTAAATTGAACTACAAACCATTGATGAAATGACTTCTGTTTAAAATCCTTGATAAAGGAGGGAGTAATTATCACATGCTCGGACACCCAAGGTTCCACACACTGTTAAAGGGGTTAGTATAGTTCCTTTAAGCAGACCAGAATTGCAGAGAAATTAGTATAATGAGTTATTGATATTCCACCGGTTTTCACACCATTTCAGGGACTTTATCACTGCATTATAACAGACCACTTAAAAGGTACTGAAGTAGGAACTTTTAAGTGATGCATTCTACAACTGCTGTAACTGGCCAAAATCTTCTCCCAGAAATAACTATGTCCAACATGCAGTATTCCAGAGTAGATGTTGGGTGGTATCGTGGAACTGAAACCTTGTACCCAGTCTTGCCACAGAATTGGACTGGGATCTGTGCACTTGTACAACCGATTGATCGCCACGGCCCTTTCTAGAGAACATATTACTTACATACCTTAAAAGGTATGAAGGAGGGAGGGTACATTTCTCATAAGGAAACGGTTACAAAAGCTAGCAGAACAAGAGACCCACCCCCATATACAGATATTGATGTAAATGATGAGATTGTTTAAATGATATGGATGTTCAATGATGAGATTGTTCAAAGAATGTCCAAATGATGATACTTCAAATGATGAAATCATTAGAATGAAGAACCAGCTACAATGCTAATATGGAGTGAATCAAATTCAATTTACCATACACTATTCCAAGATAGTGTATTCTTTTTATTACTTTTTACTATTCTAAAATAGTGTATTTCTTTTTATTACTTTGTACTATGCCAAAATAGTTTATTTCTTTTTTATACTTTGTAAAAACAAGTGCCTTAACACCATAGGAACGATTTCTGTGAAAGGAGGGAGTAAGAAATGTTCTAAGACCAAGCTCATTGCTGCTATTTTGAAGAGTGATATTGCATGTTAAAACTAGAAGTTATGCACAAGGAAAACTTCTATGTTTAAGAACCAACCAAAGTATTTTTGTATTTTTGATGACGGATATTGAACCATTCCATTTTTGATTGTATATTTGTTGATGAGAGTTATGTACTAATGCAAAGTTCAGATGAAGAACTCATTGATTTCAGTATTATTCACATACCTTAAAAGGTATGTAAGGAGGGATTGTTAGAAATTAAAATCAATGTTTAATGACGTAATTTAGCTTAAACACACAGTAAGTTTTAAAACTGTTTTATTCTGAAAACAGTTCCGGTTAAAGTTTACTTTGAAAAGCTGTATTGAAAGACGTTGCTGTTGACAACAATGACCACTTCCGGTTTTACGATAACATCGATTACAGCCGTTAAAATGCATTAAATAAAAAGTCATGAAAGAGTGTGTGAGGAGAAAAGGCATGTGGAGTGATGCAATGAATACACAACGTTTAAATCCTCTGTTCTACGCGATATCGGACATAAGAAGAAAGCGGTGGGAGGACCCCCGACGCCACGGGAGCCATGCGTGGAGGAGTCACGGATGAGATATATAGCTAACGGGCTAGGGTTGTTGGGGCGCTTCCTGCCGGAACCACTGCGAGACAACAGCTGCTCTGTCTCCACCTGTACTCCTCTGTTTGTTTCATTACCACGCTACTTAATTAAAGTACCAAATTGAACCTTTTCAGAGACTCCATTAGTCTCTTTATTTTAACTTCTCTCCTGGGACGCGAGAGAATCAACACATATCAACAGATGTTATTTAATTTCAAACCTTTATTTAACCAGGTGAATCCCATTGAGATCATCGATCTATTTTTCAAGGGAGACCTGCAGCAAAGTCGGTTACACATGAAAACAGAAAACAACAGAAAACAAAAAGGACATCATACAACATATTTACATGGCTACATTTACATACCTATCGACAATGACCAACAGTATCAAATTGCATAGCATCTATCCGAGCTTTAAAATCATGCATTGGAACCAATTGCTCAGTTTCAAGTCCTTGCACTTGGCACATGTAATAAAAACACATCATGAGATCTCAGGCAATAGCTACTTGCAACTCTCCGTGTGATCAGAGAGCAGATATAAGATGGGAGTTTACCCAACATGGCTTTATAGATGAACATGTACCAGTGACTGAGCCTCCATACAGTTAGAGAAGGCAAACCTGCCCTGGCATACAGGGTACAGTGATGAGTAAGTACTTTACAGTTAGTAACAAATCTCAGCGCACTGTGATAGGGGGCATCTAATTTGATCAGGTAATGGGCAGGTGCATTCATATAGATCAGATCACCAGAGTCCAGCACAGGTCAAAAGGTCACAGAGCCTTTTCCTGGCCTCAAGCGAGAAACAGGACTTGTTCCTGTAAAAGAAACCTAGCCTAACCCTCAGCTTTCTAAGCAGATTATTGACCTGAGGTTTAAAAGAGAGACAATCATCAAGCCAGATACCAAGTATTTACAACAGGCAACCACTTCAAGTACTTTTCCTTTATATTATTGTTATTTGGTTTTTGTCTGTGCTTTTGTCGTTTTGAAGGAAATTCAAATACTGTATTGAGTTGGTTTCTTCTGTTTTGGAAGCCTTGTATATCTTTTTGGTGTTGTTAGAAATACCCCATGGTAAAACTGTGTTCTAGCAGCAGTTAAAGAAGCTTAGTTTGCTGTCTTAGTATGCCAGATGTATTAAGATGGTTTGCTCTATCACAATTTACACATAAAACCTAAATGTTCATCTGTTTATTGTTCTTCTTCCTTTATATTCAAGCATGTTGATTGTCTATTGGCTATATCTTGACATTATGTTAATTTGATCAAACTTGCCATACATTTATTTTAATTGATGCGATTCCTTCAAAGGTTTTGTAATAGACCCCTAGTACTCTTCATTTATAGCGTAATAATAATAAATGTGAATGATTGAGCTCATTAGTGGCCTGACTGGCCCTCCTAATTTGGTCCTTAATGACCCCATGATGTGATTATGTACAGGGTTCCCGCAGGGTCTTAAAAAGTCTTAAATTTGATAATCTGAATTTAAGGCCTTAAAAAGGTCTTAAATATGACCAAAAAAATAAGAAAGGTCTTAAATATGATTTAGAAGGTCTTAAAAATGATGGGATTTGAAAGGTACTTCTGTGTAGCGATCGCGTCTAAATGTGTTTTGGGGGAAATGTCCGGGCTGCAAAGTAACCAGACGGTAAGAGCCTTTCAGTTCCCCCCAACAATTTGTATTGAAATAAATCAACATGGAACCAGTAATCACTAACTTTGTTTCCCCCGGCCCCTTATCGGAGAACACCCAGCTAGTAACCTAGCAACCAAGCTTCAGCTAGCGGCAGTCAGAAACTCATGTATCTTCAAATCTACTTGCAAATAAATATGGGGAAGTGTAAGTTCAACCGTATTTGGTTGGAAAACATCGAATTTAGTGCTTGGTTGAAACCAGTGGAGGGAACGTGTTTGAAGCCCGCTGCACCTTTTGCAAAATAAATTGCGTTTGTTTTGCTAATGTAGCGTTAGCTAGTTCAGCGTGCTAGTGCAGCAGCTCCCGCAACAACACCGGGGGACCTCCGGACGACGTTTGGGTCTACGTCAACCCTAAAAGGAGGTGCTGTAGACGCTAAATACCGTAGTTAAACACCAATCATACAACAGCAACGATGAAAGATTGTAGCCAAGGCAGCAGAGCTCTGAATATAGCTCTTGTCACTCACACACACACACACACACACACAAACACACACACACACACACACTAGGGCTGCTCGATTGTGGCAAAAATCATAATCACGATTATTTTGGTCAATAATTGATATCACGATTATTCATTGACTTTGAAAACATCCATTTATTGAACTTTAAAACAAATAATAATTTGAACAGTATCTTTTAACTGTTGGTTACCCTGAACGTATAATTCAACTGAAAAACCAATACAAAAATAAATTAAATAAATGATACATTTAAATAAATAATATCAAAATAATAAATACCAATAAAGATCAACAAATATTTTGGAGCGCACTTCCACAAGCTACTAAACATATATAAATAAAAATAAATTAGACTAAGATTAATTAGATCAAATATGTTGCAGTGCACTGTCACAACCTAGCAAAGCAAAATAATCGTTTTTTTCGATTATGTTGTTTTCGTAATTGTGGCAGGCCAAAATCGTAATTGCGATTAAAATACGATTAATTGCACAGCCCTAACACACAAACACACACACACACTTTTTGTCTAACACGCTAACACAGTTCTGTACTGTTATGCTGTTGTGTTCAGTCATCGTTCTTATGTTGAACATGAATACATTTACTTTGTAAGTAATTATGGGACGTATTTCTTCTTTCATAGCAATTTTCCTTCATACTTTCTTGCCGTGAAATAGGTCTTAAATTCTATTCAAAGTGGTCTTAAAAAGGTCTTAAAAAGTCTTAAATTTGAGTTGGCGAAACCTGCAGGAAACCCTGTATGTATATCTTAAAACCTTTAACAACTATATTTAGATGTTCAAAATATCTACATTTATGTATAAATACATGTGTAGCAGTTAGACAAACATAATTAATAGATTATCTCATTAATACCTATTTTATATATAAAAAAAAGTTTACTAAACCACCGTTTTGTTGACAAAATGATTTGGGTTGAAAGTTATACTGCTGTGTCTCAAACGGATAGACTAGGTTATTAATTTATTTGCCTAATAGTTGCTTAAAATGCTACAATAACATTTGCAATTCGTTTTTAATCTGCCATGTACGGTCTCTCAGCCTCCGTAGTGTCGTGTCAGGTGGGCGTGTCGTGTAGTGTCGTGTACTTGCCGCGGCCGCAGCTAGACCATATTGCCTCCTACGGAGACCGAATTGCCATCTTTAATTATTGTAGAAGTAAAAAGCCCACATCAAAGCGAAAAAAATGCCTTTATGAAAGACTGAGGGACAAAATGACACTGAGATCGGAAAGTTCTCAAGGAAACGCATCAGGTACAGAAACAAGAAAAACACAGACAAAGAAGCTGAAAGCCACAAGAAATATTGAAAATGATGACTACACAGATGTCATTATTGTTTTGGACGACACACAGCGATCACTAGACATTTCTATTGATCCTGAAATCACCTTTGGTCCTCATTTCGGCATCGAGGAAGATGAAGAAGACACACTCATATTTGAGAATTTTCCTATCCCCGCCAGTCCACTTGAGGCAGAGAAACAACTAACAATCACTGTACATCATGCAAACACCCTACCTGACATGATTACTGCTTTTTCTGATGCAGAGACTTTAAACAAATCATGGAATGTGAGGCGCATTCTCCCAGACAACAAGGAAGAAGCAGGCAGTGGTTCTGGCAAGAATTCTATGAGAGATGCAGACTTGGGACAACAGTTAAAGTGCCCTTCATTCGCCATGATTTTACTGCTGAAACATGGAAGGCAATTGGAAGAATCCTTTTGAAAGGTTACCAAGATTGTGAATATTTCCCAAACAAACTTGCACTGCCTTGCCTTGCACAGGTGCTGTTTGATAATGTGTACAGTGACCTCAAAGCATATTTTATGCAACTTGTGAGCAGCCAGCACATTTAAAAAATCTGTGATGGGCTGTTCTGCGGACATTGCCCGCACTACCACTAAATGGAGCTGATGATTGAAGCAGTGCACGTTTGGGATTTCCCTCATCAATGTATCCTGAAGGAGTTTCTGTACTCCACCATGTTTTCCCGACATCAGGGAGGCCCCGTCATACACTTGGCTCAGTATTTTGTCTGTGCTCAGTCCAGCCTTGGTCAGTTCGGAAATAACCGTTTGGGTTAGAGTGTTGGCATCCCCTCTGTCAGCAGTGGCTATGGTCAAAAGCCGCTCTTTTATCTCACAGTTTGCATTGATAAACCGAAGAACAATGGAAATATTCTCCTGCCCGGTGGGATCCCTGGTTCCGTCGACTTTAATAGAATACACCGCATCCCCTATCTCTTCGACAATATGCTCAGTCACTAAGGTGCTCATTAGTTCTATTATGGCATTTTGCATGTCGTGAGAGGTGTATGTTGCTGTGTGGGGAATGCTTTCCATTATTTTGGCCAACTCTGCATCTTTGTGCAGCGTATACTCAAACAGCGATAGGAAGAGCCCACTGCCTGACTCCGACATGCTGTGGAGTGAATCGTGGTCACCTCTGAGAGGGAGTTGGTTGACAGCTAAAAAAGCTATAATATCAACGACAGCTGACACGTAATAACGGTTCCGTGCCAGCTGATCTGTGTGCACCAAAGTACTAATTTCCCTATTTGTTTCCTCGCGTATCTGTCTCTCTCTCCACAAACTCTCACATGAAATGTGCTCTTTTGATGCGGCATGTCTTAGCAGTCTGTAATGCGTGTTTCCAGTCGCAAAAACCATTGACAGTAAAAGCCGCATCAGATGAAGACGTATTTACTTTAAACTGTCTACAGGGGAAACAAAAGGCTGCGTCTGCTTTTAACGGACATTCAAGCCATGGTCTGTTGTTGTACCATGCAGTGGCAAAAGTGCGCTTCTTTCCTGAAAACAATCTCCCTGGATAACGATCCAGTTTCACCTGGTTGGGTTTATTAACCCCAAGATCATCTGGGGCTGTTGATCTTTGAGCGGTTGCTGGCCCAATAGTACCTGTTGATGTGCTGCTAGGTAGCGTCTGTAGTGGAGGCACCGGCACGGAGGAGAGGAAGAGGAGGAGGATGCTGGCGGGTGTGGTACAGGGTGTGGCAACGCAGGTGGTGACGGTAGGGGCACAAGGAGCTGTGCCTCGGAGGACAGCATTGGTAGCGGCCGCCTTGATGAGTCAAGGATTGGGCTCGCTAACTCAGCCACGGGGTTTGCCGAGGTCAAGCTTGTGACATTAAGGCGTGCTGCTGCAACGGCAGGTGCCGGGTCGCCAGCAGCACCATCGGCCGCAGTTCTTTCATCGCTATATCGTTTTAATAAATCCTGAGACCTTTTAAGCCAATTTCTGATGTCCATTTTGTAATTCAAACAGAAATGGGAATCTACAGAATGCACAATAAACAAATCGAGAATAGGCGGCAGAGTGTGACGCCAGTAGCGTGGCATGGGGAAAAAATTAGGGGAAGCCAATAATACGTCCTTTTTTTGGGGTCGGGGGGTGTGGTGGTCAATGTAACGCTGTAACCAGATGAGTGATTACAACGCCCGGTATCATTTTACACACATTTGTATCATACAGATGCAGGACTTACAGATGAAGCCACTCATTTAGGACTCCAGCATACAGCTCCCAGCCAAAGACCAGCATTAAGGAATGTTAACTCCTCCCACTTCTCAGCAAGTGGGGGTGGCCAGATTTTCATTTACAGGGTCAAACCAGGAGAGGGCGCTTCATTCATTACATTACATTGCATTTCAAGCTTTACTGTAGGCTGCATGACGTGGAAAAGACTTATTTTAAATATTTTATGCAACAGAACCAGGAAGATCCACCCTTTAGACAGTTGATGCATTTATAAATATGTGGCAAACTTTGTATTTTTATTTTATTATTATTATTAAAGGTAAGTTAAAGTTAAAGCCTTTTATTATTATTATTACATTGCATTTAGCTGACGCCATTGTCATTATAAACAAGTATAACGACATTTCAGAGTGCAACTCTGTCACGGTGTGCACATACATAACACTTAAAAAATAACACAGCAATAGGACAGACAACATAGACAATCATACGGGGGAATAAATAGTTACAAATATTTAAAATATTGATAAAAATAGTACATTAAGTGCATTAAAAGTGTGTGGTTGCGGTTATTTCTTTAAGTGTGGTGGTTAAGCACAGTTCTAACTCAGCTGTCAGCTTCTTAGCAGTTTAGACACATCTCAAATTCATAATATAGACATTTTTTAAATGAGTTTGAAATGAGTTTTAAGAGCAATGCGACATCCTTTCCTCCGGAGCGTCACGTGAAGCGACGCTTCACAGCTGATCGTCTGACAGCAGCCCTCGTTGTGTTCACACCGGTTCACACACCCCCTGCAGCCTCTGTGAGCCTCAGTACACATTTACTGACACACACATGTGTATCATCTCACTGTGGTAGAGATAAAAATCGTTTTTAAAATGTGCTATATAAATAAACCTTGATTTGATTTCAATTTTGACGGGGATTCTATTTGACCGCAGCAGAGGGCGAAAGAGACGAGTGAGCGATACAAGGAAAGAAACAGAGAAGAAGAGACGAGACAGCGGACCTCCGGGACCTCGGTTATGGCTGTCACTACCGGATCTGCCCCCCTGCCCGAGTTGTTAAATATAGTGCAGTCACGTTGTAATAACAATAACTCATCTCTCTCGTTCTTTTTCTGCTTTGCCAAACACCACTGTGTCAAGTGTCCTATCAGAGTTGCCGTATGTAGTTGACCATCTCGCACATGCGCAGGACAGATCGGGCAGGGGGAGATCCGGTGACTGGTAGTGACCGGTAGTGACCTATGGTAGTGACAGCTAGAAAGCATACGTATTGTGTAAATGTGACGTCACGTTCTCGTTCTAACTCTCGTTGTAATCGGCGCGGCTCGGAAGCGCTCGGAAAGGGTCGGGGTGGGCGCGACGCGGGATATAAATCAAATTACAGACTGGATTCAAATTAGGATCTCCAAATGTGTTGATGTTGAATGTTTGTGATAAACTGAAGGATAAAGTGTTCCTTTATGTGTTGAGAAAAATCCCCTCCTTCTTAAACCAAGTAAGGTGTGTAAAAAGCCTCTTGGATTAGCTGTAAAATGCACCGCCACAAAGCTGAAAACAGCTGTTTTTCTGAGGAACTCTTGAAAAGTTTACTTTTGAAAGATACGTGGTTCTCACAGGACAGAGACAAAGCTACACCTGGGACTTTTACTGCAACAACGTTGACTTGCCTGTGATTACAAAATAAACCAGTGTTGGTGATCTACAGTAGGTGTTGTCATTCTTCTTTCAACAGCAAGACCGCTATGAGCGGGGGATGGGAGGATATTTGCATGTGTGCAAACCTCCCGACATTCCGATGGTCAGTTTAAACAAAGAGTTTACCGCAGATTACCGCGGGGGGGTTGCGCTTGGTAAACACACAAATAGACATAGTTTCATGCAGGGTGAATTGCCCTAATGTGGGACATGTTTTGCATTTCAGACTTCAGGAATATATTGCGATATGAAGCCAATACAATAAATCAAAATCCAGTACCATTCTGAAAACTCTTAGTGCCAAGTTGTCTCAGACAATCTGCATGTCCTAATGTGGGACAGTTCTGTGCAAAATGTGGGACACTAAAAAGTCTATGTTAAAAAGCCTCAGTCACCTTAATTCATGTAATAAAAACATCTCAGGTCAGTAACACTCAACGCTAAATGTGCAATACCATGTTCAGCTATGTTACTCTTTATAAAGTTATTGTTGTTACAACAGAAGATGTTTTTCTTTAAATTGAATTTAAGTCGGAAGCGCTCGGAAAGGGTCGGGGTGGGCGGGACGCGGGATATAAATCAAATTACAGACTGGATTCAAATTAGGATCTCCAAATGTGTTGATGTTGAATGTTTGTGATAAACTGAAGGATAAAGTGTTCCTTTAGTGTTGAGAAAAATCCCCTCCTTCTTAAACCAAGTAAGGTGTGTAAAAAGCCTCTTGGATTAGCTGTAAAATGCACCGCCACAAAGCTGAAAACAGCTGTTTTTCTGAGGAACTCTTGAAAAGTTTACGTTTGAAAGATACGTGGTTCTCACAGGACAGAGACAAAGCTACACATATATGATATTATCTTGAAAAGTTTACTTTTGAAAGATACGTGGTTCTCACAGGACGGAGACAAAGCTACACATATATGATGATATTATCTTGAAAAGTTTACTTTTGAAAGTTACGTGGTTCTCACAGGACAGAGACAAAGCTACACCTATCTTGGGACTTTTACTGCAACAACGTTGACTTGCCTGTGATTACAAAATACACCAGTGTTGGTGATCTACAGTAGGTGTTGTCATTCTTCTTTCAACAGCAAGACCGCTATGAGCGGGGGATGGGAGGATATTTGCATGTGTGCAAACATCCCGACATTCCGATGGTCAGTTTAAACAAAGAGTTTACCGCAGATTACCGCGGGGGGGTTGCGCTTGGTAAACACACAAATAGACAAAATTTCATGCAGGGTGAATTGCCCTAATGTGGGACATGTTTTGCATTTCAGACTTCAGGAATATATTGCGATATGAAGCCAATACAATAAATCAAAATCCAGTACCTTTCTGAAAACTCTTAGTGCCAAGTTGTCTCAGACAATCTGCATGTCCTAATGTGGGACAGTTCTGTGCAAAATGTGGGACACTGAAAAGTCTAAGTTAAAAGCCTCAGTCACCTTAATTCATGTAATAAAACATCTCAGGTCAGTAACACTCAAAGCTAAATGTGCAATACCATGTTCAGCTATGTTACTCTTTATAAATGTATTGTTGTTACAACAGAAGATGTTTTTCTACTTTCTTTTTATTTATGCATATTCGACAAATCCCTCCCCTTTTAAACTGTGTTTTTTTATTTTTTTATTGACCTACTGTATAGCACATATTGGAATGATTTCTTAACTTAGGCTATTTTTTACAATGTGTTGGAAGGATTTATTAAATTACTATGAATATTTGGGCCTAAATTAATTGCCATCTTTTAAACTCTGACATTTATATCTCACATGATCCCTGACTTTGTCATACCAAATCATACTGTCCCACTTTGCGAAACATGTTTCCTAAAGTGGGACGATGGAACATTTGATTGAAATAAAAAATATAGAGTAAATGAGCATTTTAGTTTTCACTTCATACAAAATTGCATGAAATTATAAGCTGTTTTGTTTTGTTTTAATTTTGTTGTATGTTTGTTTATGTATGTTTGGTGTGATTGAGGACCCCAGGAAGAATAGCCAAAAAAACATGTTCACAGATAGGATTATTTTGTATTTTTATTAAATTTGACAATGTCAATTTCACTTTCCACTATGTCCACCTTTATTTTGCACAACCAACGGCAGCACTTTATTGAGGCCTGTAATTAGTCGACTACAGGTCTCTTGGGTCAGTCTTGTCTTCCAAAAGTCATCTATCGCTTGCACCAGCTCCTCCTTCGAGCCTGGTTTAGCCTCCTTCCGAATGTAGTCTTTCATCAGATGCCAGACCAACTCGATGGGATTCAAATCCGGAGATTCTGCTGGAGTTTTAATCCAGTTTATTCCCTCAGCCGCAATTGCAGCTGCAGCCGCGCTGTGTTTCGGGTCATTGTCTTGGAAGAAGCGGTGATTCGACCCAAAATGTTCCCTGATGTATGGACCTGCAGATGCCTTGATGATACTGTTCTCAAAGTAGATTCTATCCATGATCCCCTCAAAGATAACCAAAGGGCCTGGACCATGGCGCGAAATCAATCCCCAGACGTGCAACTTTATTGGATGTTTCGGCTGAGGCTTTGCAACAGAATGGTCCTTTCTGTTGAAACTTAACCGTGCAAAGTGTTCAAGAGCTATTGTGGATTCATCCGTAAAAAGCACATCATGCCACGTTTCCCCAGACTCGATCCCCTGGAGGGCTTGTCTCAGCCTCGCTTCTTGTTGTGATCTCTGATCATTGGAGTGAAACGGGTCCTGCCATATTTCCAGCCAAGTTTTCTCCTGGCCCTGCGTATGGTGGTGAGTCCTAGCGAAACCCCAAAGTCTGCCTGAATTTTCCCCTTCACACCATGAGCCGTGAGTTCGTCGTCAGCCTGTGTCGCGTTCTCAATCGCTGCCACGATATTGCTGTAAAAGAAAAGACAAAAGCCATCAGGAAAATGCAGAACTGTCACATGTCAGCTGTTTACGATACGTGCTATACTATTAAATAATATAGGCCACTTACTGTTGGAGTTTTCTTGGACCTGAGCGCGGGGTGGTTTCTCCTGAAAGTGATTTCGCAGAGCGCTCTGTGAAACTGCGATGCCAATGCTTGCAAACGTTTCTTGGATTTCTCTTGTTGATTTTCCATTTGCTCGCATGACACGAATCTCCTCGGACCTCTCTCTGTTGATGCGCGTCATAGTAATGCGTAATAGGCAATGCAGCATTCCTCGAGCCGGCTGCATTCCACAAACCGGTTTTAAGTAGCCGACAAAATGTGGGTGTGGCTGGCTGTCTGTAGACGCACCAATAGGAAAAATAGGTGGCCATCAAGGTGCTTGACACAATGTACGATTCACAGATAAATAGAGCGCATAACTTGCTTTTGGCACAGCGTCTCAGACTCTTTTGTGAATCAAGGAAGAACGCACGTAAGCTCTTTTTTTTGTCAGAGAATGGATTCGAGCAATTTCTACGAGACCCGGAGAAAACGTCTTGCACAGGTAAGCTGACAGATTGTAAATAACCTACTGTACTATACTCTGCCCTTTAGACCTACTGTACTGTAGGCCTATGTGTGATTATTTGTTAATTTCACTTGTGCTTATGTCATATTCTTTATTCCCAATTCCGGTAGACAGCCCCGCAGGTCGCAGCAAAGAATGTCAAGCCGTCTAAACCTCCTGCGGCAAAAAAACAAGCAACAAGCAAAGTCAGACTTGTTAAAAAGAAAGCGGTACGTACTATTGTGTGTATGTCTGTGTGTGTGTGTATAAGTACATAATAAGTCTAAATAAATAGGTAATTAGATAGGCTACTACTGGTATTCATATTTTGTTTCTGTTTCCTATCAGGCCATCACAGTTAAGGAGCTCCCGGCGTCTGCTACATGCACGGCTGGATTGGGTGACGCAGAAATCCGGGCACTGAAAATCCGTTTGACCGCCACGGAGGCCCAACTGTTGGAGCTGACTGTAGAGCGGGCTGCCATGCAGAGGGTCCAGCAGACTGCAGACTCGGAGCGTGCTATTATGAGGTTGGCACAGCAGACTGCAGACTCGGAACGGGAGAGCATGAAGACGGCCCAGAAGACTGCAGACTCGGAGCGGGCTATTATGAGGTTGGAACGGCAGCAGCAACTGGACACACAGCATGAGGGCATGAGGGCAGTTTCCTCAGATCGCGAGGACATATTCTTCCAGGACTGTTTTCTAAAGGGACAGCATCGCCCTGAGAAGTTTGCGGGTGATATGTTCATGGCCATGTTGCCATTTGAAACATATGAGAACATGGTCAAAATAACCAACTGGAGTGGGAGCAAAGGGAAAAGGCCTCTTCCCCTCAATGTGAGGCAGACACTTGAGTCCAGTGTCTCCCGTCGGTTCCCAGGCCTGACCATGGACCAGTGGCATAAAATTAGAAACAGAGTGAACGAGAGACTGAGGAGCCCAAGGAAAACGGATCCAGAAACACCTCGTCCTGGTTACCTCCGCAGATAGGCATATTGTGATTTGTCATATTGTTTCGTAAACACACAGACACACACACACACACACACAGCGGACCTACACAGCGAGTAGCGGCAAAGAGAGGAGTGTTTTGGCTCCACATACAGCCGCGAGGCTGCGAAGCTTTCTCCACAATGAACATTATTAAAACAAAATATCGTTCCAGGCTAACTGGACCTCGTTGAATTTTTAATTGAATACCCCTGCATTAAATGATCGTGATGATGATGATGAATTAAATCAGCGTTTTGTGTGAGCCGGCATTTTCCTACGATAATAACGATAATAACGTTTTAATGAAGTTGACTACGGTAGCCTATATTCATATTTGTCAGTGCTTTCATGTCAATTCGGCGAACGCCTTCATAATATTGATAGGAATATAAATGGAAGGTTTGGTGTATGTAGCCTATGCTTTGGTTCTGTCGCAGCTTGATTAAACTGAGAGATGTGACTCTCAAGAAAACTTCCTAGCGGATGCAAATCAATACAACTATTTTTTTAATCAATAAAAACATTTTCTAAATCCATAAAAAGCATTTCAATTAATATTGGGAGTCATGTCGTTACTTTGATGAGAATGTGGCCATGTGATAAGCGGGTTAATGTGCAGCGAGTTTAGGCACGTTAATAACGTTTTAATGAAGTTGAATACAGTATATTGAATTGAATAGGCTACAGTGTATTATATATATATATTTATATTTTTCAGTGATTTCATGTAAATTCGGCGAACATAAACATAAATGATCGTGGTGAAAATGATGATTAAATAAGGATTCGTGAGAGCCGTGGTGCATTTCCTGCTTTCCTGAAAACAAACCGATTATTTTTATAGTTGTAAACTCACGTGAATTAAACTACATTTATTAGTGCTTTCATGCCAATTCGGCGAACATATGATACATTAAATGACCGTAAGAATGATGATTAAATGTCGTTTGTTTGAGCCGGTCTGCATTTCTGCAATAATCACCTGATGAAAAAATGAAACAACCCTGTTGCGGTGGTTTTGTACTTACGCCAACGTGGATTAAACATTTTTGTTAAATAACAACATGGTGATGTTTTGTAAATTTGTAATGATTACATGTCTCTTATTTAGCACAGAGTATGATCCTATCCGTGACATATGGATATTATATTATCGATATAAGATCGCTACACAGTATTCACATGAGCTCCAGTTTGGAACTGGAGGCAGGCGCCCCCTGGTGGATCAATGATCCATTGCAGCTGGCTTCATATAAAAACATTAATTTATCACACGGGGCGGTCTCAACGGAAACTGGAGGCGGTCTCTTTATCGAGGACCGACCACCCTCCTCGATAGAAAAAGCGTCCTAAATGAGTGGCTTCATCTGTATAAGAACCCAACAGCTGAAGTGGTGACAAATAATATTACTTCTACATCCTTCTCATTGTACAGATCTACACGTCAGGGCTGCCCCCTCTCCCCATTGCTGTTTGTGTTAGCAATGGAGCCATTTGCCATGGCTATTAGAGACTCTCCATCTATATCTGGGATCTCAGTAGGTGACTTGGATCATCGAATATCACTTTATGCGGACGATGTTGTTCTTTTTTTTATCAAATCTTGAGTATTCTGTACCATCTCTGTTAGAACTAATTACGACCTTTGGGGAATTCTCAGGCTACAAAATAAATATGCATAAATCCTCAATACTTTATCTAAATGAACAAGAGAGGCAGCAACCTAGAATACAAACTCCCTTTTCAGCTCATAGGGAAGGATTCACCTATTTAGGAATAAAAATCACACCTGAAATTAATGATCTGGTTCCAGCCAACTATAACCCTGTTGTAGACTCTGTGGTAGAATCGCTTAACAGATGGACTTTAATGCCAATCTCCTTAATCGGTCGTGTTAACATCTTAAAAATGAATACATTACCCAAATTGCTCTATTTGTTTCAATCAATCCCCTTGCCCCCACCCGAGTCATTTTTTCAAAAATTTAAGAAAATATTTACCAACTTTATCTGGAATAATAGACGCTCTAGGCTCCGTTTTACCCTACTTTACTTGCCTTATGACAGAGGGGGTCTAAAACTGCCCAACCTACGCTGGTACTATTGGGCAGCACAACTGAGAGCAGCCATGTGCTACTTCTCCCCAGAGGAAGCTCCAGCGTGGGTCAAGATTGAAGCATGCTCAGCTCAAGGGTTATCGCTTAGTAGCTATCTTTATTCTTCTGAGCCAAAGAAGCTAGGGAAAAACACAAAAAACCCCTTTCTAAGAAATACCATACACATCTGGCATGAGGTCCAAAGATATATAGGGGACACCCCCCCACTGTCAGGTTTCACCCCCATATGGGGCAATAGTCATTTTATACCTGGTAGAGAAGATGCTGGTTTTAAGACTTGGGCGAACAAGGGATTAAGCAGGATTACCGATTTGTACAATGATGGAAAATTAATGTCATTTACTGAAATACAAGAAAAGTATGATATTCCTTCTAAGCACTTCTTTAAGTTTTTACAAATAAGACATTTTATCTCTGTATCTCAAAACCGCTCACTCACTCAGCCACCTCTCTCAATGTTGGAAGACATTACAGTTAAACACGTGGTTGGTAGAGGCCAGCTATCGCTGCTCTATAAAATCTTTGTAGACAAGTCACCTGAATCTTCAGAAGATAAACTTAAAAGCTGCAGGCTTGATTTACAAGAGGAAATCTCTGAAAAAGAATGGTCTGAAGTCAAACACAAACAATCAACACACGGCTTAAGTTGATACAATACAATTGGATTTTAAGAACATATATAACGCCATCAAAACTACATCACTTTAATCCCAATACCCCAGACACCTGCTTTAAATGTAACGATGCTAAAGGATCACTCTTTCACTGTTTGTGGGAATGTAATGTGGTCACTAGTTTTTGGAAGGAGGCTCTTAACATGATTAACCAGATAACAAACTGAGGATCCCTTGTCAGCCAAAGTTGTGCATCCTGGGTATTTATCCAAAAGACTTTGTTTCTAAGAAGAGTGAGCGTGCACTTATAGACTTGTGTCTTTTACAAGCTAAGAGGGCAATAGCTATAGAATGGAAACATGTGAACAAACCTAGCATGAATAAATATATTAAGGATCTGTCAGCATGTGTCCTTTAGAAAAACTAACATACATTACTAAAGGAAAGCTGGCAGTTTTCGAAAATATCTGGGGGAGCTTCATGGAGTTTCTGAAAATAATGTTGTAATGATTAAAACACCAAAGACCGGGGCGGGGAAGGGGGCAACGGGAATACGATTCTACAGTGTAGTCGCCCACGTCATATTCTTTCAGATTTTTGTTCTGTATCATCTGTATACTGACCTGTGTTTATTTACATGCCTATTCATTTGATTTTATACTGTATCTGCCACCTAGACTGACCATGTATGTATGTGTAATGTTCGTTATTTTATTTTATGTATGTGTAATGTTCGTTATCGTATGTATGTGTAATGTCCATATTTGAAAACTTCAATAAAAATATTGACACAGAGGGAAGTGAAAGAGGAAATAGAATGAAAAAATGTGTGACGGACACTACACGACAGGTGTAGAAATTCACAAACCCTTTAGCTTTTTTTCCACAATATAATACAGCACACAGAAAAAAAATAGCTAAAAGGGTGGAGACTTTCTTCATTCAGTGTATAAATAAGTGAAGAAATAATGGGGTTAGATTGAAAACATACAAGCCTGATTGTTGCCCGGATCTCTAGGTCTGGACAGTCCTCTAGTGTGACAGTGGCAGTTTCAGGACTTCCTCCAAGCAGGACATGAACAACAGCAGGGCTGAGCCCCGACAGGCATGGTCCTCCATGCACGAAGGAGTGTCCCACCATTCTCCCGGCCATGATGAACATGTCACTTTCACAACATACTTTTTCTACACTTATATTCTATTTGTTAGACTGATTTAATGTTTTACATCTGTTGGTTATTGAAAAAAGTATATACAATATATACCTTTCCCACATGAAGCAGCATGTGCCTCAATTGAGTCAGCTAGATACATTTCCATGCACAGAGGACAGGGCTGCTGCACTGGTGCTGTGAAATTTAAGTTGGCAAAGATGAACAAAAATCAGAGGTCAGCAAGAACCACTGCATTATGTCATAACTGTATTTTCCAACAAGCCATGTGTCCTTACCATGAATTGTGATTTTAGGGCATCTGCGTGTAATGATAATGGAAATGAATTAATTTGTACATGTTATCTTACCCTGCTCACAACTATCCTCCACAACAGCCAGGTTTTCATCACTGTCAATATCAATGATGTTGCAAGACTTGATGTGTTCCGTCAGGAGCTGCAGTGGAATGGCTGCTCCACACTTCGCACGTCGCTTTATGCATGCTACTGAATGCTTCATCCGTTAGTAGCAGTGGAGTTGTGTCGAGTTCTTCTTGCATTGGAGCTATGAAAAAGGTAGATCTACCCCCCCGGTTTGCAGCCTTTATGATCTTGCCTGTGTAGCCAGTATCATCAGGTTCCACAAGGGAGAGTTTTCGTGTACCCCATCCACCTATAGAGAACCTTTCAATGTGAAAAAAATCCTTTAATGGCTTGATGGATAAATTAACTTGTATATTTTTATTTAAAAAGTGTACAGTTAGACATGACCTGCATTCATTCAGTTGATAACAGAGAATGGCATGCCAAAACACATTAAACAAAAAAGAAAAGAGCAATTCACAGCTCTATTTGGGGAGCATATAGTCAAAATAAAAGCTGACACTATTTAAAAAATGATCACAAAGTTTTGCAAACCTGCTGGTTTGTAAAGCAGCCAACCATCAGTTACTTTCTCCAGTTTTGGAAATACAACAGTAACACAAAACAGTTTTAGTTAAAAACGCCAACCGTTCAAGATTAATAGATGAAAGCTTATTGTACTAGCACGTCAGTCTTGCTTTAATGCATTAAAGCTTAATAATTTCAAATGAGTTAGCTTGGTTGGAGAATTAAAGCCCAGGCCAAAAACTTTCCAAATACATTTAAGCAGAATATGTTAAACGCATAGGTCACCCAATATTTAAGATTCAGTCATTATCTTTTCATCGTCATGCCAGTGTAAACTCAGATGAGATGGCTCACTGCCAGAGTAGGTTTTTTCCAGTCAATTGCACTAAATAGTTGGCAGTCTTAGTTGCCACATCTCAAATAGGATTATTCATATGTTACGTACAACTACCCTAACTCATCTATAGCATCTGCTTACCTCATTGTGTGTTGTGCTCTCATCTAAGTTAGCAGTCCTGCGGCCTAGCCCCGCCTGCAAGTGCACTAGTTGCTCTGGCCCTGTTGGAGTTTTTTCATACGTCTTTGGTAACAGGTGGAAAGCTACTTCCAGGGGTTTGGGTCTCTTGGCCGGAACAAGAGTCGCTGCAGGAAAACGCCTCTTCCCTCTTCCCTTAGTGAACATGCCTGGAAAGGATCTGTGGAAAATAATAAATAAATAAATTAGTATGTGTAGAGAACATCAAATATCACAATATTTTTTACCTAATACCTTCATAAAGATATTGCGACGAGATTGTAGTGTGGACTATTGGTGCTTTCACAAAATATTTACACAATGAGAGGTTTGATGAATAATCATCAGTAATGTGGATATAATGACTATGAGGGTAATAATACAACAGCTAGAACAGGGCTTCTCAAACTCCGGACCAAGGTCCGGATCCGGACCGAACTGCAAATCAATCCAGACCGAACCCTGTGTCCCATTATAAAAAATTAAAATTATAAAAAAAAAAACGTTCTGATTCTGATGTAAATTAATGTATATTTTCTTGTGTCTGACGCGTTGTGAGAATGAACGTGCATATATATTTACTTGTGTGCGCAAGCGTGACACGCATTGCAGACCGCAAGTTTACCTTGACTTTCTAATGCTTATAATGCCATTTTTGCCGAGGTTCAAGGCATTGGCTACAGACAAACAGTGCCATTTCTCCCACTAGTTCAAGCCACCATATTGTATGTATGTATTGAATGTGTGTGTGTATACAGGGGCGCCGTTTGCCGACAGGCAAGGCAGGCAAGTGCTTGGACCAGAAGGGGGCCCCCAAAGAAGGTAGATTAAGAAGGTCCACAGCAACGACAACATGAAACACCCTTTAATTTACTGCAACGACATGTCGGGAAACCCCCTCAAGTGGGGCCCATGCATAGCGCGCCATAAGAAACTGCTTCTTAATTTCAGTTTCGTTGCTCCGCTCCGCTCCGGGGGGGGGGGGGGGGGGACTTTGCTGGCATTGATCCGGACCAGTGACCTTGTAAAATTCACAAGTGGACCTTTAATAAAAACGTTTGAGTACCCCTGAGCTAGAACAATCTGGTGATTTCAGAAATTACATAATTTAACTGTAATGCAACCTTTAAAACCTGGACAAGACACTTATTATTACTATGATATCTAGACTCAAATCAAGATGTCGATAACTCAATATATTGCCCAGCCTTAGTTAAAATGTGATCTACATGAATATATAATTACTAATACTATCAGTTTTTATCTAATCAAGTTAATGTACAGAATCTAATTATGAACCTTGTCATTTCCATTTGAAGAGAAGGTCTTGGTGGCTGATGGCCTGGCCTCTCATTCTGGCCTCCTGGCCTCTCATTCTGGCCTCCTGGCCTCTCGTTCTGGCCTCCTTGCCTCTCATTCTGGCCTCCTTGCCTCTCATTCTGGCCTCCTGACCTCTGTTCCCTGCAGGATTGTTTTCCAAAAATAATCAGTAAACAAAGCATGTAATTGTTAAGTTAACAAAATAATCTATGTGTATGTAATTATAAGTGTATTTTTAACACTTAACCTTATTTCCTGACTGGGGCAAGGGACACTGCCACTAGCTGCAATCCCTCCTCTTTCAGACGGGCTTATCAAGGACATCAAGTGCCTGACTGATCTTAGAATCTCAGCATTACTATCCTTAACACAAATATGGCACAGAAAAACATCACACGCTGAATGGAAATATTACTGAACTATTATTAATTAACTGAATTACTTTACTGAACTTGAATTAATATGTTTAAATGCAGGGCTTTTGTAAGAGAGATTTTGTACAATGTAGTACTAGTAATTTTACTTAAGTAAATTATCTGAAAACTTCATTCACCACGATTATTTCTAATAACTTATGGATGTTCTTACACCCCTTTAAACTAGTCAATTTTACTTATCTAACCGAAGCTAGACGTTATGTATCTAACGTTACTTTGAAAACCATCAGGCGGGATCATTCACCGCCCCCCCCCCCCCCCCCCCCACACACGAGGACACGGTAACGTCGCTATTCACTTGAATGATAACTACGGAGCTTACTGACAGAAAGGCACAAGGCTACATCACTCATTTAGCTAGCTAATGTAAGATACAAATGCTGTCGAGCCCTCACTGCTTGTAAAATAAAGAGCACAAACTGACTACTTACCCGAGCCCCACTGTTCTCCGTCATTTTTCTCCCGGGTTGTTGTGATCACATGACTGACAAAGCAGTGCTCTGATAGGCCAGAAGTCGGTTCGATTGCATTCAGGCTCGATTGCTTATCCTGTCTGGGTAGCCCGGATGATGTTGCATCGCAATTTTTGACGTCGAATTTTATGCATCGAAATTTTGATGTCGAATTTTATACACCGAAATTGTGCATTCGAATTTTTTAACTTGAATTTTGGGATCTGAATTTGACTATTCGAATTTTTTTAACTTGAATTGTTACATTTTTATTTCACATAGGAAAATTCGGAGCACAAAAATTCAGATACATGATTTTCAAAGTAAATATTTTCAATGCTATAAATTTGGTGTCTGATAAAATTCAAATCCTTCTGTCTCTTGTTTGCTTCCATACCCGAGGCCTGACCAGTTGAGAACCACTGCTTTAGAGGATCAGCAAGGACAGCACAGCAGCATTGCATCAATGTGAGAGTCTAGGCTAGAGATATCCAACTAACTAAGGTAAGGAATCCATATTACACAAGTACATTTTTAAGAGTGAAATGTTGCTTTACGAATTTCAACACTTGATACTGTCACCTTGATTCCAATTTCAGATACCTGTATTTGCCTAACTGACTTAGTTTAAAGAGAGAAAACATTTTTACTAAAAGTCTACTCAAATGTAATGATTTTTCATCGACTAAAATTGGACACCTGCGCAGAAAACAACGCCTCCACCCAACGACCAGGCTATATGTCTGTCCCCAGGCAGTGTGAGGAGCACACTGTTTTTTTTGTGATCAATTTTTTAAAATGTATTATACAAATGGTACAATCAATAACATAAAATGCAATACAGTACAAAGACAGCACAAAACTAAAGAAAGAAACAAAACCCAGTGACGTCCCTCCCTCCCCACCCACCCCCCACCCACCCATCCAGATCACCATCCCCATTAGATAGTTAACCTAATATGCCCTTGAGGTTCACAATGAGCGAAGTCCACATCTCTATTGTTGACTCCTTTGCCCCATGTACCCGGGCTGTCGATATTTCTAGATACGTTATGTCTAGATATTTTAGAACCCAGACCTTACGTGAGGGAATGGGGAGGCTTCCACCGAGTCGCAACCAATTTTTTGCCGCTGTAAGCCCGGCTAATAGTGCTCGCCTTTTGGTCAGGGTTAAACCCAGGTTGGACAGGTCGTTTAGGATAAGTGTAACAGGTGAATGAGGCACGTTAGTCTCAAATATCGCCGAAAGGTTAGATGCAACCATCTCCCAGAATCTGGCCACTGGCGGACATTCCCAGAACATATGTAGATAAGTACCAATAGCCTCTACGTCACATAGAGTGCAATTTGGATCAGCAATTATTTTCATTAAACAAAGCTTCCTAGGTGTAAGGTAAACTCTATGAGTGAAATTATAATGTATGTGCTGGTGGTCAGGATTCCTAGAAGCTATCAGTATATTGGACCAGACTTCATCCAAATCAAACTCTGGATCCAGATCTGGGACATCGGCCCTCCATATCGCCTCTAACGCCAGGGGTGTTGTGAAATGAACCAGTAAAGTTTGGAAACAAGGCCACTTGTACCTCTAGTGGAGTGTAGAATGTTATGCAGCAGGTGTGGTGATAGAGGACTTTGCAATGGAACACCGCTAGCCCTTAAAGCCGACCTCAACTGTAAATAAAAGGAGGAACGAGGTAAATCAAATTCTGTACACAGCTCCTGAAACGAACGCAGACCTTCATCTCCATAGACGTTCCCCAGTATATGAACCCCTCTCACTTTCCACTGAGGAAACTGAATGGGATGGCCACCAATCAACAATCTGGCATTGTTAAATAATGGGGAACATGGATTCCATGCATAGGGGCAGCCACATAGTTTCTCTACCGCCCTCCAGACAGACAGCAATTGTGATACAATGGGGCCGAACCTGCAACGACACTGCGCAATAGGAATGTTCGAATACAAGAGATCTTGAAGGGTGTAAGGATGCACTAGACTCTCTTCCAGGGCCCGCCATGACACTGATGTCTCAGACTGGAGCCAGGTTAATAAGGGTCTAAGCGTGAAGGCCCAATAATAGTGTTTAAAATTTGGAGCTTGATGAGTGGGCGTTTGCCTTGCCATAAAAAAATCGTCACAGCTGTCTGTAGCTTGCTCCAGTACTGAGTTGGTGGAGGAAGAGGTAGCATTGAACTAAAAAAATTAACTCTGGGTAGAATGTTCATCTTGATTATTGATACACGGCTGCGAAGTGAGTTAGGCAGTGAAGACCATCTATCCAAATCAGAAATTATTTTATGAAGCGTGTTACCATAGTTATGTTTAACTATTGTCTGAATCGAAGGAAAACGTCTATCCCAGGTATGTAAAAGTTTTGACAACTGGGATAGATGGAGGGACAGGTGCATTGATCATTGCCTGGTTAAGTGGCATCAAAGCAGATTTCTGCCAATTTATCTTAAACCCAGAAAGCTGACCATATCGATCGACAATAGACAGTATTCTTGGGATACATTGTACAGCATTGCCCAAATACAATAGCACATCATCAGCATATAACGAAAGATGATGATGCGTACCATTAATAGAGATTGGGGATAACGTGGGTGACTGACGAATGGTCTGTGCCAGCGGCTCAAGTGACAGCGCAAATAGCAAGGGGCTTAGCGGACAGCCTTGCCTTGATCCTCTCGAGATAGCAAAAGATGGGGAGCATACCTTGCCTGTAAGCACCATAGCTGTTGGGTTTTTATATAGCACCTTGACCATGTCAAAAAAGGGGCGCCAAAGCCCATTGCCCCGAGTACCGACCACAAAAAGGGCCATTCTAGGCGGTCGAAGGCCTTCATCGCATCAAGTGAGAGAACTGCAGCTGGGGAAGGCAGATGTTGGGCCCCATCTATGATGTGTAATAGCCTCCTTACATTGTCAGCGGCTAGCCTGGATTTTATAAAGCCTGTCTGATCGCTATGTACTAGATTCGTCATGTGAGACTGAAGGCGCCTAGCCAGCACTTTGGCATAGATCTTTACGTCAGTGTTTAAGAGTGAGAGGGGCCTGTAACTAGTAGATCCTTGCCTTTTTTAAGAAGCAAGGATAACAGGGCAGTGTTGACGTCTCTCAAAAATGAACCCTCCTTAACAGAAAATAATATCATCTCTACAAGCAAGGGGCCGAGCAAGGGCCAAAAGGTGAGATAGAATTCGGGTGGAATACCATCTGGGCCTGGCGACCTGCCCTTACGCATGGCCATTACTGCTTTCTCAATTTCGTGGTGTGTGATGGGGGCATTCAGATTTTCAGAGTCGCTGACAGAAAGAGACTCCATTTGGATATTATTTAAAAAATCATTGCATACAGATTGGACAAAGCCACTCTCCGAACTGTACAGATCCTTGTAGAAAGAAACAAAGGTGGTGTTCACGCTCTTGGGATCGGTTAGAACAGTGCCATCTATAGATTTAACACTGAAATATCAGCAAAATGTTCATTGGTCCGAAGCCTCAAGGCCAGCAGGTGGCTAGGTCTGGCGGAGTGGAAGTAGTAAGTCTGTCTGGTTCTGTGCATAAGAAATTCTGAACGGCGTCTGAGGAGAGAATTAATTTTTTTGATCAGGTCTTTTTGGAGTGCAACAGAATCGCTGTAATGGTGTTGTAAGTTAGCATCGAGAGCAGCATACTTTAGTTCTAATGCTTCCAATTTAGCTGCACGTTCCTTGTTTCGGGTGGATGCGTACAGAGTGGTGTTGCTTCTAATAAAGCCCTTTGTTGCCTCCCACAAAAATCTCGGGTCAGACACTGACCCCTTGTTGAACCCCAAAAACTTGCGGAGGTTAGTCTCAAACTGAGACTTGTATGATTCGTCACGCAGCAGTGAGGAGTTAAAACGCCATCTGGGAGCTCTAGTGGGGACAGCCCTAAGTGTGACAGAACAGTAGATGGGTTTGTGATCAGTCCATGTAACTGGTATATAGAAAGCCTTCCGAACATTATGAAATAGATCTTTGGACGCAAAGAGAAAATCTATCCTAGAAAAGGATTTATGTCTACCTGAGAAAAAAGAGTAATCTTTTATGGAGGGATTCATCACACGCCAGATGTCTATCATATTTGTTTGGGCCGCCCACGGCGTAACGCATCAGAAGCGAGACGTTGGTCTCTACTCTCTGCCCCACCCGTTCTATCCATGTTGCTATCCCATACTGCATTGAAATCTGCGCCCATAACCAGACGAAAGCCTGTGAGATCCCGTAGAGTTTTGGTTAATTGGTCATAAAAGCCAGCCTCGAAAGTGTTGGGAGCATAGGCAGAAATCAATGCTATATTCTGCCCGTCCAGACGAATCTTGGCAATGGCCAGTCGCCCCTCTTTGTCCGTCCAAGAGCCGATCAGATCAAATTTCAGCTTGCGCCTACAAACTATCATCACACCCTTGGTCTTCGTAGGAGCAGACGAAAAGACAATAGGGTGATAGAGCCTATTTGCAAAGCGGGCCGCATCCTTGCGGAGTAAATGTGATTCCTGTATCATGGCAAAGTCAATATTTCTCTTATGCAAAAATCCTAAAATAGTGGTCCTTTTATGTGGGATATTGAGTCCCCTGGCATTAATGGAAATCAAATTGAGATTAGTCATAAGTAGAGTAGTGTAAGAATACAATATAAAGTATAGTCACCTCAACAAGCAGGATATGGTGATCTGGATCCCAAAAAAAACCTTCCCCAAAAAAAAAAAAACAAACATAAACAAACTCAAAAACAACCCAAGAAAAGTGAGGAGATACGTCCCTCCTCGACATTCCTGATAAGTCCCTAACTGGACAAATAACTCAAATCTGGGAACTCTAACTGCCTAAGAGGGGCAGCACCATCACCAGCCATTAGAACAGGTGATATCTGTTAATTGCTAGACAATGAACTAACGAACTGCTGAGCAACGCGTCAACGTAGTGAGTCATCAGAACACATGCAAAAGATCCATCACAACATCAAATAATCAAGAGAAAAAAAAAAAAAAATGTGGCAAGTAACGTAAGAACATGTGAAATAAACGAAAAAAGAGATACAACGAGATAGTAGTTTGTACCACTTTGACATGGAACGCCCAGCCATACAGCCTGCCCAGCACCCACACGCATACACTCGCACCAGCACTCTCCCACCAAGCCTATACACATCATCCGTACACTCTTAACTCCATCCCGCGTATATAGGCACAAAACAGGCCGCGGCGGCCACCACGCCAACCATCTACCCGCGAGCACGGATGTGCAATTATGGCACTTTGGGCTTTCCATACATAATAGACACCCACAAACACACCGCCAGCGACAACCACACACGCAGCCCACACATACACACAGGACAAATTATGCTTGGCTAGGAATGCAAGAGAAAGACAACCGTCTACATATGGTCAGTGCATAATAAAAGAATGAAACAAATAAATGTAGAAAGAAAAAAGCAGTCCAAAAACTATGGTCTACGTATACGGCCCGCGAGTCGGGGGTTCCATCCAGGCAGACAGCGTAACTGAAACTTCACGCCCCCCCCACCCCCAAAGCCCTTAGAATGTCATATGCCAAACACCTACGAATTATTAAATAAAACCGGAGCTCAAAATGTCTTACCACAATAATTCAGTGTTCTTCAGGGGAGGGGAGGGGTAAATAATCAGTTTACTAAGACACAGTCCGCTGTCCGTGATAACGCTTATAAGTTTATAAAGTTCTGATGCACTGCATAGCCTTCTTCGGGTCGTCAAAGCGGTGCTTAGCCCCACCGGGTGCAGTGAAGGACAGCACAGCCAGGTATCCGATGCCAAACGGGATCTTAGCCGAGTGAAGTAGCCGTTTACATTCCAAAAAGGAGCGTCGCCGATCTTGCGTTGCCTTTGAGAAATCCTGGTAGAAACTTATTTTATGGGTCTTCCACCTGACATCTCCGATTTCCCTCGCGACGTTTCTCATGTGCTCCTTTTGCTGGAATCTCAGGAAACGCACCACGAAAGGTCTCGGTGGAGCCCCGGGCCTGATTGGGGCTAGAGACCTGTGAGCACGCTCCAAATCCAGGCCCCCAGGAAAATCCGTCTGAAGGATGTCCGGTAGCGCTGTCTTCAGGAAGGATAAAGCATCTTTCTCCTCAGAATGCTCCGGGAATCCATAGATGCGTAGATTCACCCGCCTATCCCTATCCTCGTATTCCACCAGCTTAGCATTCAGCGTTTCTACCTCCGAAGCCAGGGCTGGCGGAGAATTGCGGCGCTGGTCTTCTGTGTCCTCCAGCATATCCAGCCGGGCCTCAGCACTGGTAATTCGGGTAAGCACGTCAGCTAGCTTCTCCTCAACAGCAACAACGGCTCTCCGCGTTTCCGATAGTTCTTTCGAAGGTCAGTAAAGTGCTTTGTTTGGTCCTCAGATAGCTTTTGAAGAAGTTCGAGAATCGCGGTGTTGGTAGGCTCAGTAGCAGCTGAGTTCAACACCGAATGTCCGGTGAGACATTCGCAGGCTTCGGGCTAGCATTAGCCTTGAGAACCAGGTGTTGTTGAGTTGCATTAACTACGGTTTTCGGAGGTTTTTTAGTATTCGGCATGTTTAAATGTAACAGATGACTATTGGGACTAATAACTCGTGATTGAGATAAAAAGTTCACTGATAGTGGGATATTTAAGCAAAATAAATGGTGATGGCGTCGGAGCCACGAACTTAAGCAGCCATCTTCCTCAACGTCCACTCCGAGTCCTGCTCGACACATCTGAGGAGCACACTTTTAAGGATTAACACACGGAAAGCTTCTGGGCCTGACAACATTCCTGGTCGTGTGCTAAAGGACTGCGCAGCTGAGCTCACAGATGTCCTCACAGACATCTTCAACATCTCCCTGAGCCAGGCTGTTGTTCCCTCGTGCTTCAAGGTAACCACCATCATACCAGTATCGAAGAAGACATCACCTTCCTGCTTCAATGACTACCGCCCCGTAGTGCTGACCTCCACCATCATGAAGTGCTTTGAGCGGCTAGTCATGGAGCAAATAAAATCCACCCTTCCTTCCTGCCTGGATCCGTTTCAGTTTGCATATCGAGCGAAGCGGTCCACTGAGGATGCAATCTCCTCTGCTCTCACCCAGCCCTCACCCACCTGGACACAAAAAACTCTTATGTTAGGATGCTGTTCATAGACTTTAGCTCAGCATTCAACACCATCATCCCCCAGCAGCTGGTTTGTAAACTAACAAACCTGGGCCTCAGCCCCTTTCTCTGCAACTCGCTGCTGGACTTCCTCACTGCCAGACCCCAATCTGTACGGGTCGGCAACAACACATCAGGCACCATCACACTGAGTACAGGGGCCCCCCAAGGATGTGTGCTCAGCCCCCTGCTGACCCATGACTGCACACCCACCCACAGCTCCAACCACAAGCCTTTCCTCCTCATATTCTCGATATTGACTTTTTATTCTGTACATTCTGACGGCTGTAAACATAGATTACGTGTAGCCGGAAGTGACGTCATGTAACACCGGAAGTGACGTCATGTAAACGACAAGGTTGTCCTTCAAAAAAAGCTTTTCAAATAAAAGGTACATCCATTCAATATTCAAGTATCATATTGATTTTAATTTCTTAAAAGGTGAACCAGCTGCCACGTGGTGCATAGACAACAATCTCTTTCTCAATGTGGAGAAAACAAAGGAGATTGTTCTCGACTTCAGGAGAAATGACACCCCACCCACTGACCATCGGTGGTAGTGCTGTGGAACAGGTGAGCTGCACCAAATTCCTGGGGGTGCACATCACTGAGGACCTCTCCTGGAGTAACAACACCACGTCAATCACCAAGAAAGCCCAGCAGCGCCTCTACTTCGTCCGCAAACTGAAGAGAGCAGGAGCTTCCCCCCCCATCATGCTCTCCTTCTACCGAGGCGCCATCGAGAGCAGCCTCAGCAGCTGCATCACGGTGTGGTTCGGAAGCTGCACAGCATCCAACCGCAAGACCCTGCAGCGCATCGTGAACACTGCTGAGAGGATCATCGGTGCCTCACTCCCATCACTCCTGGACCTCTACAACACCCGCCTCACCTGCAGAGCACTCAGCATTGCTGGTGACCCCACCCATCCCTCCAACTGCCTCTTCACCCTCCTGCCTTCAGGGAGGAGGTTCCGCAGCCTGAGGTCGAGCACCACCAGACTAAAGAACAGTTTTTTTCCACCAGGCTGTCCGGAGGCTGAACTCTCTCACCTCCCTCCCTCTCTCCCTTCCCTCCCCCCTGCCCCCCACTGGACTATAACTCCCCACACACGTACGCTGCTATGGACAATCTTGCACTAATGTACATTCCAAAAGATATTGAAGTGACTGTTATTTTGTATATATTGATTTTTGTGTTTTTATCTTAATGTGTGCATATGTGTAAATGTGTCTGTTGATTGTGTATATATTAGGGTATACATATTTGTATAATTGTATTCGGGATTGTTGGAAACGTTATTTCGATCTCTCTGTCTGTACACACAAACTGAAAGATTGACATTAAAGTTGACTTTGACTTTTTGACTTTGACTAAAACGTTTTGAGTTGTCGACTAAAACTAGACTAAAACTATGAAGGATAAAAAGGACTCAAATGTGAGTAAAACTAATAACCATTTTCGTCTAAAGACTGAGACTAAATCTAAAATTAAATTAACAGTGTAACATATTTGCCAATAATAATTAGAAGCTGAATAATCGGCTGCAGAGCAAGCTGCTGACGTATGTGCTCAGTGGGCGGAGTTACAGAGATAAACATAACATTTCTTAACATGACTGAGACTTATAGAATGTTCATCCCTCAAGATTCAAATAGTTCTACAGGATGGATTGATGTTTAGATGAGAAACATGAATAAACTGTGTCTCATATATTAACTGCATATTTGTAAATTCAACACCCCACTTTTCCCTCTTTTTTTTTTCATTGTATGCTTAAAGTTAAGACTCCTTAAGATGTCTGAAGGGTCCCATGCTCAGTCTGTGTATGGTTTCAGAATCAGAATCAGAATTCCTTCATTAGTCCCGCAGCGGGGGAATTTACAGTGTTACAGCAAAAGTGGCACAGCAGGTAAAAAAGACATGAAATAATAAAGAGTAAGCTAACTTATTAAATACACAGAAGCAACGCACACATTAGTAATAAAATACACAAGTACACAACCATGGCATAAAATGAGTAGGAGAAACAAAATAAAAAGCTACATAAGTAACCTATTAAGGTGTTGTGGCATTATTAAAAAAGTATAAAACTGTTTGGTCATTATAAAAATGTATGTTTGTTTTGCAAAAGTGAATAAGGATGTATTAATTATTGTGTGGCAGTTTAAGATCCCTATTCAAATGTAGCATTTAATGAAATATAAATGTATTAGTATTTTCAGTAAAATATTGAAAAGCGGTTTATAACAGGGGACAGGATTTATTCTTCTTTGTTGTAAACGTCTTTTCCTCCGGGCTGTTTTACTTAATTTGAATATGAATTGGAGCTAAGTTTTGAATTTAAAATAACTACTGTCTTTGAGATATACCAGGTCCAATTTGAGAAAACACTTAATGTTAAGGTTTCTTTGGAAGATATTACTTAAAAAGATTACAATATTTTTTTTAAAACCAGGAGGCTGAAGCATTCATTATTTGTTCTTGATTTATTTAATTTGTATTGTCTTTTATTTATATTATTATCATTACCATAATGTTTATGTATTGGTATTTTGTATTCACTGTATTCACTTTTATTTAAAGGGGACCTATCATGCTATATTTAAATATATATAAGGTATATATATATATATATAAGGTATATTAATACGTTTTAATTTTCAAAATACGAAACAGATCATGCATTTTAGCCATGCCTCATTTTGCCTCACTCCAGCTCTGTCTTTGCAAGGTCTGATGATGTCTGAACACGCCCCCATGCGGAAGAGGGGGCGTGACACGGCCCCGGCACGATCGTCATGTTATCATGCTTGCTGTGATTACGAGTGGAGAGTCAACATGGCCCAACCTCTCATTCCCCTGATTGGTGGAGAGTTGACCAATCAGGCGGAGTGCACCTACATTACGTCAAAAAGGTGCAAATAAAAAATCCAACCGTATCAAATCCGTTGCAGCCCCGTTTTTAGAGATTTGGGTATGGAGGAAAAGAGAGAGGGTTGTGTTTTCTGACACTTTGTGAGTTCCCTGGAACACCGGGGACACATATGTATGTATAAAAGACATCACAAAGTGCATTTTGCATGATAGGTCCCCTTTAAGTGATGGCATGTTAGTTAATGTCTTTTGTATTTTATTATTTACAGTAGCATTGTTGTCTTCTGTTGTTCTTGTTGTTGTTTTTTGTGTGTCTTTCAATGTAGAGCATTTTAAAAAGACTGGTGAAAAAAACTGTATGCAAGGTTTAGGATATCATTTTGAATAAATATCTTTAAAATGTAATGATGCTTAATTAATGCTTCAGAAGAAGACATTTCCATGAATACTAAGAACTTATTTTTCTAATAAATAAAAGTAATTTGCTGATCTTACCAGGAGTGGAATTATATTGCAGTTAAAAATAGATTAGTATAACAAGGCAACCAAAAGGCCATAAGTGTTGACCTTGTGAGCATTTAAGCAACTTTTTAATCAATTAACAGGAAATCAAATCAAAACACAAATGATTGCATGTTTCCTTCCATTACTGTGCTATAAATAGGAAAAGGTGCCATTAAACTATTACAGAACATTAGGACTTAACTAGGAATGCAATTCCTGAAGAAATTGCTAGTGGGAATGCTTTATGCTGAAAAGCTGACGCTAAACTGCTATGCTGAAATGTAATGTGTAAGAACAAATTGAAGAATTTAGATTGAAATGATACATGAACACTGGGGGCTTGAATGTGTGATGAGAGAAGAAAAGAAAGTAAAAAGGCTTGGAAAAGCAGCAGAATATTGGAACTGCAAACTTTTGAACTAACCTCATGGCTAATGATCTGTCGCCATGCCAACGGGATTTGATGACATCTCATAATATGCTTAGATACGTTGATGGCTGCATCGTTACGAAACCTGTGAAGTTTTGGGCCGTTTGGAGCATTTTCACTGAAGTTATGAGAAAACCGTGTTTCATGGCGAGCATTGTGTTGCCATGGCAACGGCATTTGAAGAAATCTCAAAACTGTCCCGTAGATGTCTTCACGGCTGGACTGTTAGCACACGTGAAGTTTGAGCACTTTTTGAACATTTTCATAGGAGTTATAGCGACTCGTCTTTTATGGCGAGGGATGCGTTTCCATGGAAACGGCATATGATGAAACCCCATAATTGACGTAGAGCTGTTGATGGCTGGACCGTTAACCATTATCTGAAGTGTGGTGCTGTTTTGACCCTTTTCATAGGCGTTACGACAACATCCTGTTTTATGGCGAGGGATGCGTTTCTATGGCAACAGCCTATGGTGAGATCTCAGACTTGGCGTAAAGCTGTTGAGGCATGGACCGGTGATATACAAGCGAAGTTTGGGGGACGATCGGACCGTGTCCATTGGAGTTACAGCCTCATCGTGTTTTATGGCGAGCGATGCGTTTCCATGGAAACGGCATATGATGACACCCCATAATTGACATAGAGCTGTTGAGGGCAGGACCATTAACCATTATCTGAAGTCTGCTGCTCTGAGCATGTCAGTTGGAGTTATGACATCATCGTGTTCCATGACACAGGTGTTTATATTTGAGCTAACGGCGTGTCCACCTTGTCCACCGACATATCGGTGAAATTTCAAAGCGTGAAGCATGTCAAGGAACTTGAGCATCTGAAGTGTGCTTTTTGTGTACTTTTGGGTTAATAATATGGACTTTTTGGCAGATTAACTAAAGGTGTGCGGCTGCTGTGGTGGGGAAAGTTGAGGCTGAACTTACAATGGGGTTTAATGGAGACATGTTGAAAGTTTTTGTCACTTCATGCCCTCAAGAGGCATTTAGTTTAATTATTTTGCTTAATTTTTTTTTTATCTTTCAAGCTACGAGATGTTTTCCTACATTTGTCATGAAAAATTATGTCTCAGGATGTAGGGTTTGGGAATTATGGCAGGTTTAAAAGAAAATATGAAGGCAAAATTAAATCTGTCCTCCACTCTAGACATCACGGACTCTAAAATCTGAAGAAGGCATCTTTACCAAGGTCTGAATGTGTTTAATATCTCTAAAAGTAAGAATCAGATTTAAAAGTTGTGTTACACGAATAATGTCAGAAAGATGTGTAACATTTTAAAGTTGGAATGAGGTTTCTGAGTGGAAGTATGAAGGAGCAGTTAGCAGTTGAAGAAGGAGCAGTTAGCAGTTGAAGAAGGAGCAGTTAGCAGTTGAAGTTGCATGAAGATTGTTGAAGTCTGAAGAGTTTCTCCATTGACTTCCATGTTAAAATGTGATGTATTATGGGATGTATCTCTGGAATTATGAAAGTTATGAATGATAAAAGTAATAGCGATCGATTCCCGACCGAGTTGAACGTTTTGATGTTTGAACGGAGTTTCTGCGATGTTCAATGTGGGAGAAGAAGAGGCGCAAATGCTGTGTCAGCATTCCCACTAAATAATCTGAAGTAAGTAAAAGCTCCGGTAAAAGCTCCAGTCAAACCTGAGCGAGCTGTGGAAAACATGATACAAACATGATATTATATATATATATATCATAACATCTTTGTTTCATGTATTCATCTGGGGCTGACGAAAATACGTAATCAGATTACATTTACTTTTTAAAAAACTGGGGAATACTACCAGAATTACAATGTAACAATGCATTTTAAAATTAATAACGATATATTACGAGGCTCATGCGCGCAACACTTCCAACACTTGGAATAGTTGGGCGTACTGCTGAATTTGCCTAATGAAAGGCATGTTGTTCATTTAAAAAAATCGATGAAGTTTCTACATTTCTGATTCAGAATATCTTGCTTTTCTCTTTTTAATGTTACATTGTTGTGTTGTCTTCTCTTTTCTGTTATCAGAATACAATAAGTTTAAGCAATCTTATTGATATTTATTTTCTATTGTCTTTATTTGCATGTTTTATATTGAAGTACTTCAAAAGTAACTGAAAGTAACCAGGATACATTACTTTAATAGTGTGGTGTCGCCAACTCCCTATCTGATTGGTCAATGCAACATGTTCATTGTCATTTATTTTAACCTACAAGCGCCCTCAATGTTCATTCTGAAGGCCTCAGGGCAGATTTATTTGACCTAGCAACACATTCTGACTTAAAGGGCCCATGTCATGGCCATTTCTACTGATCATAATTCCATTGTTGAGGTATACTAAAATAGATTTATACTGTGCAATTTTCCAAACTCACATTGGTTTCTCATACAGCATCTCTGTAAAGTATGTGTATTCACCAGGTATTCACTCTCTGTCCTAAACGGCTTGTTGGAGCTCCTGCCCCCCCCCCTCCCTGTGAGCCCAGTGTGCTCCGATTGGTCAGCTCGGCCACTCTGTTCTGATTAGTAAAGGAACCTGCATAACCTGTTAAATATAATTATAACTTTGGCCCGACATATCATCTGTGTAAAATGTATGCTTATGAAACTAGACCAAATGTTCTCCTGATATTCTTATTTTCCTTTGTTTGCTGTGCTCAATTGTGTGTGCGTGACTTAGGAATGTAGTGGATCCAGTCGCCCCCCGGCTTTTTAATGGCCGGATAGGAGGGGGGGGGTCGCAGGAGAAAGGTATAAAAACTGACACCATTGAGTCTATGCAGAGATTGTACTGAGAGAAAGATGAGATAAGGAGTGGTACGGCCAGGTGCGGAGGAGAAACGAAGATAAGGATTGGTACCTCACCCCCGTTCAACCCAGAATTGTTTGTTGTAGGGCTGCCATAAATTGTTTATGGTAGGGCTGCCATAAAAGATGGCCTGGGACTGACCGGCGGCGCAGGAATCCAAACTCCCCACGGTTATGGCTGACTCACTCTGATTCGCCCGGAGTGAGTCCACCAATGGATGAACACCTAGGGAGGAGCAACCGACACAACTCCTCCCACAGAACTCCTCTGCATTTGTGTGCATAAATATTGTGAATTCTGTACCCTCGGGCGCCTCTGTTCGGTCTGACTGTCTGATACGTACAGCGCACGGTGGAAGAGCGGAGGCCCGAAGTACTTCGTTATATTAGTACTTCGTTATATTTACTGTTGTTTCTACCATTAAATCAGCTTATTGTTAATCTCATATCTCTGTGTCTGAGCCCTTCCTTTCATAGCAGACCTCATCAAACGAACGGCGCGGAGCGGGCTTGAACCTTCAACCACTCAGAGGGGTGGTGCTCCAAAATCCAACATTAGTCAACCACCAGAGAGGCTCCGCCCATGTCTAACACAGTGCATTTTTCGGCTCTGAGCGGAACATCAGTTTTGCAATGGCGTCTGTACAGCCGTATATGTTTGAGCCGGAGTCCGATCCTGAAAGTGAGACAGACCAACGTGATAGACCTGATCCACCGTCCCAAACTAGACTAGAGCAGACGGTTTCACAGTGGAAAGTTTTTATTTAGTATCGCTCTTACATTTCAGATGTTAGAACTGCATCATTTATCTACATTTATCATCATTTATCTACATCACAGTAACAAGTTGTCCGCTAACTAACCAAACTGTACCTACAACTGTTGTTATTTAGGTGCACTTGTGGAAACTGCGCCATGATGCCTACCGAAGTGGAAACGTCTGTTGCAAAGAAATTAACAGGTAGCCTAGCTGACAGTTACAACATTATGTAGCCAGCTAGCTGAAAACACAATAACACAACATTATATGCCAAGATATACACCATACATATTTGTCAAGTCAATAGACTATTATATGCCCTTTTATTTCTTCCTTAGTAATTGAATGTTTATTGTGTAAACCTTGCCATAGTTGTTTAATTGCTAAACCTGTTATGTTACACATATCTTATCTTCCTATAGGTTGTAACACGAATGAATCAAGCCCAGCACCTATTATGTGCATGGTACACCGCAGGACTATAGCCAAACTGTCTCAACCCATACACCCTGCAGAACCTCCATAACATGTACAGATTCGATTATAGACCTTTGAGGCGTAGAACGGAAGAAGAGTAAGTTATTCTTACCTGTAATAAACTACTACTGTGTTTGATGAAAAATCAAATCATGGGTTGCTAGATATGAATGATATGTTATAGGAGCAAATAATTCAGGGAAGAAAGGCTACTAAGTATTTCCATCAAACTTTATTTTTAGAAATGTACAAAATGAACATGTGTAAATATACATATATACACTGTATATCAAACCATTCCTCCCCTTATAGGCGTTTTCGGCATCTTGCCTATCGCAGCTTTGTAAGCTGGTGCCGGGGCTTTTTAGGACGAGGCATCAGAGTGGTCATCCCGTCATGTGTTGTCCGCCGGATACGCCAGGAGTTTCCTGATCTGGCTGGACGAAATCAAATGCAAATCACACAATATTAGAGAAACTTAGTTGTTTTAGGTTCGTTAGCTTGCCAGCTAGATTAATATGCTAACCTACCTTTGCTAGTTATTCAGTGTAATATGCAGGGGTGCACATCACTTTTTTGCCCTGGTTCTCAAAGGAACACCTGGAGATGTTGCTTGGTGCGCATCCTTAAAATGAAATAAACCGGACCTTTTGAGGGGTACTTGACTTTATTAACGGGGGGGGGGGGGGGGGGAGGTGCGCTAGTGAGCACGCTCATGAACTGTCCGCCCGTGCCTCCCAGCAGGGTTACTGTGCGGAGCGCATAAAGCAGACCCTTCATGTGATAGCGAGGGGTAGAGCGAGGGATCGCAGATGCCGTCGTGCTCGCGGACGGATTAAAAAAATTAAACCTAAATGGCTCGTGAATTATACTTTGGCGGCCGTTAATATACCTGGGTGGCCCGCCCAGAAAAGTCTATGTGTGGGAAACCCTGCTATCTTACCAGTTCTTATGCAACTCGCAAATATATCTCTCTCTCTCTTTCTCTCTTTTCTATCTCTCTCTCTCTCTCCTCTCTTCTCTCTCTCTCTCTCTCTCTCTCTCTCTCTTTTCTCTCATCTCTCTTTTCTCTCTCTCTCTCAATGTTGGGTGCACAAATGCGCTTTTTTCAAATGATCCGTGCTCCTTTTTTGGCGGGGTGCGCATGCGGACCTGCGCACCAGTTATGTGCAGCCTGGTAATATGCCAACCTACTATGAACAACAGCTAGTGGTTCATATAGGCTAGCAAGAACATGTTTACAATTGCAATCTTATACGGGTAGTCTGCTACGTTCGGTCATTCATTGTAGCTGGCATAAAAACAATGTTTTCCCTAGCAAACTCATGTCTAGCTCTTGGTAGCCTTCTTTTTAGCTCGGTAGCATACACACTAGGAATGCCAACTATAATGTAATTAAGTTTCGCGACTGACCGTACGGTAAATCACCCGGAGTATACTGTCTATGAGTATTTTGTGTGTGAATGCAGACATTCTCTGCTATGAGATACATGTAAGGCCATCTGCTGACATTGGAGTTGATATATTGAAATGCTAGCAACTTAGTTAGCCCAGTTAGCACTGTGTCATGGCTTAGCAGCCCAAAAAACTTTACCCATTTAAACAGTCGTGGTAGATTACCTTGTTTGTGTTTTAAACATCATAAATACACAAACAACAATGAATACTTACAGGTTGTGTACCCGAATCTCCCGCTGGTCCAAACAAAGTAGGAACAGCATTGTTCTTCTGTGCCCTACGCTGTACATATCCGGCATGAATCGCTGAAAGGTTTGTGAAGCTTTGTTTCGTGAAATGCCGCGCACACAGTAAAATACTGGCTAGAACATCTGAAGGAACAGTGTTAAAAATAAATTTCAACCACTGACTTCGTCGTGGTTCTGCCCTTAAGGCATGCATTGAAGATTTCAATACAGGACACAGACCCTCGTTGGCATGACTGGATACAGTTTTGAACTGAACCTGAACTTCCAACAGTATAGTTCTGCTGGCAGAGGGTGTGGCCTCTGGGTGTTCACACGTCACAGTACCCAGGAAGTAAACAATGGAAAAAGAGAAATCTCCAACGAGGTGTTCTGGGGCAGCATAGACAGGTCATAGAGAGTTTTACTCGCTACAGGGTGTACTTTGAGGGTTTTTTACTCTGCAGACCGTTTACATGCATAAAACCTTCATAACACACAAGGGGACGGGTAATAACCGGAAAAGCATGACATGGGCCCTTTAAATGTGATTGGATAAAAGCTCTAAATTAACTACCATCACTGGACGCAGCGCAGCCGAGCGCAACGCAGAGACAAGCTATGAAATAAAGAGTATAAACTATTGGAAATAATTTAATACATGTTATAATATATAATAATATAATAATACATTTTCAAGATTCTAGGTTTCAAGATTCCCTGACGGCCCGCCACTGGTCAAATTACACAAAACATATTTAACCTGTTAAGGGGCTCCCGGGCTTAACAGGTTAAACATCTTGCAAGAAACAGCGTCTGAGGGCTTCTTAACATTTAACAAACTATGAATGTGTCATACCCACTTAACGGAAGAAACTCAGCTACCTGACGATATGAACCATTTATACCGAAACAAAACACAAGTCTAACACCGAGCCTCTGAATTAGCACTAAGTGAAAGAGTGCTAACGCACATAACTCACGGTAGAATATTGTATACTTCATCGGATCTGCACAAACAATATATCATATGAAAGCTGAGATTCCACAGATTCCAATGGTATAAGTATCAGCACTGAGCGAAACCTCGCGGCAGTGAAGGCAAGGAAAGAAAACACAACTTCACTTACGTGGCCAAAGCGGCAAATACGTTTTACCTTTGCTGTTTTCTGATCAAAAGTTGTGTTCAATGGCATTAAAACGCATATAAACGCTGCTGAAGGTTCATCCAATGTCTCTGTGTCACTTTGAAATGATTACTGATAATCCAGCATAACATTTATGTCAATTTATGTCTCTAGTCCCTACTCTAGTCCTTTCCCAAGTCCCTTCTCGAGTCCCCTCTGGAGTCTCCTCTCCAGTTCCCTCTCAAGTTCCCTCTCGAGTCTTCTCTCGAGTTACCTCTCGAGTCTTCTCTCGAGTTCCCTCTGAAGTTCCCTCTCGAGTCCCCTTTCAAGTCCCTTCTCAAGTCCCTTCTCGAGTTCCCTCTCGAGTGCCCTCTCGAGTCCCCTCTCGAGTTCCCTCTCGAGTCCCTTTCCAAGTCCCTTCTCAAGTTCCTTCTCGAGTTCCCTCTCGAGTGCCCTCTCGAGTCCCCTCTCGAGTTCCCTCTCGAGTCCCCTCTCGAGTCCCCTCTCAAGTTCCCTCTCGAGTCCCCTCTCGAGTTCCGTCTCAAGTCCCTACCCAATGTCCTGGTCCGTTGGAGGTTCCGCTGGGGTCCTGCCAACTCCATGTCCTGTCCCGTTGGGGGCCCCGCCGACTACTCTTCTGCCGGGGGTCCTGCCAACCCTATGTCCTGTGCCGTTGGGGGTCCAGCCGACACCTGTTTCGTCGGAGGTCCTGCCAACTCCATGTCCAGTCCCGTTGGGGGTCCCGCCGACTACTCTTCTGCCGGGGGTCCTGCCAACCCTATGTCCTGTGCCGTTGGAGGCCCGCTGACTACTCTTCTGCCGGGGGTCCTGCCAACTCCATGTCCTGTCCCGTTGGGGGTTCCGCCGACTACTCTTCTGCCGGGGGTCCTGCCAACTCCATGTGCTGTCCCGTTGGGGGTTCCGCCGACTACTCTTCTGCTGGGGGTCCTGCCAACCCTACAGATGAAGCCACTCATTTAGGACTCCAGCATACAGCTCCCAGCCAAAGACCAGCATTAAGGAATGTTAACTCCTCCCACTTCTCAGCAAGTGGGGGTGGCCAGATTTTCATTTACAGGGTCAAACCAGGAGAGGGCGCTTCATTCATTACATTACATTGCATTTCAAGCTTTACTGTAGGCTGCATGACGTGGAAGACTTATTTTAAATATTTATGCAACAGAAGCAGGAAGATCCACCCTTTAGACAGTTGATGCATTTATAAATATGTGGCAAACTTTGTATTTTTATTTTATTATTATTATTAAAGGTAAGTTAAAGTTAAAGCCTTTTATTATTATTATTACATTGCATTTAGCTGACGCCATTGTCATTATAAACAAGTATAACGACATTTCAGAGTGCAACTCTGTCACGGTTGTTGGGTTTTGGAGCACCACCCTCTGAGTGGCTGAAGGTTCAAACCCGCTCCGCGTCGTTCGTTTGATGAGTGGTCTGCTATGAAAGGAAGGGCTCAGACACAGAGATATGAGATTAACAATAAGCTGATTTAATGGTAGAAAGCAACAGTACAACATAACGAAGTACTAATTTAACGAAGTACTCCGGGCCTCCGCTCTTCCACCGTGCGCTGTACGTATCAGACAGTCAGACCGAACAGAGGCCCCGTTGGTACAAAATTCACAATATTTATGCACACAAATGCAGAGGAGTTCTTGGGGAGGAGTGGTGTCGGTTGCTCCTCCCTAGGTGTTCGGACTCACTCCTGGGCGCCGGTCAGTCTGGTCATCTTTTATGGCAGCCCACCATAAACAATTTATGGCAGCCCCACCATAAACAACATGGGTTGAACGGGGTTTTGAGGTACCAATATCCTCAGCACCTGGCCGTACCACTCCGTCTCCCAATCTTTCCCTCAGTACAATCTCTGCATAGACTCAATGGTGTCAGTTTTATTACCTTTCTCCTGCAACAAAACCCCCCTCCCTCCTATCAGGTCATAAACAACTGAATCCACTACATTCCTAAGTCACGCACACACAATTGAGCACAGCAACAAAGGAAAATAAGAACATTTGGTCTAGTTTCATAAGCATACATTTTACACAGATGATATGTGGGGCCAAAGTTATAATTATATTCAACAGATTATGCAGATTCCTTTAATCCCCCTTTTGATCTCACCTCAAGAGATCAATTCACACAAAGCATTCGAAACATAACCACTGTCATTCTTTTCCACTGCGTCTGTCCCCCAATGAGCGGATACAAGGCACACAACAACAACAACCACATGTTACTAAAATGGCAATAAAAATAGCTTATAAAAAAAAATAAACATTATTAAACCTTTCCATTGACCAAACATGTTTGTAAACCATTCCTCCAAGGGGTTGTGCACCCCTGATTGTTCATGCATAGTTATGGATAGTGTGCGAAGGCCTTCTAAAGCCTTTGTGACGGAACCGTCCGGAGCCGTATTGTTTGGAATGTAGGTACAACACATATCACCAAACATTGAACACACACCTCCTTTCTCAGCTAACACATGTCAAGGGCCATTCTATTCTGACTGCCATAAGGGAAGTCAGCCCCAGCTGTTCAGCGAGTCCTTCTACAGCGTCCCATAGTCAGATTAGCTAAACGGAGCACATTGTAATGTACATAGTTGATCCTGTCTACATTATTCCATCACTACCTGCTTGGAAAGTGAAGGTTTGTTTAGGAGACATTTTGGTAACAACTACCTCATGTTTGGCCCGTTTTACCCTAGTTACGGACTCCTCTGGGGGGAATGGAGTCTGGGTGGTCAATGGAATCAGTCAAAACAAAATAAAGGCAAGGGTGAACACACATATTTCTGTTATTAATAGTAGGAGATTTACTAGGACACAAGGAATTAACACCCAATCAAATAGTAAGGCTATTCGCTAATGGGCCATATAACTAAGAATGGTGTTTAAGATACAAACAGTGTCCCAAGTAAACCACAATTCCCACTAGCAGGGTACACCAACAAACAATAAGGAAGTGTAATCCACAGTCTGTCATTATTGTGTTGTGTTGCAACAGACTTTGCTTCAGAAGTTCCCATCACAGTACAGATTAAACAAACCAGATGCAACTGTTGAACTAAGCAATATGTCAAACTATTCCTGTGCCTCTTCCTATGTATACCTTTTAATAACACTCAACATGCTATTATCTGGCACAACATCCTGTTTGCTTCTTTTATCTTCCCTGCACACTACTAAGACATCACTTCAATTCACCCATATCTCCTCTTTATTGTCACTTGCCACTCAAAAACATGTGCATAACAGTACCTTTAATCAGTGGTCCGTGTTATTGTAATTAGGTTCCTCTGAACACAATGCTAAAATCTCCTAAGGAGATTCTTTAAAACAGGGTGTAAAATAGTACCCTGTAATGGTAAATACTGTGCTCCCAGAACCTGTTAAATATAAGGTTCAGTAATTGGGAGACTTTCACTGCCTTTAACTATAGGCCTAACTCTCGTCATATATAACCTACTCTTATTAGAAAGAGGCCCTATAGGTGGGCATACAAATGCTGCTACTTATTGGAAAGTGCCCCTAAAGGTGGGAGTAAAAAAGTCGGTTCCTATATGGAGTCGTGTGTTCAGGGGTCGGGGTCCCGTAGACTCGTGTCCGCCTCCTCGCCGGCCGTAATCTCCTTTCCAAGATCGCCTGTTGTTACCTCTGTGTCTTTGTCCTTGTCATCTGTTGTGGGTCGTTGCTTCTGCTGGGCTGTCGTCGTCAGATGTGTCGTTCTCTCGTCCTGCTGCAGCGATGTCAGTTCTGATGTCGTCTAACGTCCTTGCTGGAGGTTTTCCAACGGCGCACTGGCTCCAATGATACCACGTTTCCCCCTTTCCTTCGAGGCGAACTGCATGTGATGTCCTCTGAGTCACTCTGTGCGGGCCGGTGAACCTTGGGTTGAGCCACTTCGGACGGATGACCTTCAGCCAGATGAATTCTGCGGTGTTAGCCTCGTGCTTCTCCGGTCCCCCTTTGGCGTCAGCAACCTGGGTGGAGAAATCTCATACCAAGCCCTTAAGTTGCTGGTAGTATGGTTTGCTATCCATCTCTTCTACTTCTTTCCCTACTGCTAATGCTCCAGGACCCGGAAACTGATGGCCGTGGGTCAGCTCAAATGGGGAGAAACCTGTCCCTCAGTTAATGTGTTCATAAACAAAGTCCGACACTGGCTATATCAACCTGTTTCAGAGGAAGGTGGAGTCCCCTGTGCCGTCTTGACTTGCCGTGTCTTCTCTGTCAGAGGCAGAGGTTTCATCTTCTCATAGTCCTAAAAAATTTGACGCGTTTTGCAACAAAGTCAAGTATTTCTTCATCTGTAGGGGTATGTGTTGATACAGGTGTTCTTTTAATGTCATGAGGGGAACTGGGTGAGGGGGGGTTAGAGGTGGAGGGAAGCGTATAGGGAGGGGGTCGGGTCTTTAAGGGGTTGTATAAATCTGGATAGAGGAGGGGACCGCCCTCTGGGATGTCTGGGAGGGGCCCACCATATGGCTTCTCCTTCCTGACTGGCTCTATCACTTCTGTGGGAGGGGCTGGTGCAGGACTGGGAGGGGCTGCTATGGTGGGCAGATTTTTGGCGGGAGTTTTTCTCAGAGGCAGGATACTGCGACTCCATTCATGACTAAGGCTGCGTTATGGCCTATTCTCCTTAGCTTGTCAACTAGCTCCTTTTTTGTTAAGTTTAGAAGCCCTGCCAAAACCTGCCTTCTGCTGTTGAGAGTTTCTAATTTCTGAACCAACTCTCGCTCATATGTATTGAGTGCTGTGGCTAGGAGTATTGCCTCGTCACCCTCTACCTATTCTCCGCGATCATCTGATTCGTGTAAGAAACGGAGATCCCTGCTCGCCTTTTTATGATCTCCGGGCTTAAGTCCGCTAAGTATCAATCTCTGCTTGTCCCCACTGTTCCCTTTCTATTCTCTCTCTCTCCAATCTTTCCGTCTCTTCCCTTTCTATTCTCTCTCTTCACATTCAAATTCTCCTTCCATTTCTATTCTCCTTCCATTTTGACTTCGTTCGTATCTGCTTCTCCTAAAGGTTTTAGTTTCTTATAAAAACTACCAGATATTTCTGCATACTATAATTTACTAATTATTGTAGTTTTATTCCCACCGGTATACAGTCTGATAATTGTCGGTGCGAGGTGTATTTAAACCAGTTATTCTATATTCACCTTGCAGGTGCAACTATGTGGCTTGTATCCTGGATTATATGTCTAAGTCATGGATGTTTAAAGTTCATATTTGTCTAGTATTAGTTTACTTTTCATTATTGAAGTATGACGCTGCGCTGTTAGCACACTTGTCCCTTTCACGTGAACGCGCTCTCAGCTGGAGAGAGAAGCCCTGGCTTGATTTACCGAGTTGATAACCAGCGTCGTATAGGACCGCTTAGCCGTTACGTTAAGTCCCCGCTGATTGGTCCAAATTGACCAATCCACGGACTTCACACACACACACACACACACACACACACACACAGTGCAGGCAGCTCTGCTGATTTCTCCTCCCTGGCTGCAGGCTGATAACAGACAGTTGGCATCAAGGCGAAATTCTCTCTGCAGACCCATTCTCACAGCGCCTATCAACCTTTTTCTTACTCAATATCAAGCCACACTTCATCACACTCAAAATAAATATATCTAACGTAACCCCAGATCCGTCTAAGGATTGCCTGTGTACGTTAGTCGATGAGCCCCAAAACCAGAATTGTCTAAAAATTACTGTGTGTGTCACATTATTTCTCAGAGTATTTCAACTGGATTTCCTTTACTCGTTCTATAACCATTGAAATCTCGGACGACGATTGCAGCTGGGATTCGTTTATTCGTTCTAAAACCACTGCAATCTCGTTACATAATTAATCACACTCAAAATAAATATACCTAACGTAACCCCAGATCCGTCTAAGGATTGCCTGTGTACGTTAGTCGATGAACCCCAAAACCAGAATCTTTCTAAAGATTACTGTGTGTGTCACCTTATTTCTCAGAGTATTTCACTGGACTTCTTTACTCTTTATAACCACTGAAATCTCGGACGACGATTGCAGCTGGGATTCGTTTATTCGTTCTAAAACCACTGCAATCTCGTTACATAATTAATCACACTCAAAATAAATATACCTAACGTAACCCCAGATCCGTCTAAGGATTGCCTGTGTACGTTAGTCGATGAACCCCAAAACCAGAATCTTTCTAAAGATTACTGTGTGTGTCACCTTATTTCTCAGAGTATTTCAGCTGGACTTCTTTTACAAATTTTATAACCACTGAAATCTCGGACGACGATTGCAGCTGGGATTCGTTTATTCGTTCTAAAACCACTGCAATCTCGTTACATAATTAATAATATTCCCCGTACAGTCTAGTTGACTTTTATAGTGCGATGTATATTTCAACAGATGGAGAGACTTCCAAAAGCGCTTCGACACCCTCTTCCGAGGATGTGGCTTTTGGCAAGGAGTCGAAACCCAGTCTACAGAATCTCTTTATCGTCACGTTTAGTCTTCTAGATTAACCCCACAGCAAGAGTTTGCGAGATCCGGTCATTTCAAATTGATTTTGAAAGTTGCGTTTCTCCTCTTGAAATACCCCACATATAACACCACTGCAGCTCCTCTTTGAGACTGGAAAGTGTTATTCTGTAGTACTGTTCCCTCTACCGTAAGACTAAAACACTGAAAAATGCCGCTGACAACTCTAAAATTTTGTAGTATAGCCAATCACAGATTTTGATAATAACAGGTATCTGCTCACCTTTCTGTTGTAGGGCCCTGGTTTAGTTGTCAGAGGTATTCGAGGTGTCTTCCCTGGACCGTTCGTCCGCTGGCTGCCAGTGTTCCTTCTATGAGACCCTACTCATCACGTCGGTCGGTCACCAAATTGTTGGGTTTTGGAGCACCACCCTCTGAGTGGCTGAAGGTTCAAACCCGCTCCGCGCTGTTCGTTTGATGAGTGGTCTGCTATGAAAGGAAGGGCTCAGACACAGAGATATGAGATTAACAATAAGCTGATTTAATGGTAGAAAGCAACAGTACAACATAACGAAGTACTAATTAACGAAGTACTCCGGGCCTCCGCTCTTCCACCGTGCGCTGTACGTATCAGACAGTCAGACCGAACAGAGGCCCCGTTGGTACAAAATTCACAATATTTATGCACACAAATGCAGAGGAGTTCTTGGGGAGGAGTGGTGTCGGTTGCTCCTCCCTAGGTGTTCGGACTCACTCCTGGGCGCCGGTCAGTCTCTGGTCATCTTTTATGGCAGCCCACCATAAACAATTTATGGCAGCCCCACCATAAACAACATGGGTTGAACGGGGTTTGAGGTACCAATATCCTCAGCACCTGGCCGTACCACTCCGTCTCCCAATCTTTCCCTCAGTACAATCTCTGCATAGACTCAATGGTGTCAGTTTTATTACCTTTCTCCTGCAACAAAACCCCCCTCCCTCCTATCAGGTCATAAACAACTGAATCCACTACATTCCTAAGTCACGCACACACAATTGAGCACAGCAAAAAAGAAAATAAGAACATTTGGTCTAGTTTCATAAGCATACATTTTACACAGATGATATGTGGGGCCAAAGTTATAATTATATTCAACAGATTATGCAGATTCCTTTACGGTGTGCACATACATAACACTTAAAAATAACACAGCAATAGGACAGACAACATAGACAATCATACGGGGGAATAAATAGTTACAAATATTTAAAATATTGATATAAAAATAGTACATTAAGTGCATTAAAAGTGTGTGGTTGCGGTTATTTCTTTAAGTGTGGTGGTTAAGCACAGTTCTAACTCAGCTGTCAGCTTCTTAGCAGTTTAGACACATCTCAAATTCATATAGACATTTTTTAAATGAGTTTTAAGAGCAATGCGACATCCTTTCCTCCGGAGCGTCACGTGAAGCGACGCTTCACAGCTGATCGTCTGACAGCAGCCCTCGTTGTGTTCACACCGGTTCACACACCCCCCTGCAGCCTCTGTGAGCCTCAGTACACATTTACTGACACACACATGTGTATCATCTCACTGTGGTAGAGATAAAAATCGTTTTTAAAATGTGCTATATAAATAAACCTTGATTTGATTTCAATTTTGACGGGGCGATTCTATTTTGACCGCCCCGCCGACAGGGGGCCAAAGAGACGAGTGAGCGATACAAGGAAAGAAACAGAGAAGAAGAGACGAGACAGCGGACCTCCGGGACCTCGGTTATGGCTGTCACTACCGGATCTGCCAGCCTGCCCGAGTTGTTAAATAATAGTGCAGTCACGTTGTAATAACAATAACTCATCTCTCTCGGTTCTTTTTCTGCTTTGCCAAACGCCACTGTGTCAAGTGTCCTATCAGAGTTGCATGTAGTATGTAGTTGACCATCTCGCACATGCGCAGGACAGATCGGGCAGGGGGGCAGATCGGGTAGTGACCGGTAGTGACCTATGGTAGTGACAGCTAGAAAGCATAAGTATTGTGTAAATGTGACGTCACGTTCTCGTTCTAACTCTCGTGTAATCGGCGCGGCTCGGAAGCGCTCGGAAAGGGTCGGGGTGGGCGGGACGCGGGATATAAATCGAATTACAGACTGGATTCAAATTAGGATCTCCAAATGTGTTGATGTTGAATGTTTGTGATAAACTGAAGGATAAAGTGTTCCTTTATGTGTTGAGAAAATCCCCTCCTTCTTAAACCAAGTAAGGTGTATAAAAAGCCTCTTGGATTAGCTGTAAAATGCACCGCCACAAAGCTGAAAACAGCTGTTTTTCTGAGGAACTCTTGAAAAGTTTACGTTTGAAAGATACGTGGTTCTCACAGGACAGAGACAAAGCTACACATATATGATGATATTATCTTGAAAAGTTTACGTTTGAAAGATACGTGGTTCTCACAGGACAGAGACAAAGCTACACATATATGATGATATTATCTTGAAAAGTTTACTTTTGAAAGATACGTGGTTCTCACAGGACAGAGACAAAGCTACACCTGGGACTTTTACTGCAACAACGTTGACTTGCCTGTGATTACAAAATAAACCAGTGTTGGTGATCTACAGTAGGTGTTGTCATTCTTCTTTCAACAGCAAGACCGCTATGAGCGGGGGATGGGAGGATATTTGCATGTGTGCAAACCTCCCGACATTCCGATGGTCAGTTTAAACAAAGAGTTTACCGCGGATTACCGCGGGGGGTTGCGCTTGGTAAACACACAAATACACATAGTTTCATGCAGGGTGAATTGCCCTAATGTGGGACATGTTTTGCATTTCAGACTTCAGGAATATATTGCGATATGAAGCCAATACAATAAATCAAAATCCAGTACCATTCTGAAAACTCTTAGTGCCAAGTTGTCTCAGACGTTGAATTTTAATTGAATACCCCTGCATTAAATGATCGTGATGATGATGATGATTAAAATCAGCGTTTTGTGTGAGCCGACATTTTCCTACGATAATAACGATAATAACGTTTTAATGAAGTTGACTACGGTAGCCTATATTCATATTTGTCAGTGCTTTCATGTCAATTCGGCGAACGCCTTCATAATATTGATAGGAATATAAATGGAAGGTTTGGTGTATGTAGCCTATGCTTTGGTTCTGTCGCAGCTTGATTAAACTGAGAGATGTGACTCTCAAGAAAACTTCCTAGCGGATGCAAATCAATACAACTATTTTTTAATCAATAAAAACATTTTCTAAATCCATAAAAAGCATTTCAATTAATATTGGGAGTCATGTCGTTACTTTGATGAGAATGTGGCCATGTAATAAGCGGGTTAACGTGCAGCGAGTTTAGGCACGTTAATAACGTTTTAATGAAGTTGAATACAGTATATTGAATTGAATAGGCTACAGTGTATTATATATATATTTATATTTTTCAATGATTTCATGTAAATTCGGCGACATAAACATAAATGATTGTGGTGAAAATGATGATTAAATAAGGATTCGTGAGAGCCGTGGTGCATTTCCTGCTTTCCTGAAAACAAACCGATTATTTTTATAGTTGTAAACTCACGTGAATTAAACTACATTTAATAGTGCTTTCATGCCAATTCGGCGAACATATAATACATTAAATGACCGTAAGAATGATGATTAAATGTCGTTTGTTTGAGCCGGTCTGCATTTCTGCAATAATCACCTGATGAAAAAATGAAAAAACCTACTGTTGCGGTGGTTTTGTACTTACGCCAACGTGGATTAAACATTTTTGTTAAATAACAACATGGTGATGTTTTGTAAATTTGTAATGATTACATGTCTCTTATTTAGCACAGAGTATGATCCTATCCGTGACATATGGATATTATATTATCGATATAAGATCGCTACACAGTATTCACATGAGCTCCAGTTTGGAACTGGAGGCAGGCGCCCCTGGTGGATCAATGATCCATTGCAGCCGGCTTCATATAAAAACATTAATTTATCACACGGGGTGGTCTCAACGGAAACTGGAGGCGGTCTCTTTATCGAGGACCGACCACCTCCTCGATAGAAAAAGCGTCCTAAATGAGTGGCTTCATCTGTATGTCCTTTGCCGTTGGAGGTCCCGCCGACTACTGTTCTGCCAACTCCATGTCCTGTGGCGTTGGGGGTTCCGCTGAGGGTCCTGCCAACTCCACGTCCAGTATCGTTGGGGGTCCTGCCGAGAACTGTTCCGCTGAGGGTCCTGCCAACCCATATCCTGTCCTGTTGGGGGATCCGCCGACACGTGCTACGCCGGGGGTCCTGCCAACTCCATGTCCTGTCCCGTTGGGGGTCCCGCCGACTACTCTTCTGCCGGGGGTCCTGCCAACCCTATGTCCTGTGCCGTTGGGGGTCCAGCCGACACCTGTTTCGTCGGAGGTCCTGCCAACTCCATGTCCTGTCCCGTTGGGGGTTCCGCCGACTACTCTTCTGCCGGGGGTGCTGCCAACTCCATGTCCTGTCCCGTTGGGGGTTCCGCCGACTACTCTTCCACCGGGGGTCCTGCGACTCTGTGTCCTGTCCTGTTGGGGGTTCCGCCAACACCTGTTCCACCGGGGGTCCTGCCAGGATCCCGTCTACGCCTGTCCCGGCGGCTCCGGTTCCTGTCCGGCCGACACCGGGTCCTGCCCGGCCTCCTGAGCTGTCCCGGCAGCGCCTTCCTGCCCGTCCTCCGGAGCTGTCCCGTCATGGCCTTCCTGCCCATCCTCCAGAGCTGTCCCGTCACCGCCTTCTTGTTCACCCTCGAGCCTGGCCCCCTGACTCCCCCATTCGCGGCCTTCGCCCTCGGGCCCGGTCCCCTGACTTCCCCAGCCGCGGCCTTCGCCCTCGGGCCCGGCCCCCTGACTCTTCCAGCCGTGGCCTTCGCCCTCGGCCCCCTGACTCTTCCAGCCGCGGCCTTCCCCCTCATGCCCGGCCCCCTGAGTTCGCCCGCTGTGGCCTTCGCCCCTTTTTGAACTCTGCCTTGCCCCCGGGCCGTCCGCCCGAGACCCCCTTCTCGGCCTCTGCCTTGCCCCCGGGCCGTCCGCCCGAGTCCCCCTTCTCGGCTTCTGCTTTGCCCCCGGGCTGTCCGCCCGAGTCCGTCCTCCGGTCCCCCTCCACCCACCCTGCTGGATGTTTTGGACGTTGTTTTTTTTTTATAGGAACGTCTGGGATCCGTCCCTTGAGGGGGGGTAATGTCACGATCTGTCTGTGTTGTGTTTTGTCTTGTCTTTTTCTGTCTTTGGTTTCCTGTTTTATTTTGAAAAGTGTTCACCCCCCTGTCTTGCCTGTCTGTTTTCCCTCCTACCTGATTACCCGATTGTGTTCACCTGGTGCCCCTGTGTTTTCTCCTCCCTCCTCACCTGTGTCTTGTTTGTGTGATTAGTCTTGTGTGTATTTAAGTTCTGTTTTTTCTGTCTGTCATTGTTGGTTCATTGTTTGTCTTTGACTGTGTCACGGGGTAGTGTTCTGTTTTTTTTGCCTTGGAATAAAGGATTTTTCTTGGAAATCTGCATTTGGGTCCTGCCTGCTTCACTCAACCCTGACAATAGTTTGGATTCCTAAAGCTTTTTGTCTACTATCCCATCATTCAAGGGTGGTTTTCACTATAAATAATGGGGTTTTTTTGGACGGAAACTATAATTTACATTTTTTTTTACTATGTTCAATCTGAATTGACTTTAAAATAAAAACATCTATATTGATTCTGACTTTTTTACATCCAACTCACAGGTTTATCATTGCTTTGAAAAAAAGATTATTAATTTACCCCTTTTAGAAGTGAAGATATAGTCATTTGTTCTGGGCATGTCATTTTCGAGCCTGAAACCTGAAAAACAGGCTCAGGGCTTAACAGGTTAAAAATAAATAATAACAATCTTAACATGTCGTGATCTGCTGGGACAGGCTGGTGGTCTTCACTACAGTACAAAGCCTCAGAGCAAGATCCACATATGGAACTTCACCGGTTGAATCTGTTGGATTAAGTTGTTATATACAGGGCTGCACATAACTGGTGCGCATGTGCACCCCGCCAAAAAAGAGCACCGGATCATTTGAAAACAGGCGCATTTGCACACCAACATAGAGAGAGAAAAGAGAGAAGAAGAGAGAAAAGAGAGATAGAGAAGAGAGAGAGATATTTGCGAGTTGCATAAGAACTGGTAAGATAGCAGGGTTTCCCACACATAGACTTTACTTGGGCGGGCCGCCCAGGTATATTAACGGCCGCCAAAGTATAATTCGCGAGCTATTTAGGTTTAATTGTTTTAATCCGTCCACGAGCACTACGGCATCTGTGATCCCTCGCTCTACCCCTCGCTATCGCGTGAAGGGTCTGCTTTATGCGCTCCGCACAGTAGAGATGGGTGAGTCCTGATTCATCCGGATCATTAACCCGGATCCTAGTAATGAGCTGGTCGTGACGAGTCTCCCCTCTCGATTAACCCGGATCCTTTGAGTCCTACACCTGGTGACGTACAAATTAAAACTATAAATTGCGTCACTCGCTACCCTCCTTATAACATGTAAAATCACATTACAACGTACCCCAGTCCTCTGCCTAGCCTTTAGCAAGTAGGATAGCTGCCAGAAGTTATCGTTTGGCTCAGGGGAGTGGATGCGGATCAGTGGAACTTCCTGCAGACTGTGCAGACTCAGAGCCGTAACCGTAGCAGATCCAGAGATCCAGAGATCCAGGCAGACTCATCATGGACGAGTCAACAGCAGACTCAGATTCGCAAATCCTGACTCACTGAATCATGGGAACTTCCTTCACTTCCTGCAGACTCGTGAGTCGTGGGGAGCCGTAACCGTATAGCAGATCCAGAGATCCAGTCTCGTCATGCACGAGCATAGCCGCGGGAACTGGGAAGTCATTTTACTTAGGGGGTGCGGACAAAAGTGGGGAGAGATTTCAACAACAGTAACATGAAGTTTTTCAAATGTACACCACTCGCAGCCCCGCCTCCAGCACCCCTACTTCCCGCGACTATTGTGCATGAGTCAACAGCAGACTCAGAGATTCGCAAATCCTGACACACATCCAGTCGTGCGGACTCAGAGCCGTAACCGTATTGCAGCAGATCCAGAGATCCAGCAGACTCGTCGTCATGCATGAGTCAACAGCAGACTCAGATTCGCCAAATCGCCAAATAACCCTTTTTTTTTTGTGATCAACATTTTTTATTAAAGCAAAAGACACTGTGTAGCGGAGGTTAATGTAACGTTAGTTTAATATGCTTGTGAAATGCAACAACTTTTTGGTTTCACCGGTAGGATTTCTACGCTCTTGGTGATACTGACTCATATGACTCAAAGGACTCGTATGATCCGGATCTCTTCAATGACTGACTCAGAAGACTCAGAGTCTGTAAAAGGATCCAGATTTGCCATCTCTATCGCACAGTAACCCTGCTGCGTGCTCACTAGCGCACCTCCCCCCCCCCGTTCATAAAGTCCAGTACCCCTCAAAAGTCCCGTTTATTTCATTTTAAGGATGCGCACCAAGCAACATCTCCAGTGCTACTTTGAGAACCAGGGCAAAAAAGTTATGTGCACCCCTGGTTATATAGCAGTTTGATAAATATGCTTTTTTTTTTTTATGTTTGAAAAATATTATCTTTCTGTCATTTGCCATTACTCTCTGCTAGGTGTTTATCCTACAAATGAGTAATGCGTCCCAGCATGCATTTAGGCAAAGGTTGTCCTGTAAGAGCAGCAGATGGTGGGCAGCTCAGGGAGCCAGGACACTGCAGACACATTAACTCCACACACCACCCAGGAAGGAGGTCTGATTAGATTTGCTGGAGCCCAGTGTTCTCATTGGTTGTTCAGCAATGTATCTTTAACACAGCGAGCAGGTTATTCACTTATTTATTCTGCTTTCCATCCACTGAATATGACATCATAGTCTGGACAGGCGAGAGCATCATAACCTGATTATCTGATCATGGAGAGCCATGCAGCCAGGAATTCAATTTGTGTTTCTATTTATTTATTTATTTATTTAAGAAGGAACAATGCACATTACTCAAGATGAGCACTTGAGTCCGTCATGTAAACGTACAAGATGAAGCCATAAAGGCAGATTTTAACTACAGTCCCTGGCAGGGCGGTGGCATTAAAGAAGACAAACAAGGGCACAAAGCATAGAAAAAGCTCATTTTAAAACATATGTGCATTGTGAAACATTTAATAAAAATATCTACTAATTTGGTCAGGGTTAGAGGCTGAACGTTTTCTTCTCTTGTTCAAAGGTTCACCCTGATTTTGGTTTTCGAGGCTTTAATTACAAAGTGCTTCGTCACAAAGAGGGCCCCCCTCTCATATTCCAATCCTTTTATAATTCCTCTCTACGTTTCCCAAGAGGAGGAACTGACCTTTCTGAAATCCACCACACCTCTTTCTAACATTAGATAGGCCACCTCTTGTTTTCTTGCAGAAAATAATTTCATGCTAAAGCAGCACAGTGTAGTCGAAATAAGTTGATTTGTTTTGAACTACTAAAATCATGAAATCAATATTTCAGTACCCTGATGCATATATTGATTTGGTTAACCCAATCAGGAAGCATTGTTTGTGCTGATGGGGGGCTAACGTCATGTGTCCTGTGCTAGTGTCTTGTGTATCATTAATGTTAAATGCTTGGCTTCATTCAAGGGTCGGATCCAAGAAAACTGGGTTTAAGGACATTAAAGATAAAAACTGGAGAGGCACAACCTGTTTTCAGTCAGGCCCCCCTGACTGTGTTCACTGTGTGTTTTCACTGTGTGTGTGTTCTATTTTTGAGAATGGAAGCTCTTTATTGACTTTTGCGAACAGAATGTGTTCTCACATAACTCCTTGATCCATTACCTCAGTGTCCATGACTTAAGCCTGGAGGTTTCCTCGTATGAGCAGGGTATACCTTTTGAAAGGTCAAATATTTGGCACGGAGAAGATGTGAAGATAATTTCAGAGCCTTTTGGTTCATAGATGTAATGCTGAATCAGCTATTTTCATTGGTTAGGCAAACCACAGATGTACTGGTGTTGTTTAAAATTGATTTAAACTCATTTGAATTCACTGCCTATTATCGTTACCATAACTGATGTTTTACGGATGGACAGAAATGAAATATGTCAGCTGGGATGATGAGTTCACTGTAAATATTGTATGCAAACTAGGCCTGCCCAACGAAACAGTATTGTGCTAAAATAGATCTATTTAACATATATATTGAATCCAATAATAGCAGGATCATGTTCATTGTTGCTGCTCTATGCACTGTTTGTTCTATTTTCTAGTCGGGCCAAAGCGCTGTCCTTTGAGTTAAAGGAGCGACGTCCCCCTGACCGAGGGGACAACAGATGCAGCACGGCCTGCTGAAGCAGAGCCATTAATCACAGCAGGGCCCCTAATGACAGGGACTCCCCAGAGCACGCAAAGGAGGAAACATGATCACCTCCTTTTTTAATTGAGAGAGAAAGCACAGATTGGCAGCATGGAGGGACGAATGCAGGGGGAAGCAGGTTGAGTTTACAGGACATTCTAAGGGAAACAGTTGGAAACAGGACATTAGTCAATGTTTAAATGGAAGACAGCTTGTATGTTCTTTACTTCAACAAAGTATCTACTGCCAATATTAGCATGTTGTGCTGATTCTCTCACCCAGAGGGAACATGCAGGTATAAACTGCCTGTTATTCAGGCTCTACAGGACATTGACAGCCTCAATTGAAGCACTAAAAGTGAAACTGAATCTATTGATGTCTTTTCCAGCATTAACCTGAGAGGTGTGGGCCGTGGGCATTGGTACAGTATTAGTTTACACATGGACTCTAGAAGGAGTTCCTTGGTTAAGCAACAGATGCCCGGTGTCAAAAGCCACCGTGCACCCCCCCCTTCAGACAAAAGGGGGATGGGGAGGGACAGACGGCCCCTGGGAAAAACACGCTTCAGGCTTTGTCTCCTCCGCTGGGATCCCACTGAAACAGTCGAGAGTTCACCTCTACAAACTGTAGGATGCTGAAAGCTAGCCTTCTACATCTACCTATCACCAGCTGCTGTCCACCTGTGATCTCTTATCTGGTTAACCTGAGAAGTAGGATTCAGACATCTGATTATAGTAATTCACATCAGATAATAAGTGTTATCATTAGCCGCTTTCACACCAAGTACTTTGCCGTACTTAGTTCCCAGCACTTAGTTCCTAGCACTTAGTACCCCCATGGAACTAAGAGCCGATCGCGTTCACACCGGAATAAGTTCCCTGTGGGAAGATTACGCAAATGAAGCCACTGACGTCACTTCTTCTTCTTCTGCTTTGGGTTTACTGGCAGGCCGCAAACAACTTCACGGCGTATACTTCCACCCGAAGTCCCGGACGGAAGTCCCCGGAGTTGGGGACTGGCTTCAGTAGAAGCTGCTGGGACTCCCAGCTGCTGGGACTAGTTGTTACGTCATAATAAAGACACACAAAGAGAGGTGTAAAACTGTATTTTGTATTGCAATGCATACAGTTACGTTAAACACTGTAACAAAGCAGCATTTTAATTTGGGTTACATGGCTGATTAAATAAAAAACAGTAACTGGACTCACCAAATCTACTGCAAAACTCTGTTAAGAACATAAATGCAACGTAAATCCAGTGCGCATTGCGCAACACTTTACTCGCTGTCACTGTCCTCCTCGATAAGGATGTCCACCCTTCCAGGTTTTTTGTTTGCGTTAAGGAAGACCAAAGCATCAACATGTGAGGGAAGGAGGCTTGACCACTGTCGGGTGACAGTGTTGCCTGCCAGGGAAAACATCCGTTCACTTGGGGTGTGTGTAGCCAGGTAGCTCCTGGAAAGCTTGGCTAAACGGGGGATATGGGGTGTCTGCTGGTAGTAATCCCGTAGCTCATCCGCGCCACTGTTGACCCGTGTTTTCTTGTTGCTCTCGAAATGAGGTCCAAACAGCTGTTCAAAGAGGGGGTGCTAGTGGAGCACACTCGTGAACTTTTAGCGCCGGAGCTAAAACTGAAACTGTAGAGTGCATAGGTGCGCCGCATTTGCGCATAAGATGAGGACCCCTGAATGTCGGACGGTTTTGCTGGAGCATTTTGCAGCACCTCAGCGCCAATGTCGGCATGCTCATCTCCCACATTTGCCTCCATTTTGTTCACGACTAGATGACTAGGGCCTACAGCACCGACTAGTGGTAGAGGTAGTCGACTAGCCGATTAGTTGGTGAAACCCTACCACCGCTCCCATGTTTTTTTTTGTGTTGCCATAAGTTATTCTCTCTCCGTTGGTGCGCGGGGCTAATAATACTAATGCCACCAAATACAAAGGCGGCTTCAAAAAACTTTTCAGAGTTTTACGGGCGTAGTTTGCAATTCGCCCAGCCAATCAGAAATTGGTACTTTTTCTCCCCAGGATAGTCCCACCTCTCTAGCAGGCACTAAAAATGGGGGTAAAAGTTCTCTGAACTAAGTTCTCTTTTTGGTGTGAACGCAAAATTCCAGGCACTAACGGAACTAAACGGGAAAAGTACGGGTAAAAGTACTCCGGTGTGAAAGCGCCTATTAGCTCAGTTCTGCTTGCATTGGGATCAGATTTAAATATGCAAAGGCACTTGGAGTGTTGTATTTTGGGGCACCACCCTTCTGAGTGGTTGAAGGTTCGAGCCCGCTCTGCGCCGTTCGTTTGATGAGTGGTCTGCTATGAAAGGAAGAGCTCAGACACAGAGATATGAGGTTTAACAATAAGCTGATTTAATGGTAAAAACAACAGTACAATATAACGAAGTACTAATATAACGAAGTACTTCGGGCCTCCGCTCTTCCACCGTGCGCTGTACGTATCAGACAGTCAGACAGAACAGAGGCCCCGAGTGTACAGAATTCACAATATTTATGCACACAAATGGAGAGGAGTGTGTGGGAGGAGTTGTGTCGATTGCTCCTCCCTAGGTGTTCATCCATTGGTGGACTCACTCCTGGGCGAATCAGAGTGAGTCAGCCATAGCCGTGGGAAGTTTGGATCTCCTGCGCCACCGATCAGTCCCAGGTCATCTTTTATGGCAGCCATGAAATAAACAATTCTGGGGTGAACGGGGGTGAGGTACCAATCCTTATCTTCGTTTATCCTCGGCACCTGGCCGTACCAATCCTCCTCTTGCATAGACTCAATGTTGTCAGTTTTATTACCTTTCTCCTGCAACCCCCCCATGCTCCTATCCGGCCCATTAAAAACCCGGGGGGGCGACTGGATCCTCTACATTCCTAAGTCAACGCACACACAATGGAGCACAGCAAACAAAGGAAAATAATACCATCATGAGGACATTTGGTCTAGTTTCATAAGCATACATTTTACACAGACTATTGGCGCCTAAGATATGTCGGGCCAAAATTATAATTATTGAAACAGGTTATAAAGCTTCCTAAGAACCTGAGCAAATTGGGCACTTAAATATATAAAGTATCAGATATTGTTTTCTTCTATTTGCTAAGATAAGAAAAGACAAGATGGACCTATATTGATCCCTGTAGGGCAATTCACGTGTCATGGCAGCAACAGAATAAGAAGAAACACATATATTAAACACGGAATATACACAAAAATAAAAAGAATAAAAGTAAAATAAAATAATAAACATGTATTAACAGTATTGATAAAAATAACAAATAACGTGAGCATGATCCAGTGAATGTACATACAGATATGAGCAGAACAGATATGTTAAATATACAGTATATACATTTAAGGTGCAGGTAACAGAGCGGGTATTAGTTGTATTTGCATGTGCAGACAGTGCAAGTATTATTAATGTTCAGTGCAGGTTATTGATGACTACAGGCAGAAAGGATTGGACACAGGAGTGAAGGTTCACTTAGTTGCTTCTGTGTGTAATTGGTCCCTGTAAAGAACACTCAGAAAGTCTTAATCTGATCACACCCATCTGCAAATCACCACATCAATACTTATTGTGTACCCTCAGTTTGAAATAATGATAGTTTACAGAAAGCACATAAATGATTTTGAGCAGTTCACTACAGTATTTGCCTGACTGATCACAAAAAGCACGATCAGCAAACATGTCTGATGGTTCAGGCACTTTCTATTCCAAGTCCAGTTAAGAAGTCATTAAAGTGAACCTTGCCAAAGTACTGTATATCATCCACAGCGTATGTCAGCTGATTCAAACAGAGGGAGTATGGCCCTGTGGTGCAAATACCTGGTTTCACTGTCCTGGAGGTCCTGCTGAGGACCAGGACCTCCAGGAAACCTGTTGGCTTGTGTAGCTGGTTACAGTAAGAGGAAACAACAGTGTGGGGTCTCTAATGTACAGAGCCCTGGAGGGTTCATAGAGAAAAATAAATAAAACGAGGCCGTGCGCACAAGATGTAATTCGTGGCCTCAATTTAATAAAACGAGGCCAGGTTTTATTAATTTGTGCGCACGATATACTTTCTCGTTCGCACAAGATACTTTCTTATGGTAAAACACATCGAACTGCCGATTATTACGCCATATTATTAGTTTTATGAAGAATATGTCCGATTGCCAGGGGGGTGTGTGTGTGTGGGCATTTGTTTATGATAGTGTCGTTCGTTCCGGTGCACTCCGGCAGGACTATAGCACTACATCGAGATTAAGATTAAACAAATTTCTTTCACTTGGGAATACACTATAACTATGGAGAACCAGATTTGTGTAAATTACTGTTCATGGTAATTTGAAAACAAATGCCGGTGGTGTCGGACACACACAAACACACCGAAACACACACAAGAGCGGAGCTGAGCCCAAAACACACACATCATGCGCCCTGGTGACCGGACATCTCCTTCATAAAACGAGTAATAGGGGGAATAATCGGGCAGTTTGATGTGTGTAGAGGTGTGTGTGGTTAAACGTAGCAGCCTCGATCTCTATTCAGCTGTTCTAATGAAGGGAAACAGTGAAGTAAACAGTAATAGGCACAGCTCTTTGCAGCTGGTGCTGCTCTTCTCAGATTCTGCTGAGTTACACGTTACTGCCTCCAGTGCCCTGTACGACGAAGCCAGTTCAACAGACCCTGGATATGTTTGAGTTACCCGGCTTAACTAACCCTAACAAACGCAATCTCGCTAAGCGGTCCTACAAAGCTGGTTATCAACTCAGTAAATCAACCAGGGTTTCTCTGTCCGGCTGAGAGCGCGTTCACGTGAAAGGGACGGGGTTAGCAACATTTGACCAATCACAAACATGGAGAAGCCTGCTGACAGCGCAGGGTCATACTTCATGAATGAATAGTAAATAACAAATCCTGCTTCGTAGTACAGGCCACTGGTGCCGCAGAGATTTCATAAAGTGAAGGAGGTTTTCCTTCTATAAAACAGCTGTGGGCAGCAGATACTGTGAGAGTCACAGACAGGAATCCATAGATCAAAGCAGACTGGTTTACAGGCTCTGTTTTGCGAATCCGGTGCTTAAACAAATAGCTCTAAACCCCTGGCCAAATGTCCCTAAATGAAGTCCGAGTTTGAAATATATCTCAAATAATGTATGCACTGCCATTTCTCCACATAAACAAACGGTTGTCTCCTCTGTGCTCCACTTCTTACTTGGCGCACCGGTAACTTTCTCGTGCGAACGAGAAAACTAACTAAATACTTTCTCGTTAGCACGAAATACTTTCTCGTTCGCACAAAATACGAGAAAGTATATCGTGCGCACAAGATACTTTTTTTTTCTCTCCATGAACCTTTAGGGGCACCATACTAATGATATCCTGTAAAGTCCTCTCTGCACTGAAAGAAAAGGCTGTTGGATTCACATGATTTTAATGTGTACATCGGTTGCACATATTAAAAACATGTGTACTTAAAACTATTCCATTATGTTAAAGACACACAACTATTTTATGTCAAAGAAACATTAAATTGTTATGTTAGTATATTGTAGTTTTCTGTTTAATCTACCTAGCCTACTCAAGGTATACATAAGATTATTTATTTTCTGTAAATAGAGGCATTTCCTACATTCTTCTACAGGATACATCCTAATCTCTTATCTACAGCATTTATTATAACATTTTAAAACAAATAGTCAATAAACACAAACACATTTCTTTGAACAACATTCATGTATTTTTCTCAAAAAATAAAAAATATTAACAACCAACTACACATCCAGATGAGCTTTTGGTTTTACCATCATGCAGCCTAAACTATGCCAGGAGAATTAACAAATACATTGAAAATAAAGAAATAAAAAATGTTTGTGATGCATGTATATATACATTATTGTGTTAGAACACAGCAAGGAAGCTTAAAGGAAACTATTCTCCCGACAAAAATAAAGGTTTATTGTGCCAAATGGCAAAAGAAATTATATTTTTGTAACTCATTCATAGTAAACAATTAACAAAAAATGCCAAAGCCTAGCCGAAAAAAGGAAATGTCTTGCAAATCCATTATTTAAATAGTAATCTGCTAATGAAAGGGCACTTTAATACAAGAAAGCAATGGCATTGCTTAGGAAAAATACATTAAAGTATAATAATGGCCTGATTTCTCACCACATGTGCAGTAAAGAAAGTATTAAAAATAAAAACACCCCAACATTCTAATGTGGGGGAAGAAATGACATTTTGAAGTAGCGCAATAAGATAAAGACAATTCTGCAAATCTGACATCGCACTTTGATGCAAGTGGTACATTCTGAAACACATGGAAAAACACACATTTCTGAAACATGCAAATAAATACAGCAAAAAGCATGAACAAAGGAAGTGCAAGACAGTTGTATCGATGAAAGTCCAGTATAAATGCTGGTAAAAGTGCACAATGGTCCATGGCAACAGCTCACTCAAATAGTTGTTTTTAAACGCTTGGGCTTTCTTGGAGAGCATGTTGCCTTCTAGCTCCATTATTAAATGTTCTGGAGCACTTCGAACGTGCACTTCAGTTTAGGGGGGTAGTTCAGGTTCATTGCATACATTAGTCCAAATAACATGGCAGCAGCCAGCGCCATATAGAGAGAGAGTTATGAAAACGGAAGTCCAAAATGCTTGATCATCACGTGGTTCAGGGAGACTCAATAGTTCCCCGGAAGTTCGTGGCGGGACATTTGAACGTATGATTACCGGAGATAGAACTACGATTTTGGTAATTAGTAGTGAATAAGGTTTTGATTTGCAATATTTATACAACATACCGATATGTGTTTGTATTTACATCAATATGTTTTAAAAATAAAATAGAATTTGCTAATATTTATGGATAATATTAGGAATAGTGTGAACAGCTAGTTTACATGTTAGGCTAACGTTGCCTTGGTTAAAGAGCCTGTTGCTGTTGTTTATTGCTTTGAATTCTTTAAAACAAATATTATCTTCTTAAACTTGTATGGTAGTCAGGAGCATCACTTCCTAATGTTTATTGATATATTTAGAGGGAGGGGATGGCAAGGAATGCTTCAAAATTCAGACTAGATTAATTTCTACCATTTCTTTAATTCATGGTGGTTTCAGTAATCCCATGGTAATTGAGGACACAAGTAATCTAAATGACTAATGTATCTTTATGACTTTCAGAAAGGACAGGAGACCGACAGGTGCCTATCTAAGGACTAGCAGCAGCAGCATGATGATGATTATGACGTTAAATGTGTTGTTTTAGGAACATCCATTGTAAAGACATGGAATTCAATAAACATTGAATAGCCTGTCATGCAGTTTGTCTGTGCCTTTTCCTCCGTGTTGTCCTGGCATATAGTCTCCACCATGGTTTGCTGTGCTGCCTGGGGATGCTCCAATCGCTCCGAAAAAGGAGTAAGAATGTACGGCTTCCCACTGACACAGAGAGGAGGAAAAATGGCTAGCTCAAGTCAGCAGGAGCAACTTAACAATCAAAACAGACAACAGCAAAAAAATATGTGAGGTAATCATATTCAAACACTGCATTTGCACTTTTTCACAAAACGAAGACCACACCATTGCAAGCTTAATGTTTGGTTTAATACAAATAACAGGGAAAGGCTCGAAAAACTCTGAGAGTTGAGACTCAGGTGCAGGGGGAGGGTCTCTGCAGGTATTCAGGCTCCATTGAATCCCCCTCTGGTTCTGTGCTGAAAGAGGGAGAAACAGACCGGAGAAAGGGTTATACACACCTATATAGCACACATATTGGATGGGAAATTGCCTTGGGGAGATAAGGTGTGGTCTTTGTTCCCAACTGAAGTTATGGAACTTTATTATTGTGAGTTTAACAAAGTATGACAAATGGCATCAGTAATGGATGTGATATGAATTGTATAAAGTTGTCTCACATTCTTGGTCGTATTTTACGTACAGTATGTAATGAGTATAACATGTCCAGTAAGTATGAAGTGTTTCCCAATACTGTGCATTCAACCACTATGGGACATGTATGTGGGCGGACAAAACTGAGTTGTTGTGTGAGTGACTGTCACTCTGCAGGCACATTTTGATGCAGACCAGTTTGTCAAGACCAAAAAGGGCAAGAAAAGGCTGAGAGCAGATGCTATTCCCACCATCTTTGTGCATCGCCCTGTGGTCAAAAAGAGGAGGGCCCCTGCACCACGATGCACCCCGGGACCTGTAAATACAGAGCCCATACCTAATGATCACAGCTATAGTGTGAAAGGTGACACAGGTATAATAAGTCTGAACTCTTAATAATAAAAGTAATATTTCTTATTTTTAAGTGGTATAATATTTTGAATCTTCGAAAATGAACAGTGCGATATCTTCTACTTACATTAGTCTCAAAGAATGAGGGAAGAAGGGATGAGGAGACTGAGAGAAGGGAAAATGAGGGTGAAGAAAGAGAGGACATGGCTAGTGAGGAGAGACAGGGAGAGCGGACACCACCCAGTCAGCTAGCAGCCAGTCAGAGTCTGATCCTCCACCTGTAACATCCCTGCTCCTCCACCTGCCAGTACCACTGCCCCTCCACCTGCCAGCACCACTGCTCCTCCCCTGCCAGCACCCAGCCAACATCCCTGATCCTCCACCTGTAACATCCCTGCTCCTCCACCTGCCAGTACCACTGCCCTCCACCTGCCAGCACCACTGCTCCTCCACCTGCCAGCACCCAGCCAACATCCCTGCTCCTCCACCTGCCAGCACCACTGCCCCTCCACCTGCCAGCACCCAGCCAACATCCCTGATCCTCCACCTGTAACATCCCTGCTCCTCCACCTGCCAGCACCACTGCCCCTCCACCTGCCAGCACCCAGCCAACATCCCTGCTTCTCCACCTGTAACATCACTGCCCCTCCACCTGCCATACAGTAGGTTACTAATATACACTAACAAGATTACTTATATAATACAGTGATAGAATACATGTTTAGTATGCTTACTTATATACAACAGCAGTATTAAACTTACCTTGTGTTTTCACTCTCACTTAGGTCCCTCTCCCTTTGCCATCATTTCAAAATCAGCTGAGCTGCAACATAATACAGACAGGTAATAATCAACAGAATACACTAAAAATACTCACCCATAAATTACGTTTTTGTTTACTGTTTGGAAGTCTCAAATATGTTGTATTTAACTAATATTATATTCCTCCACCCCACAAAAAAATAACGTTAAGAAGCCCTTTTTCTCTAATTCCACAACGTTGGACGAAATAACATTAGGAGAACGGATTAATAGGCTATTCATGATTCACGTGTGTTGCTAACTTTATCTGGTATCCTAGCCTAATCTGTTATCTGTAAATAATAATAATAATCCACTAACATCCTTTAATACACATGTTCATTTAACTCAGATGTGCTGATAATATCCGCAATATACATTTTTAAACGTCTTCTTACCTTTAAAAGTCCATCACGAACGCTGCAACTCTACTGCGCTGCTAACTGCAGATCGTGGAGCCTCTCTATAGTTCCCCGGAAGTCAGCGGCAAGCTAACTTCCGGGGAACTATTGAGGGCTCCACGATCCGCCATTGCTGTAAAAAAAACTGGTCCATTGGAGTGAACGGAGATGTCGTAACTCTTCTATTATACGGCTCTGGCAGCAGCTAATGCAATGTTGTCCACATCAGTAAGTACCTGTTGGCCTTCCAGGACAATCCCAATGTCCTCTGGTCTCATGGTGGAATTTTGTTTGACTTCCTAAAGTCCCACTGTAATCGCCTCAATGGACCGCAGAATGAGTCTTCATCTTCTGCCTGCAGAGTGCACAGTCACAAAAGGAACAGAGTGAGATCTAACAAATCAATAAATATATACCCATTACTAAATCCCTGTGTTTAACAAGTACATTTGGTCAGATTTCAGTACTTTTAAGCCTCCTTGTTATCTGATATACTCCTGTCTGACCTGATAAAAAAATGTTCACTTCCTGTATCCGTTTTAAATTAAAAGCCCTCTAGCTTTTCAGTGTAATCTGACTATTAACCTGTTAAGCCCTGAGCCTGTTTTTCAGGTCTCAGGCTCGAAAATGACATTCCCAGAACAAATGACTATAACTTCACTTCTCAGTGATGCAAATTAGTCGCTTTTCGGCGCCTCCCGCTTTTTTAACGCTGATTTGGGTGACTTGTGTAATTCGTGGAGAACCGAAGAGTTTTCGTTTTTTGGGGGGGGGTCCGACTCACGGACTGACGGACGGACAACTTCTCACTTCAAAACATAGACTTTACTTGGGCGGGCCGCCCACGTATAGCCTATTAACGGCCGCCAAAGTATATTTTTGTATCCATCCGCGAGCACGACTAGTGGATGATCCCTCGCTCTACGCCTCCTGTACCTGTTCGCTCTGCTATCGCGTGAAGGGTCTGCTAACAAGCGACCAACAGAAGACAAACAGAGGAGTCACATGTTGTTGCACATCAGTCATGCGCAAATGCGGCGCACTTCTGCGCTGTAACTCCGCTGCGAGGGTCCGGCGAACTAATGCCCCTTTGACACCAACGCGGTTCCAGGGCAGCAGCAGCACCAGTCGGTTGCGTAAAGCAGTAAAGCAGTTCGTAAAGCAGACGTAAAGCAATAGAAACACTTTCGCAAGCAAAGAAGAAGAAAAACTGAAGCCCTTAAAGTCAAAAGTGTATAATATCTACCTGTAAATAATAATAAAAACCCTTGATTTATAACTTAACATCTCTGTCTCCTCTTGATCTGAGTATATTATAAAGAATAGCCAGTTAATTGAAGCATTATACAGTTCAGTTTTATATGAGTGTTGAGAGCTTATCCATAGATCTCTTAATTTTGCCCTCAAAGTGCACCAGATTGATGCATTTAACTTCAATTTAAAGAAAAAAAATCTTCCCGGGGGAGATGCCCCCGGACCCCCCTAGAGGTGAGTTCCCCCCCCAAATAAACAGGTTCATATGGATAGGATACTAGATAAGTTTGCACACTGACAATATATATGTTTCATTGCGGAGGACCCCCTGTTTTGTGTGTCCCCACTTCTTAAACCAAAGTTACACCCTTGATAATATCTACCTGTAAATAATAATAAAAACCCTTGATTTATAACTTAACATCTCTGTCTCCTATTGATCTGAGTATATTATAAAGATAGCCAGTTAATTGAAGCATTATAGCAGAGGCCTTTGTCAGATGGTATATTACGCTGTTTTTTTCTGCTTCGAATAGTTCTCTCTTTTTTCACCATACCTGTGTTTGCATCACTGACTTCTAAAAGGTAAATTAATAGTCTTTTATCTCAAAGCAATGATAAACCTGTGAGTTGGATGTAGAAAAGTCAGAATCAATATAGATATTTTTTATTTTAAAGTAAATTCAGATTGAACATCATAAATTATAGTGTCCGTCCAAAAAAAAAAAAAAGATTTATTGTGAAAACCACCCTTGAATGATGGGATAGTAGACTAAAAGCTTTAGGAATCCAAACTAAAACATATAATAAGTACCCTGTATCAAGATTGATGCAAAACAAGTGAAATTTGACCTTTATAGAGAGATTTAGAAAAAAAAACCCACTTCAGGGGCTAAGCAGACGTATTTGGCTAGGTAGGAATATGTCCTGTCGAGGTTTCTGCAGGGGTCAATTTTGCACAGGTCGATTTGTATATTCCATCACTACCTGCTTGGAAAGTGAAGGTTTGTTTAGGAGACATTTTGGTAACTACTACCTCATATTTGGCCCGTTTGACCCTAGTTACGGACTCCTCTGGTGGGGGAATGGAGTCTGGGTGGTCAATGGAATCACTCAAAACAAAAATAAAGGCAAGGGTGACGATCGTGACCAGGGCTAGCCCTGGCAACCATCTCCAACTCCCATACATGGTTAGGTTGTTATTTTCAATGTAACACAACAAGGGTTATTTCTGTTATTAATAATAGGAGATTTACTAGGACGCAAGGAATTAACACCCAATCAAATAATAAGGCTATTCGCTAATGGGCCATATAACTAAGAATGGTGTTCAAGATACAAACAGTGTCCCAAGTAAACCACGATTCCCACTAGCAGAGTACACCAACAAACAATAAGGAAGTGTAATCCACAGTCTGTCATTATTGAGTACCTTTAATCAGTGGTCCGTGTTATTGTAATTAGGTTCTCTGAACACAATGCTAAAATCTCCAAAGGAGATTTTTTTAAACTAGGGTGTAAAATAGTACCCTGTAATGGTAAATACTGTGCTCCCAGAACCTGTTAAATATAAGGTTCAGTAAAACCTGTTAAGTAGAAGGTCTGTGATTGGGGAGACTTTCACTGCCCTTTAACATAGGGCTAACCTCTCGTTATATATACAGATGAAGCCACTCATTTAGGACGCTTTTTCTATCGAGGAGGGTGGTCGGTCCTCGATAAAGAGACCGCCTCCAGTTTCCGTTGAGACCGCCCCGTGTGATAAATTAATGTTTTTATATGAAGCCAGCTGCAATGGATCATTGATCCACCAGGGGGCGCCTGCCTCCAGTTCCAAACTGGAGCTCATGTGAATACTGTGTAGCGATCTTATATCGATAAATAATATCCATATGTCACGGATAGGATCATACTCTGTGCTAAATAAGAGACATGTAATCATTACAAATTTACAAAACATCACCATGTTGTTATTTAACAAAAATGTTTAATCCACGTTGGCGTAAGTACAAAACCACCGCAACAGGGTTTTTTCATTTTTTCATCAGGTGATTATTGCAGAAATGCAGACCGGCTCAAACAAACGACATTTCATCATTCTTACGGTCATTTAATGTATTATATGTTCGCCGAATTGGCATGAAAGCACTAATAAATGTAGTTTAATTCACGTGAGTTTACAACTATAAAAATAATCGGTTTGTTTTCAGGAAAGCAGGAAATGCACCACGGCTCTCACGAATCCTTATTTAATCATCATTTTCACCACGATCATTTATGTTTATGTTCGCCGAATTTACATGAAATCACTGAAAAATATGAATATATATATATAATACACTGTAGCCTATTCAATTCAATATACTGTATTCAACTTCATTAAAACGTTATTAACGTGCCTAAACTCGCTGCACGTTAACCCGCTTATTACATGGCCACATTCTCATCAAAGTAACGACATGACTCCCAATATTAATTGAAATGCTTTTTATGGATTTAGAAAATGTTTTTATTGATTAAAAAAATAGTTGTATTGATTTGCATCCGCTAGGAAGTTTTCTTGAGAGTCACATCTCTCAGTTTAATCAAGCTGCGACAGAACCAAAGCATAGGCTACATACACCAAACCTTCCATTTATATTCCTATCAATATTATGAAGGCGTTCGCCGAATTGACATGAAAGCACTGACAAATATGAATATAGGCTACCGTAGTCAACTTCATTAAAACGTTATTATCGTTATTATCGTAGGAAAATGCCGGCTCACACAAAACGCTGATTTTATCATCATCATCACGATCATTTAATGCAGGGGTATTCAATTAAAATTCAACGAGGTCCAGTTAGCCTGGAACGATATTTTGTTTTAATAATGTTCATTGTGGAGAAAGCTTCGCAGCCTCGCGGCTGTATGTGGAGCCAAAACACTCCTCTCTTTGCCGCTACTCGCTGTGTAGGTCCGCTGTGTGTGTGTGTGTGTGTGGGGGGGGGTTGTTTACCTCCTGCAGCTGGGTACAGTATCCATGGAAACACAGCATGTGACCTCACAGCTTTATCAGAGACTAGTTAGCCTACTGGTTAAAATAACTTTCATGCACAGGTGGATTTTTAAGTCCTTTCAAACAAATAAAAAGAGATGATATTGATATAGGCTGCCATTTATTTATTTTTTGATACATTTACGAAACAATATGACAAATCACAATATGCCTATCTGCGGAGGTAACCAGGACGAGGTATTTCTGGATCCGTTTTCCTTGGGCTCCTCAGTCTCTCGTTCACTCTGTTTCTAATTTTATGCCACTGGTCCATGGTCAGGCCTGGGAACCGACGGGAGACACTGGACTCAAGTGTCTGCCTCACATTGAGGGGAAGAGGCCTTTTCCCTTTGCTCCCACTCCAGTTGGTTATTTTGACCATGTTCTCATATGTTTCAAATGGCAACATGGCCATGAACATATCACCCGCAAACTTCTCAGGGCGATGCTGTCCCTTTAGAAAACAGTCCTGGAAGAATATGTCCTCGCGATCTGAGGAAACTGCCCTCATGCCCTCATGCTGTGTGTCCAGTTGCTGCTGCCGTTCCAACCTCATAATAGCCCGCTCCGAGTCTGCAGTCTTCTGGGCCGTCTTCATGCTCTCCCGTTCCGAGTCTGCAGTCTGCTGTGCCAACCTCATAATAGCACGCTCCGAGTCTGCAGTCTGCTGGACCCTCTGCATGGCAGCCCGCTCTACAGTCAGCTCCAACAGTTGGGCCTCCGTGGCGGTCAAACGGATTTTCAGTGCCCGGATTTCTGCGTCACCCAATCCAGCCGTGCATGTAGCAGACGCCGGGAGCTCCTTAACTGTGATGGCCTGATAGGAAACAGAAACAAAATATGAATACCAGTAGTAGCCTATCTAATTACCTATTTATTTAGACTTATTATGTACTTATACACACACACAGACATACACACAATAGTACGTACCGCTTTCTTTTTAACAAGTCTGACTTTGCTTGTTGCTTGTTTTTTTGCCGCAGGAGGTTTAGACGGCTTGACATTCTTTGCTGCGACCTGCGGGGCTGTCTACCGGAATTGGGAATAAAGAATATGACATAAGCACAAGTGAAATTAACAAATAATCACACATAGGCCTACAGTACAGTAGGTCTAAAGGGCAGAGTATAGTACAGTAGGTTATTTACAATCTGTCAGCTTACCTGTGCAAGACGTTTTCTCCGGGTCTCGTAGAAATTGCTCGAATCCATTCTCTGACAAAAAAAAGAGCTTACGTGCGTTCTTCCTTGATTCACAAAAGAGTCTGAGACGCTGTGCCAAAAGCAAGTTATGCGCTCTATTTATCTGTGAATCGTACATTGTGTCAAGCACCTTGATGGCCACCTATTTTTCCTATTGGTGCGTCTACAGACAGCCAGCCACACCCACATTTTGTCGGCTACTTAAAACCGGTTTGTGGAATGCAGCCGGCTCGAGGAATGCTGCATTGCCTATTACGCATTACTATGACGCGCATCAACAGAGAGAGGTCCGAGGAGATTCGTGTCATGCGAGCAAATGGAAAATCAACAAGAGAAATCCAAGAAACGTTTGCAAGCATTGGCATCGCAGTTTCACAGAGCGCTCTGCGAAATCACTTTCAGGAGAAACCACCCCGCCGCTGACATTGTCAAATTTAATAAAAATACAAAATAATCCTATCTGTGAACGTGTTTTTTTGGCTATTCTTCCTGGGGTCCTCAATCACACCAAACATACATAAACAAACATACAACAAAATTAAAACAAAACAAAACAGCTTATAATTTCATGCAATTTTGTATGAAGTGAAAACTAAAATGCTCATTTACTCTATATTTTTTATTTCAATCAAATGTTCCATCGTCCCTTTAGGAAACATGTTTCGCAAAGTGGGACAGTATGATTTGGTATGACAAAGTCAGGGATCATGTGAGATATAAATGTCTGAGACAACTTGGCACTAAGAGTTTTCAGAATGGTACTGGATTTTGATTTATTGTATTGGCTTCATATCGCAATATATTCCTGAAGTCTGAAATGCAAAACATGTCCCACATTAGGGCAATTCACCCTGCATGAAACTTTGTCTATTTGTGTGTTTACCAAGCGCAACCCCCCCGCGGTAATCCGCGGTAAACTCTTTGTTTAAACTGACCATCGGAATGTCGGGAGGTTTGCACACATGCAAATATCCTCCCATCCCCCGCTCATAGCGGTCTTGCTGTTGAAAGAAGAATGACAACACCTACTGTAGATCACCAACACTGGTTTATTTTGTAATCACAGGCAAGTCAACGTTGTTGCAGTAAAAGTCCCAAATAGGTGTAGCTTTGTCTCTGTCCTGTGAGAACCACGTATCTTTCAAAAGTAAACTTTTCAAGATAATATCATCATATATGTGTAGCTTTGTCTCTGTCCTGTGAGAACCACGTATCTTTCAAACGTAAACTTTTCAAGAGTTCCTCAGAAAAACAGCTGTTTTCAGCTTTGTGGCGGTGCATTTTACAGCTAATCCAAGAGGCTTTTTACACACCTTACTTGGTTTAAGAAGGAGGGGATTTTTCTCAACACATAAAGGAACACTTTATCCTTCAGTTTATCACAAACATTCAACATCAACACATTTGGAGATCCTAATTTGAATCCAGTCTGTAATTTGATTTATATCCCGCGTCCCGCCCACCCCGACCCTTTCCGAGCGCTTCCGAGCCGCGCCGATTACAACGAGAGTTAGAACGAGAACGTGACGTCACATTTACACAATACGTATGCTTTCTAGCTGTCACTACCATAGGTCACTACCGGTCACTACCGGTCACTACCGATCTGCCCCCTGCCCGATCTGTCCTGCGCATGTGCGAGATGGTCAACTACATACTACATGCAACTCTGATAGGACACTTGACACAGTGGCGTTTGGCAAAGCAGAAAAAGAACCGAGAGAGATGAGTTATTGTTATTACAACGTGACTGCACTATTATTTAACAACTCGGGCAGGGGGCAGATCCGGTAGTGACAGCCATAACCGAGGTCCCGGAGGTCCGCTGTCTCGTCTCTTCTTCTCTGTTTCTTTCCTTGTATCGCTCACTCGTCTCTTTCGCCCCCTGTCGGCGGGGCGGTCAAAATAGAATCGCCCCGTCAAAATTGAAATCAAATCAAGGTTTATTTATATAGCACATTTTAAAAACGATTTTTATCTCTACCACAGTGAGATGATACACATGTGTGTGTCAGTAAATGTGTACTGAGGCTCACAGAGGCTGCAGGGGTGTGTGAACCGGTGTGAACACAACGAGGGCTGCTGTCAGACGATCAGCTGTGAAGCGTCGCTTCACGTGACGCTCCGGAGGAAAGGATGTCGCATTGCTCTTAAAACTCATTTCAAACTCATTAAAAAATGTCTATATTATGAATTTGAGATGTGTCTAAACTGCTAAGAAGCTGACAGCTGAGTTAGAACTGTGCTTAACCACCACACTTAAAGAATAACCGCAACCACACACTTTTAATGCACTTAATGTACTATTTTTATATCAATATTTTAAATATTTGTAACTATTTATTCCCCCGTATGATTGTCTATGTTGTCTGTCCTATTGCTGTGTTATTTTTTAAGTGTTATGTATGTGCACACCGTGACAGAGTTGCACTCTGAAATGTCGTTATACTTGTTTATAATGACAATGGCGTCAGCTAAATGCAATGTAATAATAATAATAAAAGGCTTTAACTTTAACTTACCTTTAATAATAATAATAAAATAAAAATACAAAGTTTGCCACATATTTATAAATGCATCAACTGTCTAAAGGGTGGATCTTCCTGGTTCTGTTGCATAAAATATTTAAAATAAGTCTTTTCCACGTCATGCAGCCTACAGTAAAGCTTGAAATGCAATGTAATGTAATGAATGAAGCGCCCTCTCCTGGTTTGACCCTGTAAATGAAAATCTGGCCACCCCCACTTGCTGAGAAGTGGGAGGAGTTAACATTCCTTAATGCTGGTCTTTGGCTGGGAGCTGTATGCTGGAGTCCTAAATGAGTGGCTTCATCTGTATATCGTCCTGATCCATTTGAGAAAGCCTTTTCGCCTATTCCAAACCTCTCCAACACTTCAAACAAATACTTCCACTCAATTCGGTCGAAGGCCTTCTCTGCTTCTAAGGACAGCAGTGCCATGTTAGGTGACCCTCTTTTTTCATAAAGAATATTTAGTACCCTCCTAACATTATTCAAGCTTGCCTACCTTGAATAAAACCATTTTGATCATCTTTAACCATGGCATGCAGTAGTTTGTTTAGGCGTCTCGACAACGTCTTGCATAAAATGTTGCTATCTGTATTAAGCAGTGAGATTGGTCTGTACGATACACAGTCAGTGGGGTCCTTTCCTGGTTTTAGCATCAGAGTGATTAGTGCCCCTCTAAGAGATGGTGGTAGGTCCTCCTTTTCGTTGACTCCACAACAGCATATCCAAAAGTGGTTGTAGTAGCTTATCTTTAAATTGTTTATAGATTTCTATAGGAAGACCATCTGGACCAGCCGCCTTTCCCCCCGTCATGCTGATTATGGCTTCTGAAAGCTCGTCAGTTCCTATGATATGGTCTAGTTTTCCTTTTGAATCAGTTGAAATAGTGGGGAAAACTAATGAACTTAGAAAATGTTCCTGTTGGCCTGAATCTTCATGTTCGGATGTATAAAGTTTTCATAAAACATTTTAAAAGCACTATTTATTTCTGCAGGGTCCTTTGTTAATTTACCATTTGTTTTAATGCTGTTGATAGCCCTTTCAGATTGCAATTTTTTAATACGCCAAGCCAATATTTTGCCAACCTTTTCTCCCTGATCGTAGTAGCTTTGTTTTAATCTTAGTAAGCTAGCAGCTGTCTGGTTACTCGATAATTCACTATATTGAGTCCTTAGGACCCAAAGTTTTGCTTGCAGTTCGGGGAATCTTGGGTAACAATCCTATCCTCCAAATCTTTAATACAACCCTCCAGTGAATTTAATTTGGATTTAAAGGCTTTGTTCTGCGAGCTAGAATAGCTAATAATCATGCCCTAATGTATGCCTTAAACGCTTCCCAGCGTACAGTTGGAGAGGTTTCGTTCGTATTCATGCTAAAATAGAGGTCAATATGTATTCCTACAAATTCAACAAATGTTCTATCCTGTAGCCATCTGGATTGAAAACGCCATCCAGGTGGATTCATAACAAGATCAGAGTTATTAAACAATAATGAAATTGGTGAATGGTCAGAGAGGACCCTACTGTCATACCAACATTTTGTAATCCTTGACATAAGACCCATAGAAACCAGGAAATAGTCTATATGTGAGTGTGTTTGGTGAGTGGCGGAAAAACAAGAATATTCTCTGGATACTGGTTTAAATGACCTCCAAACTTCACACAAATTAAAATCCTGGATCAGTTGTTTAAGGGTTTTCCTTGTTTGGGTGTGAGACAAGTCTGTCCCCCTTGATCTGTCTATACTGGGCTCTAGTGCACAATTGAAGTCTCCCCTATGATATAATGGCCTGGGAGGGAGGATAAAGTTAGAAAAATGTTTTTGAAGAATAAGGGAACATCCTCATTAGGGCCGTATATATTGACAATATTCAAGGTTTCTGTAAGAAGGGTGCCGTGAATAATGGAATATCTGCCTCTTGGGTCAGAGATAGTCCTAATTATGTTAAAAGGAATGGATTTATGTATAAGAGTTAACAACCCTCTAGCATGGGAAGAATAGGAGGCTGCGATGACCTGACCATTCCATCTTTTCTGGATCTTATGAATATCACCTCGTGGCAAATTCGATTCCTGTAAAAGCAGTATTTTGGAATTCAACCTCTTAGCTCTATTTAACACTTGCTTGAGTTTCGATAAATTATTGAGCCCACGTACATTCCATGAAGTTATCTTAAATTCTGTATTGGAAGTCATATTCTGTTATCTAAACAAAAATACAACAGTATTTAGAAGAAACAGAAAATAACAAAATTCCATAAACACCTGACTGAAATAAAACGCCTATCAGACTGCGTAACACGACCCCATTTGCTGACCGCAATATGAACAGAAAATAAACACACCATGACATAAAACAAATAAAACAAAACACCCCATGTGAAATTCCCCAAACGAACCTCGCCCCTCCCTTTGCTCAAACGATGAGCATCCCTTTCCCTCCTAAAGACTCTAATCATGGAGCTATCTGGTCCACAAAACTGAGGAACAGAATAAATGTCCACAAACAAGTCCCTAAAGTGTCGTTCCGCCCTAATTTCCATACACATTATAGAAATGTTAACAAAGGGAATGAATAAAACAAAAAACTTCTATAAAATATTTCCACTTTAACGTGTCGATGTTTTCATTCACTAGGCAGCAAGTTTAAAGCTCTTAAAATAAAATGTATTCATAAGTAAACACCAAGTTTAGCTGCCATTGTTAGGATCTAAAATGTGGACTATTAATTTGTTTTATATCTAATGAAAATTATATAAAACGTGAATTTGGGAGTGTAAAGGCATAACTTAGATTTAACCGTTCAAGGACAGCACTTATTCTTAACAGTATCAATAACAGAAAACACACTTCTTCAACAGCGTAATATAATACCTGTAAACAGATATACCAGTGTATAGCCTACATAAATATTATTACTGCTAAATACTGCAAAGACAAAACTTTACTTTGACAGTGTATATATAGTAGATTTAGTCCTTTTACAGTAACAAGTAATATACTGCAGGCCATTCTTTATGGTAATCTCACCAGGTGCTTTCACAGAACTGTTCAATCTCTGGGCCTCTCCTGGATCTTTTCCAGGAACGTGTGTACATCCGTAGGAGAAGTGAAGAGGTGAGAGTTGCCGTCATGTGTCACTCGGAAAGAGGATGGATATTGTATTCCATACCGTAGACCCATGTCTCTGCACCTCGTTTTAACTCCATCATAGGCTCTGCGCTTTTTATCCGTCTCCTTGGCGACGTCATGGAAAAACATGATATGATGTTTGTCAAAGTGGATTTTACCCTTTTCATATGCAGCCGACATCACTTTGGTTTTGTCCTTGTAGTTTAAGAACTTAATCAGAAGTGCTCGAGGCGGTGCGTTTGGCTTCGGTCTGCCAGATGGAACTCTGTGCGCCCTTTCAATAGCGAGCGGTGCTGCAAACGAACCGGTTCCCAGAATTTCAGGGATCCATTTCTCCAGAAAGGTGCATGCATCCTTCCCTTCAGCGTTTTCGGGCAAGCCTATCAGTCGCACATTAGATCTGCGGCTACGATTTTCCAGATCTTCCATTTTCGCCTCCAAACTTTCCACCTGTTGTCTCAGATGTTTCGTTGTTTTATTCAGCGCTGAGGCATCGTCTTCCACCGCTCCAAGCCGCTCCTCAGCCTCCGTTAATCGGCCAGAGTATTGTTTTAGTTCGCCTTCGATAGATTGTATTGAGTGTATCACCGTATAAATTTGATGCAAAGTCTTCCTTCAGGTCTTTCTTTAAATTGTGATTGCACTCAGAATTTCACCTGAGGATTTATCCTGCGACAGCTCTTCTCCCGCCTCGTGTTCCATGTCGGGAGTAAGGCCAGGTTGAGACAGCGGTGGCCAATCTTCTTCGGATAAAGTTTCCAAAACGTTGTCCTTTTAGTTGTTTCTTGCGTGGAGGCATTAGTAACACCATTATGACTGTGTAAATTGCGTTTTCCTTTTACCTCCCGCGTTCCAAATAGTTAATTTACAATATTAGGGCAGAGCGACGACTGAACTACGTCTGATCAACACCGCGCCATAACCGGAAGTCTCCCTCTGTGTCTTTAAGCTTGAAGGGGAATCCGAACTCTCTGATGAGGGTAAAAGAAGTGTCCGGGACTTGGCCTTCGCCTGGGACCTCCCTTGCCTTACCGGAAATAACCGCAGATGGCTTTTTGAGAAGATGTTGATCCATGCTGTGCGTGAAATGTTATGATATATTGACAATGCAGAACTTTATCCAAAAGCAATTTCTGTGGATGAGATAAAAAGTGTTCCACCTTCTGTCTGTTATTGTCAATAACAGGTAATTGGACGTGTCACAAGACAAATTAAGCAGCTCAGACGTGGTCTTAAGGAGACGCCAATGTGGGCCATGCTGAGTCAACGCCCTGACACAGTGGCCCTGCTATTTCCACAAGAGGGAGCAGTGGATTATAGCCCTGCGGTAAATTTGTCCAATTTTATCTTTTTGTATATAATATATATTCATATCATGTAATATTTTTAAATCCAAGCCTTTCTTGAATGCTATTATATGACAGAGGTTTCATATCTTTATCCAGTATCAGTCATTGTGCCTGTAATCAATCTTTTATGATTAGTTCCTAGTTTTGTTTAGGTTCGTCGAACATGACTCGCTTGAGGAAAAATGAATCCCATTTTAAGACAAATTTCTCACACTAGTGTCCGGTAACCATGTTGTTATTTTATATGGATGTCAATGTAGGTCATTCTTCAGCGCATCACCTGGCCTCGTGATGATGATGAGGACGATGACTGTTCAGTTGACACAAAATGCCGTGTATCAGGATATCTTCGCCGCTTCATTGAAAATGGTATGTTTACAGTTAGAAATAATGCCAACATGCTATTGAAGTAAAGTATGATGATATTAAGTATAAGACCTAATATGTTACATTCCTGATCTTACAAACCTGTGTGCGCTCCACTTTTGGATATGCTTTCTACTCCACTCCGACACAACTGTCCTACACATGCAGGTGTGCAAAGACACTCAAGTAAAACAAAAAAGCTGCTTTACAACTATTTCTTACATTACAGATAGCAAATGTGATGCTTTAATTGACTACTAAAAATTATTTGAATTTCCTAACTTACTTTTCTTTATTGTAGCAACCATTCATTTAAACAACTTTTGGTTAATCCACAGCGTCACCTGATGTAATGACCAATCTGGTGAAATTCTGGCCCGGGTGGGAGATTCTGCCACGGAATAATCTGTCCATTGAGGTGGTCAACGGCAGATTCCCCACTTCCTCAACCTGTTATGAGACCCTGCGCATCCCAGGGCATTACAAGGACTATGCATCCTTTGAAAATGTAATGCTGGCTTGTATTGGCACTTGCCAAACAGGATTTGGTCTTGTGTAATGTGTTGGTAGTAGGCAGAGGTGTTCATTGACTCCAGTGTTAAGTCTTTTTCTGCTGTGGAAATACTAAATAAAGTCCTCCCTTTCTTCTTTTCAGAATCAGCCTGTTGTATATTGAACAGCCCAGTATATGTATTAGGGATGAACAGTATGGATGTTTTTTCAACCGATTACAGATCACTACCTGCTTCTCATGGCGATACTGATAACTTCATAACCTGTAGTTTACACACACCTGAGGGTCTACAGATCAGCTAAAGGACAACAACCAATCAGAGCTGAGGGTAGTCAGAAGCACCTGTCAATCGTGCTCATTAACTCCAAGAAACTAATCAAATAGGCAGCAGTGATCAAATATGAATCAAGATCAAACGTGACCTTTTTTAGATTATCTGTCCCATTTTATGAATTGACCAACTGTATCTTTAATATTTTATGTGTCTGATCAAATCTGACATCACTATTGTTCGCATAACAAAAAACCAAAGAACATTTGTCATTCTTCAAATGTTAATTTATTATTATTTTTCCTATACAATTTGAAGATTCCAAAAGCAGAACAGTTGTCTTCCATAAAAACATAATACATCTGTAAAATAACAAGGAAACAATGGCGAAGTGGATGTTTGTGCCACATTTGAATACATTGGAGAAAAACACCTAAGCTCTCTTTCTCAGTCATCAGATAGAACATGCTCATAAAATTGAACAGCAGCAATGTAGATATCAGAGCCAAAGGACTGGGATGCAGCTCGTGGGTCAACAGCTTCTCTTAAAGCAGCCATTTGTCCATCAGTCGGTGGGCACTCTGTGTCTGGGACAATGACGCTAGAGTGGCCATCAGGAGCAAATCCCCTGTTCTCCCACTCAATCTGAGGAATATCCACACCCTAAAAATAACAGAAATAGAAAGCCTCATTTATTTGCGGTATTAATTATCTTGATAGACAGCAGCAGTAAGGTGGGCACTTGTGGCTTTTGAAATCTGTATGCTCCTACTCATTTATCTTTCTGTGTTCACATACTGTAACTCCTTTTCTAGGAACATAAGCCCTAAACCACTGCCCATGTTGTTTAGCAAATGTTCATGGCTCTTATTCTGACCTACACTTTTGTAAGTCACTCAGCTAAATATGAATTGTTCCCACAACAATTACATACAGAAATTACAGAAATTACATTTTCTCAGCAGGAAACCTTTCTTATGCATTTGACCCATCCAAACTTGTGCCATACAGTATAACTATGCTATAGTTAAAATATTTTCACCGCTTTACCTTGCTGTCAGATAGCCCTTTCTGATGGGGAACTGAGGCTTTATAGCCACCTATGCTCTCTTAAAAGGGGGCTCTGGGCTGAAAATACAGGGGAAGTTTCAATGGAGTTGGTAGGTGTTTGCAAGAGCATGGATAGCGGTTTCAGTTTTTTAGTTGCTGAGGGATCAAGACTATTGAAAGCACTGAAGTTGTAAAAATTGGAAAAAGTTACCTCCATGTTATCAGAAACTGGAATTGGGTGATGGATTCGTCCCAGCTCCCACAGCTGATTTGGGTCATATGGCCTTCTGTTTATAGGATGATTTGCCCAGCCACTGCGGAATGTGTCCAGGTCATCTTGTAGCCGTGGCAGGAACACATAATGGCATCAGAAGAGGTGTGTAGCATTGCCAATGTTGAGGAAACCCTCTTCTTTGAGGTAGTGTAGAGCATCATAGTAGATGACTGTAACAGCTGTCCACATGTCTCTCCATAGCCTCTCTATCCTGGAAAATTGCAAGTTTACGAGAACATTTTAAAGTTAAAGGACAGGGAATTGCAATATCTGGATTTGTGGCAGATTTGACATGGAATCATTAAGTATTTATATAACAACTGATAATGTAAGATCTCAGCAGTTTCTTTTGTTGAGAAAAGGTTTCCATCAACAACAAATGCACACAGATGGATTTTCTTTTAATGCAATCCAATGATCTGCTTGTTCAATGTGTGTATTTCTTTATCTACCATTTCTTGAGTCATTGTCAGTCCAAAACAAGAGATGTTTTTGTAACATCTCTTTTGTATGTTTCTAAAACATTATCTCGTGTTATTTACATACTAAGAAAATAGGTGTGACATACAAATGTAATTCGACACACACTGCCCAGCAAAAACTCTACACATTTTTTTTTGCAGCAAGGAAGAGATTGTTTAATTTGCATAATAAGATCACAGTTCAGTACCCTTTGACTGACATCAAGTCAGAGGAATTTTACCTCACACTATTTACTTACCGTTGGTTGTGAACACTCTTATATATATAAGATATATGATATAAAGCTGCCCCTTCCAGTGCCACGGACTGTAAACATGAGACGTGCAACGTCCACATTTTCCACCCCCTGATCAGCTCGTACCCTAAAATACACCAACAATTACAACAAAGACCACATTAAGTGTTGGTTTCAGTGGCAGCTTCCCCACTGCCTCAGGAAATATTTACCTAAGAGGGAAACCAAACTTCTCGACAGATTCTTGGAAGAAGTCCAGGTTGGTTGACGCGAGGTTGTTGGATGCTGCACCAAGATACATTATCTGCAGATAAATGCGGTTATACCAATTGAATGAGACAAAAAGCTATATGCAGTAAGCACGATAAACATGTATATGTATATTTATCCCTGAAAACTGCTTACCTTCCGCGAAAAGCCATCTATGCCACCAAAGATGACAATGTTGTAGCTGTAAGTTACAAATACAATAAGTTACATTTTCAAAAGCATCTGATATCATCTTCAATTGAGGACATGTGTGTTCACATGGGCAGTAACATGAAAGAAGCACTATTAAATCAAAATGTTATGATGAATAGGCCTATAGTAAAATATATTTATATTATTAAATTATAATACTTTATGAATTAATCTGTCCTGAAGAGTAAAATCACTTACCGGATTAGTTTATGATTTGTGTCAATGTGCATCAAAGACTGGGGGCTTGGAACTGAGTAGGTTCTTCGAACAATGCATCCTAAGTTGTTCATACGGGATATGACTCCGATGGTTTCAACACGGTGCAAGGAAGCTCTAACCCGGTCATACAGCACCCGCAGTCCTTGAGCTTGGAGAAGTGCTTTCATCATTCGATATCCAGAGTGAGGCTGCCTGCATTTAATATCTCTCACACACTGGTCCAATTCCTCATCTGTAAGGGTGCTGTACAGTTCCCTGACTGTGAAATCAGACTCAGCCATGCGTCGGTGCACGGTGCGTCTTGAAACCCCCAAAAGTGCAGCTATGCATGGGATGGACAGATTGAGCTCCAAAAGGCTGTGAATATACTCCGGAGAAATTACCATTCTCGGTCGTCCAACTGGTCCTTGCTCAAATTGCACAGTTTTAATGTATTGCTTACTTTTTTCTTTTTCCACGTTTATAAGCCTATGGAGCTCTCTCATGGCATCTAACACAGGCAGAGAAACAGCTACCTGCTGGACATAGCATTTAAGAAGACCAATTCTTGTGTGCAAATAAATTCTAAGTAGTCCAAATCCAGAGGAATTTGTCCAACAATATGCTCTAAACGAGAGTAGAGACGTCCCAAAATATGATCAAGCAGTATTTCCTGTTAGAGGAAAATTAGAAGGAAGGAAATCAGCTGCATTAGTGAACAAAATAGAACATTTAAAAGCTTAATTTTGCCAAGATTTTAAATGCAGTTTCAGGGCTCTACATTTGTCTTTTCATGCCAATTTCTACATCGCCGACACTACAATATCTTGAATATAGTAGTTTTTACATCACTAAATGTATCTGACAGCTTTAACATTGTAAAGGTGTCACTTTGGACTCTGGGTAATTATGACAGCATTTCCTACTATTTTGAGAGTTTTAACGAACCAGACCTTCATCTATTATTGGAGAAAATAATCAGCACATTAAACCATTATGAAAGTTATCATTATTTAGGTCATTGTTCAAAATGAGCTCCAACTACAACAGTTAGTTGTCAACCCTTTTACATTAATGCATGGTAATAATAATAATAAAAAAGAAATTATATCATATAATAGTATATCTTTCTTCTACTTAAAATATTTTAACAACATTTTCCGGATTATTCTTCCATTCTTTTACTGAGCTAACTTTTGCTGAATTAACATGTTTAAATGCAGGTCTTTTGTAAGAGACATTTTGTACAATGTAGCACAAGTAATTTTACTGAAGTAAATTATCTGAAAACTACTTATGGATGTTCTTACACCCCCTTTAACTAGTCAATTTGACTTATCTAACCGAAGTGAGACGTTATGTATCTAACGTTACTTTGAAAACCACCAGGCGGGATCATTCACCGCCCCCCCCCCACACACTAAAGGAACCTGTATAACCTGTTAGGTATAATTATAACCTTGGCTCCACATATCGTCTGTGTAAAATGTATGCTTATGAAACTAGACCAAATGTTCTCCTGATGGTATTATTTTCCTTTGTTTGCTGTGCTCAATTGTGTGTGCGTGACTTAGGAATGTAGTGGATCCAGTCGCCCCCCCGGGTTTCTAATGGGCCGGACAGGGGGGGGGGGTTGCAGGAGAAGGTAATAAAACTGACACCATTGAGTCTATGCAGAGACTGTACTGAGAGAAAGATTGGGATACGGAGTGGTACGGCCAGGTGCCGAGGATAAACGAAGATAAGGATTGGTACCTCACCCCCGTTCAACCCAGAATTGTTTATTTTATGGTTGCCATAAAAGATGGCCTGGGACTGATCGGCGGCGCAGGAGATCCAAACTTCCCACGGCTATGGCTGACTCACTCTGATTCGCCCAGGAGTGAGTCCACCAATGGATGAACACCTAGGGAGGAGCAACCGACACAACTCCTCCCACAGAACTCCTCTCCATTTGTGTGCATAAATATTGTGAATTCTGTACCCTCGGGCGCCTCTGTTCGGTCTGACTGTCTGATACGTACAGCGCACGGTGGAAGAGCGGAGGCCCGAAGTACTTCGTTATATTAGTACTTCGTTATATTGTACTGTTGTTTTCTACCATTAAATCAGCTTATTGTTAATCTCATATCTCTGTGTCTGAGCTCTTCCTTTCATAGCAGAGCACTCATCAAACGAACGGCGCGGAGCGGGCTTGAACCTTCAACCACTCAGAGGGTGGTGCTCCAAAATCCAACAATTTGGTGACCGACCGACGTGATGAGTAGGGTCTCATAGAAGGAACACCGGCAGCCAGCGGACGAACGGTCCAGGGAAGACACCTCGAATACCTCTGACAACTAAACCAGGGCGCCCCACAACTGAAAGGTGAGCAGATACCTGTTATTATCAAAATCTGTGATTGGCTATACTACAAAATGTTAGAGTTGTCAACGGCATTTTTCAGTGTTTTAGTCTTACGGTAGAAAGAACAGTACTACATAATAACACTTTCCAGTCTCAAAGAGGAGCTGCAGTTGTGTTATATGTGGGGTATTTCAAGAGGAGAAACGCAACTTTCAAAATCAATTTGAAATGACCGGATCTCGCAAACTCTTGCTGTGGGGTTAATCTAGAAGACTAAACGTGACGATAAAGAGATTCTGTAGACTGGGTTTCGACTCCTTGCCAAAAGCCACATCCTCGTAAGAGGGTGTCGAAGCGCTTTTGGAAGTCTCTCCATCTGTTGAAATATACATCGCACTATAAAAGTCAACTAGACTGTAGGGGAATATGATTAATTGTAACGAGATTTCAGTGGTTATAAATTTGGTAAAGGAAGTCCAGCTGAAATACTCTGAGAAATAAGGTGACAAACACAGTAATTCTTAGACGAATTCTGGGGCTGGGGCGCACCGACTAACGTACACAGGCAACCCATTAGACGGATCTGGGGTTACGTTAGATTATTTATTTTGAGTGTGATTAATTGTGTAACGAGATTTCAGTGGTTTTAAAATTGGTAAAGGAATCCCAGCTGCAATCATCGTCCGAGATTTCAGTGGTTATAAATTTGGTAAAGGAAGTCCAGCTGAAATACTCTGAGAAATAAGGTGACACACACAGTAATTCTTAGACGAATTCTGGGGTTGGGGCTCACCGACTAACCTACACAGGCAACCCTTAGACGGATCTGGGGCTAGGTTAGATATATTTATTTTGAGTGTGATGAAGTGTGGCTTGATATTGAGTAAGAAAAAGGTTGATAGGCGCTGTGAGAATGGGTCTGCAGAGAGAATTTCGCCTTGATGCCAACTGTCTGTTATCAGCCTGCAGCCAGGGAGGAGAAATCAGCAGAGCTGCATGCACTGAGTGTGTGTGTGTGTGTGTGAGGAAGTCCGTGGATTGGTCAATTTGGACCAATCAGCGGGGACTTAACGTAACGGCTAAGCGGTCCTACGACGCTGGTTATCAACTCGGTAAATCAAGCCAGGGTTTCTCTCTCCAGCTGAGAGCGCGTTCACGTGAAAGGGACAAGTGTACTAACAGCGCAGCGTCATACTTCATTAATGAAAAGTAAACTAATATAGACAAATATGAACTTTAAACATCCATGACTTAAACATATAATCCAGGATACAAGCCACATAGTTGCACCTGCAAGGTGAATATAGAACAACTGGTTAAAAAATAAATAAACTACCGAGTGTTTGAAAGCGTACAACAGTTTTATTATCACTGCTGCCCATCTAAGACACGAGTGGATCTGACTTTAATTACACATTTGAGTTGAGTGTTTCGTCAACCTAATGTGTTGCTTAAAATAATACTTCTGCATACAGTATGTGACAATGTAAGTGTTGCACGGTCAGATACGGCTCGAGAAGCTGACTCAGACAAGGAAATATATGATATATTATGATATTATATGATCAATGATGTGATATGAATGATAAGTGCGACACGTCGGCGTCTTCTCTTCATACGGCAGTTTAAAAAATTTCCTTTATCCTGTAATATGACTTGATAGATTTAAACTCCGCACACTGAGCTCTGATCAGGCGGTGTTTTCACTGAGTTGATCTCTTTTCTATAGACGCCGGAGGCAGGCAGCGTCAGGTAAAACAAGTTATTTAGCCTTCCCAAACCTGAGCTTTACGCGCCGCCTATGGAGCAAAGGTTATTGTAGACTGGGTTTCGACTCCATGCCTTGGGCCGCATCCTCGTAAGAGGGTGTCGAAGCGCTCTTGGGAATCTCCGTAACTGGTTGAAATACACCTCGCACCGAAAACTATCAGACTGTATACCGGTGGGAATAAAACTACAATAATTAGTAAATTATAGTACGCAGAAGTATCTGGTATTTTTTATAAAAAACTAAAACCTTTAGGAGAAGCAGATACGAACGAAGTCAAAATGGAAGGAGAATTTGAACGTGAAGAGAGAGAATTAGGAGTCCCTGTTCCGGGTAGTTTAAGGGAACAGTGGGGACAAGCAGAGAGATTGATACTTAGCGGACTTAAGCCCGGAGATCATAAAAAGGCGAGCAGGGATCTCCGTTTCTTACACGATCAGATGATCGCAGAGAATAGAGTAGAGGGTGACGAGGCAATAAGTCTCCTAGCCACAGCACTCAATACATACGAGCGACAGTTGGTTCAGAAATTAGAAACTCTCAACAAGCAGAAGGCAGGTTTTATCAGGGCTTCTATTAACAAAGAAAAGGAGCTAGTTGACAAGCTAAGGAGAATAGGCCATAACGCAGCCTTAGTTATGAATGGAGTGGCAGTAGCCTGCCCTCTGAGCAAAACTCCCGCCAAAAATCTGCCCGCCATAGCAGCCCCACCCAGTCCTGCACCAGCCCCTCCCACAGAAGTGATAGAGCCAGTCAGGAAGGAGAAGCCATATGGTGGGCCCCTCCCAGACATCCCAGAGGGCGGTCCCCTCCTCTATCCAGATTTATACAACCCCTTTAAGACCCGACCCCCTCCCTATACGCTTCCCTCCACCTCTAACCCCCCCTCACCCAGTTCCCCTCATGACATTAAAAGAACACCTGTATCAACACATACCCCTACAGATGAAGAAATACTTGACTTTGTTGCAAAACGCGTCAAATTTTTTAGGACTATAAAAAGATGAAACCTCTGCCTCTGACAGAGAAGACACGGCAAGTCAAGACGGCACAGGGGACTCCACCTTCCTCTGAAACAGGTTGATATAGCCGGTGTCGGACTTTGTTTATGAACACATTAACTGAGGGACAGGTTTCTCCCCATTTGAGCTGACCCACGGCCATCAGTTTCCGGGTCCTGGAGCATTAGCAGTAGGGAAAGAAGTAGAAGAGATGGATAGCAAACCATACTACCAGCAACTTAAGGGCTTGGTATGAGATTTCTCCACCCAGGTTGCTGACGCCAAAGGGGGACCGGAGAAGCACGAGGCTAACACCGCAGAATTCATCTGGCTGAAGGTCATCCGTCCGAAGTGGCTCAACCCAAGGTTCACCGGCCCGCACAGAGTGACTCAGAGGACATCACATGCAGTTCGCCTCGAAGGAAAGGGGGAAACGTGGTATCATTGGAGCCAGTGCGCCGTTGGAAAACCTCCAGCAAGGACGTTAGACGACATCAGAACTGACATCGCTGCAGCAGGACGAGAGAACGACACATCTGACGACGACAGCCCAGCAGAAGCAACGACCCACAACAGATGACAAGGACAAAGACACAGAGGTAACAACAGGCGATCTTGGAAAGGAGATTACGGCCGGCGAGGAGGCGGACACGAGTCTACGGGACCCCGACCCCTGAAACACACGACTCCATATAGGACCCGACTTTTTTACTCCCACCTTTAGGGGCACTTTCCAATAAGTAGCAGCATTTGTATGCCCACCTATAGGGCCTCTTTCTAATAAGAGTAGTAGGTTATATATAACGAGAGGTTAGCCCTATAATTAAAGGCAGTGAAAGTCTCCCCAATCACCAGACCTTATATTTAACAGGTTTTACTGAACCTTATATTTAACAGGTTCTGGGAGCACAGTATTTACCATTACAGGGTACTATTTTACACCCCTGTTTTAAAGAATCTCCTTAGGAGATTTTAGCATTGTGTTCAGAGGAACCTAATTACAATAACACGGACCACTGATTAAAGGTGCTGTTATGCACATGTTTTTGAGTGGCAAGTGACAATAAAGAGGAGATATGGGTGAATTGAAGTGGTGTCTTAGTAGTGTGCAGGGAAGATAAAAGAAGCAAACAGGATGTTGTGCCAGATAATAGCATGTTGAGTGTTATTAAAAGGTATACATAGGAAGAGGCACAGGAATAGTTTGACATATTGCTTAGTTCAACAGTTGCATCTGGTTTGTTTAATCTGTACTGTGATGGGAACTTCTGAAGCAAAGTCTGTTGCAACACAACACAATAATGACAGACTGTGGATTACACTTCCTTATTGTTTGTTGGTGTACTCTGCTAGTGGGAATCGTGGTTTACTTGGGACACTGTTTGTATCTTAAACACCATTCTTAGTTATATGGCCCATTAGCGAATAGCCTTATTATTTGATTGGGTGTTAATTCCTTGTGTCCTAGTAAATCTCCTATTATTAATAACAGAAATAATGTGTGTTCACCCTTGCCTTTATTTTTGTTTTAATGATTCCATTGACCACCCAGACTCCATTCCCCCGCCAGAGGAGTCCGTAACAAGGGTCAAACGGGCCAAACATGAGGTAGTTGTTACCAAAATGTCTCCTAAACAAACCTTCACTTTCCAAGCAGGTAGTGATGGAATAATGTAGACAGGATCAACTATGTACATTACAATGTGCTCCGTTTAGCTAATCTCACTATGGGACGCTGTAGAAGGACTCGCTGAACAGCTGGGGCCGACTTCCCTTATGGCAGTTCATAATAGAATGGCCCTTGACATGCTGTTAGCTGAGAAAGGAGTGTGTGTTCAATGTTTGGTGATATGTGTGTACTTTCATTCCAAACAATATGGCTCCGGACGGTTCCGTCACAAAGGCTTTAGAAGGCCTTCGCACACTATCCATAACTATGCATGAACAATCAGGGATACACAACCCCTTGGAGGAATGGTTTACAAACATGTTTGGTCAATGGAAAGGTTTAATAATGTCTCTTTTGATTTCTATAGCTACTTGTATTGCCATTTTAGTAACATGTGGTGTTGTTTTGTGCCTTGTATCCACTCATTGTGGACAGACGCAGTAGAAAAGAATGACAGTGGTTATGTTTCGAATGCTTTGTGTGAATTGATCTCTTGAGGTGAGATCAAAAGGGGATTAAAGGAACCTGTATAACCTGTTCGTATAATTATAACCTTGGCCCCACATATCGTCTGTGTAAAATGTATGCTTATGAAACTAGACCAAATGTCCTCATGATGGTATTTTTTCCTTTGTTTGCTGTGCTCAATTGTGTGTGCGTGACTTAGGAATGTAGTGGATCCAGTCGCCCCCGGGTTTCTAATGGGCCAGACAGGGGGGGGGGGGGTTGCAGGAGAAAGGTAATAAAACTGACACCATTGAGTCTATGCAGAGATTGTATTGAGAGAAAGATTGGGATACGGAGTGGTACAGCCAGGTGCCGAGGATAAACGAAGATAAGGATTGGTACCTCACCCCCGTTCAACCCAGAATTGTTTATTTTATGGTTGCCATAAAAGATGCCTGGGACTGATCGGCGGCGCAGGAGATCCAAACTTCCCACGGCTATGGCTGACTCACTCTGATTCGCCCAGGAGTGAATCCACCAATGGATGAACACCTAGGGAGGAGCAACCGACACAACTCCTCCCACAGAACTCCTCTCCATTTGTGTGCATAAATATGTGAATTCTGTACCCTCGGGCGCCTCTGTTCGGTCTGACTGTCTGATACGTACAGCGCACGTTGGAAGAGCGAGGCCCGAAGTACTTCGTTATATTAGTACTTTGTTATATTGTACTGTTGTTTTCTACCATTAAATCAGCTTATTGTTAATCTCATATCTCTGTGTCTGAGCCCTTCCTTTCATAGCAGACCACTCATCAACGAACGGCGCGGAGCGGGCTTGAACCTTCAACCACTCAGAAGGGTGGTGCTCCAAATCCAACAACACACACACACACTAGGACACGGTAACGTCGCTATTCACTTGACTGATAACTACGGAGCTTACTGACAGAAAGGCACAAGGCTACATCACTCATTTAGCTAGCTAATGTAAGATACAAATGCTGTCGAGCCCTCACTGCTTGTAAAATAAAGAGCACAAACTGACTACTTACCCGAGCCCCACTGTTTCTCCGTCATTTTTCTCCCGGTTGTTGTGATCACATGACTGACAAGCCGTGCTCTGATAGACCAGAAGTCGGTTCGATTGCATTCAGGCTCGATTGCTTATCCTGTCTGGGTAGCCCGGATGATGTTGCATCGCAATTTTGACGTCGAATTTTATGCATCGAAATTGTGCATTCGAATTTTTTTAACTTGAATTGTTACATTTTTATTTCACATAGGTAAATTCGGTTCAAAAAAATTCAGATACATGATTTTCAAAGTAATTATTTTCAATGCTATAAATTCGGTGTCTGATAAAATTCAAATACTTCTGTCTCTTGTTCTCTTCCATACTCGGGACCCACTTTTTCCTTTGTCAATAAATCGCGACCCGAATTTTGAACCACTCAAATCTATTCAACATAAAATCGTGCTGTAATATATACGCTTTTCAGCATACGATATTAATTAAAGAGAAGTACAGGCAAATATCCCTTATATCCATTACATTACATGTAGACACTTTTATCCAAAGCGACTTACATACTCAATACTGTGGGCAATCCACACAGGAGCCCAGGGACACAACGACATGCTGACTGCAGTGGGACTCGAACTTGCTATCCTCTGATTCAAAGATCAGCGCACTAACCCACTGTGCCACACGCCTCCATATCCCTTCACAGAACTAAAGTTTTCTTTAAATAAGGTTTGATGAGATGTGGAATCAAAGCCGAACTGTATAACATAAAAAGGCACACATGCTGAAAACCCAACCCCAGAAGGGGGGTCTGGTGGGATTCCCCCCCACGAGATTTTCGAAATACCAATCAATAAACTACGCATTCTGGTACACTCTGAGAAGAAAACAAATACATCTATTACTACCCGACATATTAATAATATTTTATGCCATTGTTTGTTTGTCACTTTGTTCTGAAGCTGAACTTGCTGCTCCACACAGAGAGAAGAGTAAAGAGGAGATAGTCTGTGTGAATTACTTTCAATTGTGGGTAAGGGTAGATAGCTCCCATTGTTCTGTGACCTGTCAATCATTAAACCGGGGGTCCTATTTCATTATGTGTTCATTTTTATCTGAAGTTGTACCCATGGATGTATAAAGAATAGTTCTACCGCAAAGTAATTCTCCGTGGGGACTTCCGGCAACAATTTTGATTCTGATTGGCCAGAAGACTCGAAAAAACATCAGCAAAGATGTTTTATTGAGAGGATGATAACGGAACCTGCATAACCTATTAAATATAATTATAACTTTGGCCCGACATATCATCTGTGTAAAATGTATGCTTATGAAACTAGACCAAATGTTCTTATTTTCCTTTGTTTGCTGTGCTCAATTGTGTGTGCGTGACTTAGGAATGTAGTGGATCCAGTTACCCCCGTTGTTTATGGCCAGATAGGAGGGAGGGGGGTCCCAGGAGAAAGGTAATAAAACTGATGCCATTGAGTCTATGCTGAGGTTGTGACCTCACCCCCCGTTCAACCCAGAATTGTTGTTGAGGGCTGCCATAAAAGATGGCCTGGGACTGACCGGCGCGCAGGAGATCCAAACTCCCCACGGTTATGGCTGACTCACTCTGATTCGCCCAGGAGTGAGTCCACCAATGGATGAACACCTAGGGAGGAGCAACCGACACAACTCCTCCCACAGAACTCCTCTGCATTTGTGTGCATAAATATTGTGAATTCTGTACCCGGGCGCCTCTGTTCGGTCTGACTGTCTGATACGTACAGCGCACGGTGGAAGAGCGGAGGCCCGAGTACTTCGTTATATTAGTACTTCGTTATATTGTACTGTTGTTTTCTACCATTAAATCAGCTTATTGTTAATCTCATATCTCTGTGTCTGAGCCCTTCCTTTCATAGCAGACCACTCATCAAACGAACGGCGCGGAGCGGGCTTGAACCTTCAACCACTCAGAGGGTGGTGCTCCAAAATCCAACAATTTGGTGACCAACCGACGTGATGAGTAGGGTCTCATAGAAGGAACACCGGCAGCCAGCGGACGAACGGTCCAGGGAAGACACCTCGAATACCTCTGACAACTAAACCAGGGCGCCCCACAACTGAAAGGTGAGCAGATACCTGTTATTATCAAAATCTGTGATTGGCTATACTACAAATTTTAGAGTTGTCAGCGGCATTTTTCAGTGTTTTAGTCTTACGGTAGAAGGAACAGTACTACAGAATAACACTTTCCAGTCTCAAAGAGGAGCTGCAGTTGTGTTATATGTGGGGTATTTCAAGAGGAGAAACGCAACTTTCAAAATCAATTTGAAATGACCGGATCTCGCAAACTCTTGCTGTGGGGTTAATCTAGAAGACTAAACGTGACGATAAAGAGATTCTGTAGACTGGGTTTCGACTCCTTGCCAAAAGCCACATCCTCGGAAGAGGGTGTCGAAGCGCTTTTGGAAGTCTCTCCATCTGTTGAAATATACATCGCACTATAAAAGTCAACTAGACTGTACGGGGAATATGATTAATTGTGTAACGAGATTGCAGTGGTTTTAAATGGTAAAGGAATCCCAGCTGCAATCATCGTCCGAGATTTCAGTGGTTTAACGAGTAAAGGAAGTCCAGCTGAAATACTCTGAGAAATAAGGTGACACACACAGTAATTCTTAGACGAATTCTGGGGCTGGGGCGCCGACTAACGTACACAGGCAATCCTTAGACGGATCTGGGGTTACGTTAGATATATTTATTTTGAGTGTGATTAATTGTGTAACGAGATTTCAGTGGTTTTAGAATGAGTAAAGGAATCCCAGCTGCAATCGTCGTCCGAGATTTCAGTGGTTAAAACGAGTAAAGGAAGTCCAGCTGAAATACTCTGAGAAATAAGGTGACACACACAGTAATTCTTAGACGAATTCTGGGTTGGGGCTCACCGACTAACGTACACAGGCAATCCTTAGACGGATCTGGGGTTACGTTAGATATATTTATTTTGAGTGTGATGAAGTGTGGCTTGATATTGAGTAAGAAAAAGGTTGATAGGCGCTGTGAGAATGGGTCTGCAGAGAGAATTTCGCCTTGATGCCAACTGTCTGTTATCAGCCTGCAGCCAGGGAGGAGAAATCAGCAGAGCTGGCACTGAGTGTGTGTGTGTGTGTGTGTGAGGAAGTCCGTGGATTGGTCAATTTGGACCAATCAGCGGGGACTTAACGTAACGGCTAAGCGGTCCTACGACGCTGGTTATCAACTCGGTAAATCAAGCCAGGGTTTCTCTCTCCAGCTGAGAGCGCGTTCACGTGAAAGGGACAAGTGTACTAACAGCGCAGCGTCATACTTCATTAATGAAAAGTAAACTAATACTAGACAAATATGAACTTTAAACATCCATGACTTAAACATATAATCCAGGATACAAGCCACATAGTTGCACCTGCAAGGTGAATATAGAACAACTGGTTAAAAAAAAATAAACTACCGAGTGTTTGAAAGCGTACAACAGTTTATGTTATCACTGCTGCCCATCTAAGACACGAGTGGATATGACTTTAATTAGCCTACATTTGAGTTGAGTGTTTCGTCAACCTAATGTGTTGCTTAAAATAATACCTGCATACAGTATGTGACAATGTAAGTGTTGCACGGTCAGATACGGCTCGAGAAGCTGACTCAGACAAGGAAATATATGATATATTATGATATTATATGATCAATGATGTGATATGAATGATAAGTGCGACACGTCGGCGTCTTCTCTTCATACGGCAGTTTAAAGTAAAATTTCCTTTATCCTGTAATATGACTTGATAGATTTAAACTCCGCACACTGAGCTCTGATCAGGCGGTGTTTTCACTGAGTTGATCTCTTTTCTATAGACGCCGGAGGCAGGCAGCGTCAGGTAAAACAAGTTATTTAGCCTTCCCAAACCTGAGCTTTACGCGCCGCCTATGGAGCAAAGGTTATTGTAGACTGGGTTTCGACTCCATGCATTGGGCGCAGAAGCGCTCTTGAGAGTCTCCGTAACTGGTTGAAATACACCTCGCACCGAAAATTATCAGACTGTATACCGGTGGGAATAAAACTACAATAATTAGTAAATTATAGTATGCAGAAATATCTGGTATTTTTTATAAGAAACTAAAACCTTTAGGAGAAGCAGATACGAACGAAGTCAAAATAGGAGAATTTGAATGTGAAGAGAGAGAATAGAAATGGAAGGAGAATTTGAATGTGAAGAGAGAGAATAGAAATGGAAGGAGAATTTGAATGTGAAGAGAGAGAATAGAAAGGGAAGAGACGGAAAGATTGGAGAGAGAGAGAATAGAAAGGGAACAGTGGGGACAAGCAGAGAGATTGATACTTAGCGGACTTAACCCGGAGATCATAAAAAGGCGAGCAGGGATCTCCGTTTCTTACACGATCAGATGATCGCAGAGAATAGAGTAGAGGGTGACGAGGCAATAAGTCTCCTAGCCACAGCACTCAATACATGAGCGAGAGTTGGTTCAGAAATTAGAAACTCTCAACAAGCAGAAGGCAGGTTTTAGCAGGGCTTCTATTAACAAAGAAAAGGAGCTAGTTGACAAGCTAAGGAGAATAGGCCATAACGCAGCCTTAGTTATGAATGGAGTGGCAGTAGCCGGCCCTCTGAGCAAAACTCCCGCCAAAAATCTGCCCGCCATAGCAGCCCCTCCCACAGAAGTGATAGAGCCAGTCAGGAAGGAGAAGCCATATGGTGGGCCCCTCCCAGACATCCCAGAGGGCGGTCCCCTCCTCTATCCAGATTTATACAACCCCTTAAGACCCGACCCCCTCCCTATACGCCTTCCCCACCTCTAACCCCCCCTCACCCAGTTCCCCTCATGACATTAAAAGAACACCTGTATCAACACATACCCCTACAGATGAAGAAATACTTGACTTTGTTGCAAAACGCGTCAAATTTTTTAGGACTATGAGAAGATGAAACCTCTGCCTCTGACAGAGAAGACACGGCAAGTCAAGACGGCACAGGGGACTCCACCTTCCTCTGAAACAGGTTGATATAGCCGGTGTCGGACTTTGTTTATGAACACATTAACTGAGGGACAGGTTTCTCCCCATTTGAGCTGACCCACGGCCATCAGTTTCCGGGTCCTGGAGCATTAGCAGTAGGGAAAGAAGTAGAAGAGATGGATAGCAAACCATACTACCAGCAACTTAAGGGCTTGGTATGAGATTTCTCCACCCAGGTTGCTGACGCCAAAGGGGGACCGGAGAAGCACGAGGCTAACACCGCAGAATTCATCTGGCTGAAGGTCATCCGTCCGAAGTGGCTCAACCCAAGGTTCACCGGCCCGCACAGAGTGACTCAGAGGACATCACATGCAGTTCGCCTCGAAGGAAAGGGGGAAACGTGGTATCATTGGAGCCAGTGCGCCGTTGGAAAACCTCCAGCAAGGACGTTAGACGACATCAGAACTGACATCGCTGCAGCAGGACGAGAGAACGACACATCTGACGACGACAGCCCAGCAGAAGCAACGACCCACACAACAGATGACAAGGACAAAGACACAGAGGTAACAACAGGCGATCTTGGAAAGGAGATTACGGCCGGCGAGGAGGCGGACACGAGTCTACGGGACCCCGACCCCTGAAACACACGACTCCATATAGGACCCGACTTTTTTATGCCCACTCTTTCTAATAAGAGTAGTAGGTTATATATAACGAGAGGTTAGGCCTATAATTAAGCGCAGTGAAAGTCTCCCCAATTACTGAACCTTATATTTAACAGGTTCTGGGAGCACAGTATTTACCATTACAGGGTACTATTTTACACCCCTGTTTTAAAGAATCTCCTTAGGAGATTTTAGCATTGTGTTCAGAGGAACCTAATTACAATAACACGGACCACTGATTAAAGGTACTGTTATGCACATGTTTTTGAGTGGCAAGTGACAATAAAGAGGAGATATGGGTGAATTGAAGTGGTGTCTTAGTAGTGTGCAGGGAAGATAAAAGAAGCAAACAGGATGTTGTGCCAGATAATAGCATGTTGAGTGTTATTAAAAGGTATACATAGGAAGAGGCACAGGAATAGTTTGACATATTGCTTAGTTCAACAGTTGCATCTGGTTTGTTTAATCTGTACTGTGATGGGAACTTCTGAAGCAAAGTCTGTTGCAACACAACACAATAATGACAGACTGTGGATTACACTTCCTTATTGTTTGTTGGTGTACTCTGCTAGTGGGAATCGTGGTTTACTTGGGACACTGTTTGTATCTTAAACACCATTCTTAGTTATATGGCCCATTAGCGAATAGCCTTATTATTTGATTGGGTGTTAATTCCTTGTGTCCTAGTAAATCTCCTATTATTAATAACAGAAATAATGTGTGTTCACCCTTGCCTTTATTTTTGTTTTGACTGATTCCATTGACCACCCAGACTCCATTCCCCCGCCAGAGGAGTCCGTAACTAGGGTAAAACGGGCCAAACATGAGGTAGTTGTTACCAAAATGTCTCCTAAACAAACCTTCACTTTCCAAGCAGGTAGTGATGGAATAATGTAGACAGGATCAACTATGTACATTACAATGTGCTCCGTTTAGCTAATCTCACTAGGGACGCTGTAGAAGGACTCGCTGAACAGCTGGGGCCGACTTCCCTTATGGCAGTTCAGAATAGAATGGCCCTTGACATGCTGTTAGCTGAGAAAGGAGGTGTGTGTTCAATGTTTGGTGATATGTGTTGTACTTCATTCCAAACAATACGGCTCCGGACGGTTCCGTCACAAAGGCTTTAGAAGGCCTTCGCACACTATCCATAACTATGCATGAACAATCAGGGTGCACAACCCCTTGGAGGAATGGTTTACAAACATGTTTGGTCAATGGAAAGGTTTAATAATGTCTTTTTGATTTCTATAGCTACTTTTATTGCCATTTTAGTAACATGTGGTGTGTTGTTGTGTGCCTTGTATCCGCTCATTGGGGGACAGACGCAGTAGAAAAGAATGACAGTGGTTATGTTTCGAATGCTTTGTGTGAATTGATCTCTTGAGGTGAGATCAAAAGGGGGATTAAAGGAACCTGCATAACCTGTTATATAATTATAACTTTGGCCCGACATATCATCTGTGTAAAATGTATGCTTATGAAACTAGACCAAATGTTCTTATTTTCCTTTGTTTGCTGTGCTCAATTGTGTGTGCGTGACTTAGGAATGTAGTGGATCCAGTTACCCCCGTTGTTTATGGCCAGATAGGAGGGAGGGGGGTCCCAGGAGAAAGGTAATAAAACTGAGCCATTGAGTCTATGCAGAGGTTGTGACCTCACCCCCCGTTCAACCCAGAATTGTTGTTGAGGGCTGCCATAAAAGATGGCCTGAGACTGACCGGCGCCGCAGGAGATCCAAACTCCCCACGGTTATGGCTGACTCACTCTGATTCGCCCAGGAGTGAGTCCACCAATGGATGAACACCTAGGGAGGAGCAACCGACACAACTCCTCCCACAGAACTCCTCTGCATTTGTGTGCATAAATATTGTGAATTCTGTACCAGCGGGCGCCTCTGTTCGGTCTGACTGTCTGATACGTACAGCGCACGGTGGAAGAGCGGAGGCCCGAAGTACTTCGTTATATTAGTACTTCGTTATATTGTACTGTTGTTTTCTACCATTAAATCAGTTTATTGTTAAATCTCATATCTCTGTGTCTGAGCCCTTCCTTTCATAGCAGACCACTCATCAAACGAACAGCGCGGAGCGGGCTTGAACTTTCAACCACCCAGTGAGGTGGTGCTCCAAAATCCAACAATGATCACTACGTGACAGAAGTTTTCAAAACCGTTTATGGTCTCCGCTACTTCCAGTCCAACGCCTACTGCATGCACAGCGTTAAAATATCATTTTTCTTCACTCACACATCTGCGACCCACTCGAAACGGGTCTGCGACCCACTTTTGGGTCGCGACCCACCATTTGAGAACCACTGCACTAGATCATGCCTTATCTCTAAAGTCAAGCTTTTAATTTATTTCTGTTGAACAGACCTGAGATTTGGATATTCTGTTGGAAGCCTACAGTAGCTGGCCCATTTTTCACTAAAACAGAGCCTCTTCACTTGGTAAATGGTAGTGAATTATGGTATAACATTGCTACAGTCTACAGAAGCCTCAAGGGGAGGTCAGGTTAATTTAGGTCTGGACGAGAAGTAGAAAATATACATGAAGAGAAGCCATTGTGGCTTAACAGCAATGAAACCAGAAACGTTAGCAACACTATTTTACTGCAACAGTTTTCCAGTGATGCATATTATACTCGGCTACCTCGATACTAAAAAAGAAGAAATTGAACATTTGGCCTGAATGGCAGCACTTAAGACGATTTCAGATTTCAAAATAGTACAATTAAATAAAATAGTATAGAATAGAATAGAATATAGTCTATATACAGTCATTTGAATATTGATATATGTGAGTTGCAAACAGATGAATGTTATGTATGTTCTTTCAAAAGTTCAGGTGTTTTACATTCTTATGGCTTGTGGGATGAACTGTCTCTGAGTCTGGTGGTTTTAGACCTCATGCTGTGGCACCGCCTGCCAGATGGCAGCAGACAGAACAGTTTGTGGCTGGGGTGGTGGGGGTCTTTGATAATCCTGAGGATTTCTTCCTGAGCCGCCGGGAGTATAGGTCCTCCATGGATGGCAGCTCCGTCCTGGTGATGTGCTGTGCAGTTTTCACCACCCTCTGTAAAGTCTTACGGTTGAGGGCGTTGCAACTGCCGTACCAGGCCGTGATGCAGCCAGTCAGGATACTCTCTATCGTACACCTGTAGAAGTTGCAGAGTATCCTGGAGTCCATGTTGAACATCCTCAGCCTGCGGAGGAAGAGACTACTGCTTTAGACCCGCACTTTAAACAAAAGATGGACGACCACGATGCTGTCTGGGACCGGATCAAGGGGAAACTCCTGGCTTGAAAGCTGACTAACTCTGAGAAGGTGAAATGTTATTTATGCACTGCAGTGGCGAACCGTGGCTATCACAACTGGACCTTCTGTAGACACACACACACACCACCGCCGTTATAATGTCCGTCTTTTCACTCAATTGTCGTCTTAAAAAGGGTACTGACAACAATTCCGCAACAGCATCATCTTCACCTGTTGCACTTGCAAATTTAACGTTAAAAACAATAAAACGGCAAATGAATTGCTACGTCGCATTTATCTAGATCCTCTGTCTCGAGCCAGTGAACTAACGGGCCTTCTAGAATACCCTGGAAGCGTAGGAAACTCTGAAAGAATACGCCCATTGGCTACAAATCAATATATGATTGGCTGATCAAACTGTCAATCTAAACGTACGCTCTCATTCAGTGTGAGGGCCAGGGCTTTCTATCAATAATAAAAAATACCTTGGTTGAAGGATATTCTACCCAGAGACCCAGAAAAATATCTGATTGGTTGAATTTTTTTTCTAACACAAAACCACTCAAATGCGTAGTGCATGGTCCGAGAAAGACAAACAAATCAACGTAACATTGTAATATTACAGATCAACAACACAGATACAATTCTCATTTATTCATTTTATTTATATAATCAAATCAATTTTTTGTTTGTTTTATCTGAGTGTTCCAGGGTATTCTCTGAATATATTTATATTCTCTGAACATTTTTTGGTGGAATAAGCATGTAAAATTGTTTTACCCTGCCCCTGAAAGAATCGGAATCGTGAACCGTTAAGAACCAGAATCGAAATGTGGAATCGGAATCAGAATCGTTGAGATTTAAACGACACCCAACCCTACTCAAGTATGGTACAAGTACCTCAAAAATGGTACTTAAGTACAGTACTTGAGTAAATGTACATGGTCACTTTACACCACTGCAATGCAGGCTGGGGCAGCACAATTGGAGGAGTTGAAGTCAGCTGACCATTGTATCTGACACTACAGAAAACCAATGCACTGCATACAGCCAGCACCACTAACACCAGCACACCAGCAAGCATCCACACACACACAGCGACAAACATTCACACACTCTGTTGGGTTGAGTATCTTGCCCAAGGACATGGTGACATGTAGATCGCAGGGCCAGATGATTGAAACCCTGGCCTAATGAAGCATTACAAAAATAAGGTATCTTAGTTTTTGCACTGAGGTCTTCCTGAAAATGTTTCCAAAAGCCTCTGTGAATATCACACTAATGATGATGCATTTATATCTGAAAGCATGATGAATGCAGTTACTTCAGGGCCCTCTGTGCAGAGTAGCAGTGAAACATTTGTGAGTGTTCTGTCTCTTGAATTGAATGGGGGCTGTTGCTCAGTGCGTTAGTGCCCTCGGTCCTCATTTATAAAGCCTTGCGTAGGATTGGCGTGGGAAGGTTGCTTACGTAGGACAAAGCAATTAAATACGCACAGACACTTTCCGATTCATAAAAGACTGCGTACCGGCACAGGACTTGCGTACGGCACTTCCTACGCCGGTTTCCCTTTACAATTTTCACAATCGACTCGAAATGCGGCGCAGCTTTTGCGGGCTTCACGTAACGCCCATATTTGCCTATAAATAGTCAAAGAAACGCCCATTCATTCATTCATTTGACTGACTGCATGAAGAAGATCGCAGGAAATGACGACAGAACAGACAAAAAAGACATCTCACACCGTGTCAGATTTTGGTTATTTTGGGGAGGTCGAGATAAATCATATTGTTTGGTGGATGCAGTTTGAACCAGAGTAGCAGCATGGAGGTCGGATCGTCACCAAAATAAATAAATAAGTGGTCCGAAAAAGGTTAATGACAAAAGAAATACACATAACCTTCCTCAGGCAGTGTGTTTGTACCGGGGACAGGAGACCCCCCTTGATGAGAAACTGTAAGAAATGATCGGGGAATCCTCCGGAGTGGAGTCATGACGACTGGTTCTGAATTATTTTTTTGTATTTGGTGGTTTGTGTTCCAGCTGTCGATCAGCAACTATATATCCATAATCCACCAGTTAAAGGAAATACAACTCATGTGTTGTGTTATATAGCTGTACAATTGACCACATATGGTGTTCTTAGTTTCCATACCTCCTGTGTTTTACGAGCGACTTATCAAATAGGCTATTGGCGAACGGCATAAAACATGATTAAACATGATAGTATATAAAACCATGCTCGTATCTATACAACCTATAGAAATGCAAAACGGCGTCAGTTTAAAGTAATTCTGTCCTTCTGTTTACCGCATCATTTATGAGAATACATTTCTTAACAAGAGAACATAATCGAGGGGTGATCAATAACATTTCCGTATTTATTTATTTCTCCAAGTTATGTTTTTGTGTGCACTGAGGAGTCGCAAACAGGCGTTTGTTTAATCATTTTAAGATTGGCTTTAATCAATGTTTGAAAATGAATTCTTCATATATGATAAATGAGAGGTAAAATTTTATTGATGGTATTATTTCCACATATTTCTCTCCATTCTTCCTTCTGCCAACAGTGTCGCAGTTTCTCGGCTCTCCCGTTTTTGTGCTTAGTGCGTACGCATGGGTTAGAGTTTGCGTGGAGGACCGCACATTTTCCCGTCAAGTTAGTTTTTTATAAATCGCAAACAGTGCGTAGAAACTGGCGTACGCCATCTTTTGTGCGTACGCACCGTTTATAAATGAGGCCCCTGATCTTTGGATCAGCAAGAGCAAGTTTGAGTCCAACTGCAGTCAAAATGTTGTTGTGTCCTGGGAAAGACACTTCACCCCAGATTGCTCCTGTGGGGATTGCCGATAGTACTGAATGTATGGAAGTCGCTTTGGATAAAAGCATCTGATAAGTGACATGTTATGTAATGAATTGCCTCCCAACCAGTAGCGTAGGCAGAAATGTACTTTAGGGCGGGCCTGTGTAAAATAGGGTGGGCCAGATTTTTCTTCTGCACAGCAGAAGCTAACAACAATCCCCGCCGGTACTGGTGCACCTCGCTCTCTCTCTCTCTCGCTCCCACGCTCACTCGCCCTTTGGCTGTGAGCTGCAGGCGCCTGATAAGCCAACATCCCCCACTTTCATCACTTACAGCGCCCATCGTACAGGGCAAATAGAAAATGTAACCGGGTGAAAGGGTGTTATCTTTACTTAATTATGAATGTTGTTACATCAAGGCTGAAAATTAGTTTTTTTTAAATTATATTTCCATTTAATCTTGTGGACGTGCAGATTCCCTATCCTCCACCAGGGGCTGCTGCAGCACCCTCAGCACCCCTACTTCCCACGGCCATGATAATAATATATTAATGCCCATTGCCAAGCATCGTTATGTAACTATTTATTGCACTAGATTACAGCAACAATAGGTTGGAACAGATGGAATGACTGTAAATGAATCAATATACTCATTCTATGAACAGCTCTAGATTACAGCAACAATAGGTTGGAACAGATGGAATGACTGTAAATGAATCAATATACTCATTCTATGAACAGCTCTAGATTACAGCAACAATAGGTTGGAACAGATGGAATGACTGTAAATGAATCAATATACTCATTCTATGAACAGCTCTAGATTACAGCAACAATAGGTTGGAACAGATGGAATGACTGTACATTTATAAATATACTCATTCTATGAACATCTCTAGTGCAACAGCAACAATAGGTTGGAACAGATGGAATGACTGTAAATTATAAATATAGTATGAACAGCTCTAGTGCATTCAAGGCAAAGCTAGTAGAGAGCCCCCTAAGAGCTAAGCATGGAAAGTGATACGCGTGCGGGAGGAAGTGAGTGAGGTGAGCAGAGTCACCACCAATATTAGGCGCAAACACCTGGGTTTACAGTTGAATATGGTGATGATCTCATCATAATCCAAAGAGTTACATAGTTCCCTTTCAAAAGACAAGAGGGACAGGTTGTTGAGACGGACAGTAGTCATGGATGCTCTGAGAGCCGGAACCAACAACCAGTTTTTACCGTAAATGAGTTCGGTTCAGAGGATAAAACACATACAACATTAATTCAACTCGATATTTGTTCACTTGAATTTCACTTTGAATGCTTGGATATTCTCAATGGGTGAATACAAAAATGTATAATAATAATACAAAATTCAAAAATAAAAATTACACCGAAGCTTTCTCAGGGTGGGCCAATGAGTAAACTGGCCCTATGGTGGCTACGCCACTGCTCCCAACTGATTTATTCTTCTGAATTACAATCTCAATCATTCAAATATGGTTGTTTATAACCCTATTATAAAATATTTTCAATTAGAGATATACAGCATCGCTATGGACACATGCAAACAATAAACCAGTTAATTGAGCAACAGCAAAAACTAGAGAAAAAAAAGTGCACTAAATAAATAAAATCAGTGCACTGTGGTAACCTACAATAACAGACCGGAGCTGCCGTTAAAAGTCATGCTACATGTTGCATTCAACTATAAATACAATAAAATTAAGTAATGCAGAAAGCAAAATGTTGTGTAAACACACTGAGTGAAAACAAAAAACTGCCAAGCTTCTGCAGAGTCAGAATCACCAGCAGCCTGTAAACACATTCCCAGGCTGAGGTGAATCGATTTTGTTTCCTTTTTCCCTCCCATAATCGGACGTAAAGCCTCCCTCTGAAATATGCTGACCAGTAAAATCCCAGCTGAGAGCCCTGCGGTGCCAAACACAAACTGAGTGTTTCCCATTGAAACTGAACGCCCAGGGTAACATGCCATGTTTTGCTGCCGGAAACCAAAGAATGTTTGACTGCTGGGCCTGACGTCTGATGGCAGACTGCGTCCGTTTGAAGTGTTCCCTTCCAAGGCTGTGGCCAAAGTAAATAAAGCAGAGCGCTCTCTCGACCTCCATCAAACACATCACTCAGGAACAGCTGTTACCATTTAGCTGGAAAAACCACCGACATTCCTGCACTCAGAATGTATGTGGGACATGTGAGATAGCAATCCACAGAAACATTCTGTGACCGTGGTTACACTCGCAATTTCTCCTCATTCCAAATGTCCACAGACCGGGTTATGAGTTATGACCTCAGATATTGTGTTGTTTCAAAACATTTCTTCACTGTCATTATCTAGTCTTCTTTGTTTTGATTTTAGTCTGTGAAAACGGCTGCTTACAATTTTAGTTAAGAGAAAATGTTTGCTTATTTATATTTAGTTAGTACTGTACTGTATTGTAAACGGAGTGTATTTACGTGTAGTTATTTCTGATGGATAGTGTAAAGGAGACAGTACACTGTCGTAGGGGGAACAGCCACCATTAACACACTCCTCTGGGTTAACTGGACTGAGTCCTGCAGAACTGTTAAGTGCTGCTCTTTGCAGATATTGCATGGACGCTTGAGGGTGCAAGCATCAGGCTTGTGAGAACGTCCGCACTTCCAACAACGCTGTCCATCCGCTATCCACTTAACAATCTTTCCTGTGTTCATGTTCTTGAATTCTTGGCAAGCGTTCAGGAAGTGGTCTGTATTGTTGCAGTAAGGACAGTATGGCTTGGGTGTATGTAAGGACTTGGGTTGTGGAGGCGACCAGTTGGAGCTTCGTTCTTCACTAGCAGTGAGGAAGAATGCAGTAGGTTCCTCCTTTGGTTTATTGAAAGCATGTTGGTCTTTCTTTATTGGCTTAGGGACTTCATGACTGTAGAGAGCTGCTGCTCTGCTGCTATGCGCTTTGCCTGAGATCTCATCTGCAGCTAAGACCCCAAGTCAGGTAATGTATATGTTCGGTCTGTGCCTGTCTGAAGGATGCCACGGTTCAGACAGTGTTCCACAAATCCATCGCGGTAGCTTGGGGGCATTTTGCTCAGCAGTCGGTCAACATGGGATCCACATCTTAGCTCGTAGCCATTTTGCCCTTCTAATGTTCTAAGCATGCCTACTAGAGATTGGATGGACAGAGCAAAGGTGTCAAAGGCATCTGCGTCTCGGAACTTGAGGGCTGGAGCATTGAGGATGGAAGCTAGTTCACTCTGGACCAGCTGTCGTGGTTGGCCGTACTTGTCCTGTAAAGCCTGCATGGCCATAGTATACGGTCTTGGGTCATGCATGTAGGCTTTGGCGAGCTGAAGTGCACTAGGCAGCTTCAGGTGTCCAAGAAGCACTTGGTACTTATACTGCTCGCTCGTTCAGGTGTTGATGACAATTCAACATGTTGTCGAGGGCCATCTTCAGTAATGCAAAGTCACTCTCCCTACCACTGTCGAAATGGGGAAGCATTGGTTTTGGTATGCCGTAGGATGAGGCGAGGAATAGATCTGTAGCGGATGCTTGCGTATTATCTAAATTGGCTGGCATCCACGCTGGAGTGGAGCTCGATGCTGCGTGTGTAGGGTAGGACGAGGCTGCATCTGGTTGGTAATACTGCCATGGATGACCTGGATATGACACAGGGCATTGTGCCTGGCAGAGATGGAGCACTCGAGTCCTGGACTGGGACTCGAGTCGGACTCGAGTGCCGATTTTCGGGACTCGTGACTTGACTCGGACTCGCGCACTGATTGACGCGACTCGGACTCGTGAATTCTCGCGCACGGTGACTCGTGACTCGGACTCGCGCACTGATTGACGCGACTCGGACTTGGACTCGTGAATTCTTGCGCACGATGACTTGGACTCGGACTCGTGAATTTTTCCCCCACGATGACTCGGACTCGACTTGTACATTGACGCTCCGACTTGGACTCGAGCAAGTTTTCTCTGGAGTCTGTTGTCCTCTATGCTGGCGTGTGCAGCTGCGAGGCGAGTTCACGTACTAGGCCCCGCTATTCCTGTCTAAAGATGTCTAGAGACACACCCCGCATCGTGCTGTATGCTTTCACACATTCTGCTTCCACATTGGGAAAGAGCAGTGCAAAATGCTCGTTATGTGGAAAAAAGATTGAAGAGAAGGCTCCATAACACATTACTCTAAGGATGGAGTTCAGACATATAGGCTGTCTTGAACACTATCATCCGAGTAATGTGATCTAATCAATAAATAAAGATTCAGCCGATAACACGAAAGCACATGGCTACTTAACATGCAGAATGTCGTCATTTTGCATGCTAAGAAGCCATGTGCTTTCTGGGGCTTAATCTTTATTGACAGAATTTAAACATTCACTATAATAATTGTAGCGTCCCCGGCTGAATGATGGTCAGACTCTCTAACTGATGGTATCTGTTTATTGATCACCCTTGCTTCTATACAATCATTACCAACGTAAGAGCTTGTGCCCTTATCAGCCAGGTGCTAAAAACCGAATGCAACTATTTAGTATATGTTAATGTGTGTTTACACTGCTCCGTTGTCCATTGACTTCCGGTAAAAGTTCCTTCAAAATAAGAGTCCCGATCTTATTACTATCAAAATAAACGTGCAAAACGAAAACTTGACCATATAACAAATATAATCACTTCTCTAAAAGGTAACTAATTTTAAATATAGTTAGAAGGTCATTTACAATAATATAAACAATAATAATAATATTAATATGAATATTATTAATAAGCTTTATATTTGTATAGCACCTATTACAAGAATTGTAGCCAAGCTCGCTTCACAGCAGTTCAATAGACACATTAGTATAACATGACAGGATAAAAGCAATGTAGAGGAGCAGCTATATTTCAACACATATATCCACTAAGATTAATAGATGAAGACTTGTGACTCGGACTTGACTTGGACTCTTCTTGGGTGACTTGGACTCGGACTCGAACACAGGTAATGATGACTCGGACTCGACTCGGACACTCCTTGGGTGACTCGGACTTGGACTCGAACACAGGTAATGATGACTCGGACTCGACTCGGACTCGACTCGGTCTCGACTCGGACACTCCTTGGGTGACTCGGACTTGGACTCAGACTTGGACTCGGACTCGACACCGACTCTCCCTTGGTGACTCGGACTTGGACTCGGACTCGAAAAGTGGGGACTCGAGAGTGACTTGGACTCGTGAATTGGTGACTTGACTACAACACTGGTGCCTGGTATGTAGTGGCTGATGCAGGAGCTGGATGGTGGCTCACTGGTGCTAAATTAGCAGACGGGAATGCAGGGAGTGGAGTCGCATATGATGCTAGAGACTGAGCCACATGAAGTGTTGGTGGTGGAACCAGAGGTGCTGGGGCAGGAACCACATGAGGTGCCGGTGGCCGGACTGCAGGAAGCACAGGTGGAGGGCCCGGAGACAGTTGTGGAGGAGCTGCATTAAGCACTGGAGTAGGAGCTGGATGGACATCTCTATGTGGCCTCAGTGGTAGAGGTCTGAAGCTATCAGGTAATGATGACCGTGGGGATAACAGCATAGGGTCTGCATTTCCGTCATCCAGTGGAGGTGGTGAAGCTCTGTCGCCATCAGAATCCTCCGTCCTGTCTATAAGGAGAGAAGTGAAAAATTGTCGTTCCAGCTGTCTGGTCAATGACTCACGGGCTCTGTGAGCTTCTTCTTGTAGCTGTTGAGCTTCTCTGGCTTGAGTTCGGAGTCTTTGACATTCTATGTCAGCCTGTTGTTCCTCTTCCAGTTGGTGTTGCATCTCTTCTAGCTCCATCTGCTTCACTTGCTCTTCGAGCATGGCTGTTTGTAACTCAGAGAGAGCATTTGGATATCTGCCTACTGATGAGCGAGCTGAGCGTCTGGTCTGGAGCTGCACTCCTCTGAGATGAGTTCCGCGACGACTTACTGAGAGAACTGTGAGAGGAGGGGGCCTGTTGTGTGGTTTGGTTTTGTCCCTCATGAGGGAGATTTGCAACCACATAATCATCCAGGTAAGCTGGTGGGTGTCGTTCTCTCTGTGAAGCACGACGGTTTGGAGACTGGGATTCAGGGTCTGTATATGTGGGTTCCATACCGTGATAGGCACTCTAATCTGGCTCGAAGGACCATGTAAAGGAGACGGGTCTCCAGGAAATTGGGTTTAGAGATGGAACGGTGTGGATGGGTGTGTCCCAGTAAAAGAACACGGAGAACAGACTTTCCCAGTTTAGTGGTCTTTAATGATACTTGTTCTTGCTGTTAGCCATGTGTGTGGTCTGTAACAATAGTACAAACAAGGAATGGCATAAATAATAATCACAATTATCTATAATAAACAATTATAGAATCAATACAATTGAATTAAACAAGCGAGTGAAATACAAAGAAGTTAGCAACTAAGCTACCACTAGCATCCAGCACCGCTAACAAACTAGAGACATTACTGCCTACTAAGATATATACTAATATTACTATTTAGTACATATAAACACTGACAAGTTTACATTGCACAAATAGACACTTACCTTTATGCATTTACGCACAACACTTAACAGCATAAAAGCAAAGACAATGTTGAGGAAAAACGGGAGGAAAAGGCACTGTCGTCTCATAAACGAAACTGAAAGTAAACATATCACAGGCACGGCAGCTCCGATGATGTCATGCGCATGTAACAGCTCAATTCACCGGGAGCATTAAAGGAAAGACACTTATAACATAACATCAACAAACAAACTTATGATATAAATGTGTGGGCTTTCTTACAGATAGTATTGTATAAATGTAACAGCATGTATATACTGGCAGACATGCAGAAATAATTGCAGCACATCAATGTTTCATAGGTTTTCATTGGTATCTTTATATCAATTAAATAAAATGTTAAGTGTGTTTTACGTCTTTTAAATATTCTCTAAAATGATTAACTTCCCAGTAAAATGAAAACATTACTTCTCAAGAAAAAAAAAGCAAGAAACGAAGAATATTGGCCAATATTAAGATTGCCCTAATTAACATTTCACACCACAGAGATTTGTCTTCCTTAATTACATCACATGACATCACTTGTTAGACGCTTTTATCCAAAGCGACTTCCATACATTCAGTACTTTGGGCACACACACATGCTGACTGTCATGATCCTAGTGTTATGTCACGGTTTTAGTTTTGTCTGTCTTGTAATGGGTTTTATTTTGCTATTCTGTTCTCCCTGTCTCTTGTCTTCCTTCCTGTGTTTTCCTCCTGTGTCTGATTGTCTCATTGTGTTCACCTGTTGCCCTTGTGTTTCTGCCTCCTCTGCCCAGCTGTGTCTTGTCCTGTGATTACCCCTCTTTGTATTTAGTCTTGTAAAGGAGAATGGCTTGTGGAGTTACACATTAAACAAACAAGGTCTAATCCTCCTTATTGACGCTGTATTAATCACCCGCGGGAGACGAACTAAGGACACGTCACTATGAGGCCAAGAGGAAGACAATGCTTACATGCTGATGTTTACAGGTCATATTTACTACCTTCTGTCAGGATCTGTCTGTGTGTGTTTTGTCTTGTCTTTTTCCTGTCTTTGGTTTCCTGTTTTATTTTGAAAAGTGTTCACCCCCCTGTCTTGCCTATTGCTTTCTGTCTGTTTTCCCTCCTACCTGATTACCCGATTGTGTTCACCTGGTGCCCCTGTGTTTTCTCCTCCCTCCTCACCTGTGTCTTCTTTGTGTGATTAGTCTTGTGTGTATTTAAGTTCAGTTTTTTTCTGTCTGTCATTGTTGGTTCATTGTTTGTCTTTGACTGTGTCACGGGGTAGTGTTCTGTTTTTTGACAGTTTTGCCCTGGATTAAAGGATTTTTCTTTGACATCTGCATTTGGGTCCTGCCTGCTTCACTCAACCCTGACAGAATGAACCAACCAGAAATGGACCCAGCTGATGATCCATTTGAGGTGGAGTTACGTCAGTTTACCTACTCATTGGCTTGCTGCTATGGCAGGTGGAGGAGAGTGTCCAGTGTTCAGCAGAAAGAGGCTGCTCTGGCAGAGGCTCACCAGGTGGCAACAGTGGAGCCATGTTTAGTGAAGTACTTACCTGACTGGATATTGGACTTCCTCTCGACATGTGCTTGCCGGCCTGCTAGCCCAGGCATGCTAGCTCCCTGCCTCCCAATTCCCAACCTGACACCATATGTCTCGGTGTGTTCCGTCTGGAGTCAACCCCTGCTTCTTCCCCATTTCCTGCTCCTGTCCAGGAGCCGTTCGCGGGTACTCGTCTAGCTTTTGGAGGTCCACGGAGTCTCCAAAAGGCTCCTAAGAGAAGGAGTCGCTAGCAGCCAGAGCCCCAGAAGCCATGCTTTGGGCTCCAGTACAGGCCCCAGCAGCCATGGTTCCGTGCTCCAGTGCAGGCCCACACAGCCATGGTACCGTGCTCCAGTACCATCCCACACAGCCATGGTTCCGTGTTCCGGTTCCGTGCCCTGCAGCCATGGTCCCGGTTCCAGAACCAGCCCACACAGCATGGTTCCAGCCTCAGTGCTGGCCCCAGCAGCCATGGTCCCGGCTCAGATACCGGTCCCAGCAGCCATGGTTCCGGCTCCAGTGCCGGCCCCAGCAGCCATGGTCCCTGCTTCAGAACCGAACCTTAGAGCCATGTTTCCGGCTCCAGAACCGGCCCACACAGCCATGGTCCAGGCCTCTGTTCCAGCCCCAGCAGCCATGGTTCCGGCCCCTGCTGCCATGTTTCTGACTCCAGTTTCGGATCCAGTACTGGCTCTCCGGCCGACGCCAGCTCCCCGTGTCCTGTCGGCGTACCGGCCGACTCCAGCTCCTCGTCTCCTGTTGGCTCTCCGGTCGACGCCAATCCCCTGTGTCCGTCGGCGTACCGACCGACTCAAGTCCCGACTCAAGTCCCTACTCGGGTCCCTTCTCAAGTCCCTTCTCTGGTCCCTTCTCTAGTCCCTTCCCAAGTCTCCTTCAAGTTCCTTCTCAAGTCTCCTCTCGAGTTCCCTCTCAAGTTCCTTTCAAGTCACCTCTCGAGTTCCCTTTCAAGTCACCTCTCGAGTTCCCTCTCAAGTCCCCTCGAGTCCCCTCTCGAGTCCCATCTCCAGTCCCAACTCCAGTCCCTACTCAAGTTCCCTCTCTAGTCCCTTTCAAGTCATCTCTCGAGTCCCCTCTTAAGTTCCTCTCAAGTCCCTCTCAAGTCCCCTCTCAAGTCCCCTCTCAAGTCCCCTCTCAAGTCCCCTCTCGAGTCCCTTTCCAAGTCCCCTCTCGAGTCTCCTCTCGAGTTCCCTCTCGAGTCTTCTCTCGAGTTCCCTCTGAAGTTCCCTCTCGAGTCTCCTCTCGAGTTACCTCTCAAGTCACCTCTCAAGTCTCCTCTCGAGTTCCCTCTCGAGTTCCCTCTCAAGTCCCCTTTCAAGTCACCTCTCGAGTCCACTCTCAAGTCCCTACCCAATGTCCTGGTCAGTTGGAGGTTCCGCTGGGGATCCTGCCAACTCCATGTCCTGTCCCGTTGGGGGCCCCGCCGACTACTCTTCTGCCGGGGGTCCTGCCAACTCCATGTCCTGTCCCGTTGGGGTTCCGCCGACTACCCTTCCACCGGGGGTCCTGCCGACTCTGTGTCCTGTCCTGTTGGAGGTTCCGCCAACACCTGTTCCACCGGGGTCCTGCCAACTCTGTGTCCTGTTCCGTTGGGGGTCCAGTCGACACCAGCCCTTGCTCCATCCGGGGTCCCATTGACACCAGCCCATGTCATGTCCAGGATCCCGTCTACGCCTGTCCCGTCGGCTCCGGTTCCTGTCCGGCCGACACCGGGTCCTGCCCGGCCTCCTGAGCTTTCCCGGCAGCGCCTTCCTGCCCGTCCTCCGGAGCTGTCCCGTCATGGCCTTCCTGCCTATCCTCCAGAGCTGTCCCGTGACCGCCTTCTTGTTCGCCCTCGGGCCCGGCCCCCTGACTCTTCCAGTCGCGGCCTTCGCCCTCGGGCCCGGCCCCCTGACTCTTCTAGCCGCTGCCTTCCCCCTCATGCCCGGCCCCCTGAGTTCGCCCACTGTGGCCTTCGCCCCTTTTTGAACTCTGCCTTGCCCCCGGGCCGTCCGCCCGAGTCCCCCTTCTCGGCTTCTGCCTTGCCCCCGGGCCGTCCGCCCGAGTCCCTCCTCCGGTCCCCCTCCACCCACCCTGCTGGATGTTTTGGACTTTGTTTTTTTTTAGGGACGTCTGGGATCCGTACCTTGAGGGGGGGGTAATGTCACGATCTGTCTGTGTTGTGTTTTTTCTTGTCTTTTTCTGTCTTTGGTTTCCTGTTTTTATTTTGAAAAGTGTTCACCCCCTGTCTTGCCTGTTGCTTTCTGTCTGTTTTCCCTCCTACCTGATTACCCGATTGTGTTCACCTGTGCCCCTGTGTTTTCTCCTCCCTCCTCACCAGTGTCTTGTTTGTGTGATTAGTCTTGTGTGTATTTAAGTTCTGGTTTTTCTGTCTGTCATTGTTGGTTCATTGTTTGTCTTTGACTGTGTCACGGGGTAGTGTTCTGGTTTTTGACAGTTTTGCCCTGGATTAAAGGATTTTTCTTTGACATCTGCATTTGGGTCCTGCCTGCTTCACTCAACCCTGACACCTTCAACATCAAGTTAGCTTGTAGCATGCTAACAGGCCAACATTTGTTGATGCATTTAAATTCTGACCTTGTAGCACGAAATAAAAAGTCGAGATGAAATAACAAAGTAATTTGGAGGCACATAATTCTGGCATCAAACATTAGTCAAGTTATACATCACTCCTAACCAAAAATATCAACCTGCTGGTGATGCAGTGATTCTCAAAGTGTGGTCTGCGGACCACTGGTGGTCCGTGAGCGCCCCCTAGTGGTCCGTTATATGGGTGATATTTCACATTTGTTTTTAATTAATTTGAGTTTTCCGCACTATCGCAATGGAGCGAGCTTAAGTTTCACAACACATGTTGCCACTTGTTTGTACCATTTTCAGGCGATTTGTAATCTGTTCTAGAAAAACGATGTGATTTTTGATATTTGTGGAGTTAGGTGGTCCGCAAGTGTTTTTTTTATTGGTTAAGTGGTCCTTGGTATGAAAAAGTTTGAGAAACACTGTTCTAGAGGATCACCAAGTTAAAAAAGATTGTGTTTGATATTTCATGATGTTGACATTTCAGTCTGGACTGAATTGGTGAACCCACACCAACAGACAAAAAGAGATCACAAGTTAACATGATGTTCAGGGGAAATAGAACTTCAGACTAGCGTTACCCACAGTTAAGCACATTTAAAGGGCCCATGTCATGCTTTTCCGGTTATTACCCGTCACCTTGTGTGTTATGTAGGTTTTTATGCATGTAAACGGTCTGCAGAGTCACAAACACTCAAAGTACACCCTGTAGCGAGTAAAACGCTAACATAGAAAATTCCTCCCCAAAACGCCTCGTTGGAGATTTCTCAGTTTCTTTCTTTGCTCCACGGATGGGTCCGTTTGGTTCCGAATGGACCAATCCGTGGAGCCGTTACGTTACGTCCGCGGAGCCGTTACGTTAAGCCTCTGCTGATTGGTCCAAATTGACCAATCCACGGACTTCCTCACACACACACTCAGTGCAGGCAGCTCTGCTGATTTCTCATCCCTGGCTGCAGGCTGATAACAGACAGTTGGGATCGCGGCGAAATTCTCTCTGCAGACCCATTCTCACAGCGTTTATCAACCTTTTTCTTACTCAATATCAAGCCACACTTATTGTTTTTACTTCGGCTGTGAGTTTGTGTGTGCTCAGGATGAGTTTGTCTGTGTTTCGCTGTGTATCGTTAAACAAGGAAACCACACCTCCACGGAGCTCAGCGCGATTCACAACGTCCACCAATCAGAGCACACTGTGCTCACAGGGAGGGGGGGGCAAGAGCTGCAACGAGCCGTTTAGTGGAGAGAGTGAATACTGCTGAATACACATACTTTACAGAGATGCTGTATGCGAAACCAATGTGAGTTTGGAAAAATGCACAGTATAAATCTATTTTAGTATACCTCAACAATGGAATTATGATCAGTGGAAATGGCCATGACATGGGCCCTTTAAACAATCTGCTCCTACTACCCAAGTTATAGTAGTATAATACTTTTATCTTATCTTGCACTTTATATACCATAGCTGCTACATTGTACTGCCATGTGGTAAATGCTTGTATGCTGCTCATGCTCTTTCTGCATGTCATGTATTTATTTTTGCTATGTATATAAATGTCATGTTCTTGTATGTTGTATGTGAGGGGACTGCGGATGGAAATTAGCTTAAAGCTCAAATCCGGTGTTCATCGATGTGCACTGTCCCGGTTCAAATAAACGATTAAATAAATAATAAAAAAATAGATTTTTTTTTTTTTTAACCTATTTGCTCATTTTATGTATTGGGAGATATTTCTTCTTTAATTGTAAGCTGACCGACAGCAGACAGGAACTGTAGGGAGAGGAGAAAGATAACTACAAAGATCCCATTCTACGTTTTACTGACGTAAATTCAATTTGTATCAATAGCAATCAATGAACTACTTCTTCTGTAAGACTCCTTTCTTTTTTTTTTATCATAAAGCTAAGGAGGAAGTGGCCCCTCACAGAAACTCCACTTCCATCATGTGTCCCCTTGACTGACTATTCAAATGTCAAACTGCTCTCAGCCAAGCATATTGGTCTTTCAGGATCTATTGTGTGTGCATTTGCTGAACGTTTGGGTAGAAAAGTCTGAAGAAGAATCCCTTTATTGTTCGTCTGAATCCTCACTAATGCCCCTTTAATGAGGAGTGCTTCAGTCAGCTGACACACAGCTGGTGCATTTCAGAGCTGCCAAGCCATTTCAGACTAGCTGCTCCGATTTATAACTTTATTTAAGCAGTTGATGAAATGACTGAAAGATATTTCTCATAAATAACACAAACCCGGTAACTTTACTCTGTGTTACTGCCGATGCATTAAGCAGCTAAATAGATAGAGCTTACAGTTGTATTAAAATCAATAAAAACAAGTATAAAAAAGCAATGTGAAGAACAAGATGTTACACTAGAAGATGGATACCAATCTCGAGTCTGAGTGTCAAGTGAGGAGCTGGGGACGGATTGTGTGAAGTCTAGCCTAAAGACTGGAACATACTCTTACTGACCGCTATGAGGATTAGTTGATTTGGACAGAAGGTGAATACATGTTTACATGCATGTGTGTATTGAGACATACATTGTCTCAATAAGTAACACAATGTCACGTTTCGACTATGTGAGTACGGTCTAATCACAACAGGCCATTTTACGTTGGCCTGTGTTGTGATTGGACAGAACATCTCACACAACATAAGCCTGATTACGTTAATTCATGTTTTTAAAGGGACACACATTTTTGCTCTTATTTTTTGTTTATTTAATTGTCAATGTTGATAATCAAAAATAAAAATGAATTAAACATTATTTTCTCCCAGTCATTTTTGATGAACACAGGGTTTACCTCGCTGGCTAACCAAAGCTGACTTCTTTTTGGTACATTGGCTATCGGTGCAAACACACATCCTGTCCAGTACAGCAAATACATTTGTCACTTTGTGTTTGTTTTTACACTCCTACACCGAGTCAGGCTAGCCATCCTTCTGCTAATCTATGCTGACCCTAACTTCAGCTGTGTACTTGAAACACAGACTAAGAAAAAGCCAATAACATTTCCCAAATGTTGATCTTTTGAATTTATATTGCAATATTTCAGACTATTGTGTGATTTCAAGAATAGGATTAAGATGTATAATAAGAAAATAGCATTGACACGAAACATCTTTAGGTGAATAATCAATATGAAACATCTAAAAGCTGTGTCTGCAAACATAATAGAGCTCTCAGAAATCACTGTGGACTTCGGCTCTCTGTTGGATTATTGTTTGACGTGCTGAAGGAAACATAAATATATTTGCTATAATTTGCTCTGCTAAATATACACGTTGGCTGCAAAATATTGATATTTGGATTTCAACAACTTCAAAATAATATTGTGAATGTAATGGTACCAAACCATTAGGCTGGAACTAGAGCTCTGACTCCCTGAATTCCATTAGGAAGGAGCGGGGACGACAGAGCAGCTGAACAAACACACTCTTTCATGTTGTAACTGACACCCCAAAGTCATCATTCACAACCATGGATGCAAGACTGTGATTAAATGCAGTGACTTCTGCCAGAGACCAAACAGCAGAACTGAGCACACGGCCTCAAATATTGTGCAGGTCTGACAGTGTGCTGGAGAGGGGACACAGCTGACCGCTCCCTGGCTGGAGGGGAGGGGTGGGGTGTGTCGGCAGTAGATGGCCTGTCTGTGACCCGCAGCACATATCCTCCCAAGGTCTACTGGTCAGGGCATCTGTGTTTCACTGGGCCTGCACAGATACATAATGAAGCTCCCGCGGAATGCTGCTCCTAAAGTGACAGCGAGGGACAACCTGCAGGTCATACCCTCACTGTATGACAGGGCAAATACTTTCTATATGAATCAACTAGCTGGCCATGATACTTAGTGACACTGGATGCTATAAATAGACATGTGTATGTTGTAGGTCATGAGTGATTTCCATCCTTGCAGGGAACACCTCTGACTGAAAACTAACTTCAGTAGGAGAAGGACATCTCCAAAAGACCACCTACTATTCTAAGGTTGCATTAACCTGTTAAGCCCTGAGCCTGTTTTTCAGGTCTCAGGCTCGAAAATGACATTCCCAGAACAAATGACTATATCTTCACTTCTAAAAGGGGTAAATGAATAATCTTTTTTCTCAAAGCAATGATAAACCTGTGAGTTGGATGTAGAAAGTCAGAATCAATATAATTTTTTTATTTTAAAGTAAATTCAGATTGAACATAGTAAAAAAATGTAAATTATAGTGTCCATCCAAAAAAACAACATTACTTATAGTGAAAACCACCCTTGAATGATGGATAGCAGACTAAAAGCTTTAGGAATCCAAACTAAATCCATTTTTTGGCCAGATCGTTCTGTCACGAACGAGCTGAGAACCATAATGCAACACACTGGAAAACAGGAAAAGTCGGTAAGCAGCTTTTTTTTTCACCACATCAATCATATCACCAGGACCGCCTTTTTCCACCTCAAAAACATTGCCCGTCTCCGCCCATCACTCTCCTCCTCTGCTGCTGAAACCCTGATTCATGTATTCATCACATCACGACTACTGCAATAGCATCCTCTACGGCATACCATCCAACCTCCTCAATAAACTCCAACATATCCAGAACTCTGCTGCCCGCCTCCTCACCCTCACCCGCTCCCGAGACCACATCACTCCCGTCCTCCAGAACCTCCTCTGGCTCCCCGTCCGTCAAAGAATCGACTTCAAAGTCCTCCTGATTACTTACAAAGCCCTCAACAACCAGGCCCCCCCCTACCTCACAGACCTGCTGCACCACCACACCCCTTCCCGCTGCATCCGCTCATCAGAAGCCAACCTCCTATCCATCCCCACCGGCATCAAGCACCGGACCTGGGGGGACAGAGCCTTCTCCGTCGCTGCCCCCTCCCTCTGGAACTCACTCCCACAACCCATCAGAGACTGCACTGACCTCACCACCTTTAAAAAACTTACAAAAACTCACCTCTTCAATCTGGCTTTTAATGTGTGATTGTTTTTGTATTATTTTACTTTAACTTTAACTATTGTTTGGATTTTGGAGCACCACCCTTCTGAGTGGCTGAAGGTTCAAACCCGCTCCGCGCTGTTCGTTTGATGAGTGGTCTGCTATGAAAGGAAGGGCTCAGACACAGAGATATGAGATTAACAATAAGCTGATTTAATGGTAGAAAACAACAGTACAACATAACGAAGTACTAATATAACGAAGTACTCCGGGCCTCCGCTCTTCCACCGTGCGCTGTACGTATCAGACAGTCAGACCGAACAGAGGCCCCGTTGGTACAGAATTCACAATATTTATGCACACAAATGCAGAGGAGTTCTGTGGGAGGAGTTGTGTCGGTTGCTCCTCCCTAGGTGTTCGGACTCACTCCTGGGCGCCGGTCAGTCTCAGGCCATCTTTTATGGCAGCCCACCATAAACAATTTATGGCAGCCCTACCATAAACAACTATGGGTTGAACGGGGGTTTGAGGTACCAATATCCCAATCTTTCCCTCAGTACAATCTCTGCATAGACTCAATGGTGTCAGTTTTATTACCTTTCTCCTGCCCCCCCTCCTATCCGGCCATAAAAACCCGGGGGGGCGACTGGATCCACTACATTCCTAAGTCACGCACACACAATTGAGCACAGCAAACAAAGGAAAATACCCTCAGGAGACCTTTTTGCCCTGGTTTCATAAGCATACATTTTACACAGATGATATGTGGGCCAAAGTTATAATTATATTTAATAGATTATGCAGGTTCCTTTAATCCCCCTTTTGATCTCACCTCAAGAGATCAATTCACACAAAGCATTCGAAACATAACCACTGTCATTCTTTTCTACTGCGTCTGTCCCCCAACATTATATAAATCCATCAGAAGCTGGGATTTAGAGTACCTTAAACCTTTGGGGACTGCCCACCAGAACAACCTCTTATGACAGTGGAGGGAGACCAAAGTATGTTAAAACTGCGTCCTTGTCTGCTGAGCCATCATACTGTCCTCTCCTTCCGATGCATAAGCCAACAAGGGCATTTGGTACGGAGGGACAGCTTTTCCTTCAATGGTGGAACTGATGAATCTAACACACAATGAGCGGATACAAGGCACACAACAACAACCACATGTTACTAAAATGGCAATAAAAGTAGCTATAGAAATCAAAAAACATTATTAAACCTTTCCATTGACCAAACATGTTTGTAAACCATTCCTCCAAGGGGTTGTGTATCCCTGATTGTTCATGCATAGTTATGGATAGTGTGCGAAGGCCTTCTAAAGCCTTTGTGACGGAACCGTCCGGAGCCGTATTGTTTGGAATGAAAGTACAACACATATCACCAAACATTGAACACACACCTCCTTTCTCAGCTAACAGCATGTCAAGGGCCATTCTATTCTGAACTGCCATAAGGGAAGTCGGCCCCAGCTGTTCAGCGAGTCCTTCTACAGCGTCCCTAGTGAGATTAGCTAAACGGAGCACATTGTAATGTACATAGTTGATCCTGTCTACATTATTCCATCACTACCTGCTTGGAAAGTGAAGGTTTGTTTAGGAGACATTTTGGTAACAACTACCTCATGTTTGGCCCGTTTTACCCTAGTTACGGACTCCTCTGGCGGGGGAATGGAGTCTGGGTGGTCAATGGAATCATCAAAACAAAAATAAAGGCAAGGGTGAACACACATTATTTCTGTTATTAATAATAGGAGATTTACTAGGACACAAGGAATTAACACCCAATCAAATAATAAGGCTATTCGCTAATGGGCCATATAACTAAGAATGGTGTTTAAGATACAAACAGTGTCCCAAGTAAACCACGATTCCCACTAGCAGAGTACACCAACAAACAATAAGGAAGTGTAATCCACAGTCTGTCATTATTGTGTTGTGTTGCAACAGACTTTGCTTCAGAAGTTCCCATCACAGTACAGATTAAACAAACCAGATGCAACTGTTGAACTAAGCAATATGTCAAACTATTCCTGTGCCTCTTCCTATGTATACCTTTTAATAACACTCAACATGCTATTATCTGGCACAACATCCTGTTTGCTTCTTTTATCTTCCCTGCACACTACTAAGACACCACTTCAATTCACCCATATCTCCTCTTTATTGTCACTTGCCACTCAAAAACATGTGCATAACAGTACCTTTAATCAGTGGTCCGTGTTATTGTAATTAGGTTCCTCTGAACACAATGCTAAAATCTCCTAAGGAGATTCTTTAAAACAGGGGTGTAAAATAGTACCCTGTAATGGTAAATACTGTGCTCCCAGAACCTGTTAAATATAAGGTTCAGGTGATGGGGAGACTTTCACTGCCTTTAATTATAGGCTAACCTCTGTTATATATAACCTACTACTCTTATTAGAAAGAGGCCCTATAGGTGGGCATACAAATGCTGCTACTTATTGGAAAGTGCCCCTAAAGGTGGGAGTAAAAAAGTCGGTCCTATATGGAGTCGTGTGTTTCAGGGGTCGGGGTCCCGTAGACTCGTGTCCGCCTCCTCGCCGGCCGTAATCTCCTTTCCAAGATCGCCTGTTGTTACCTCTGTGTCTTTGTCCTTGTCATCTGTTGTGTGGGTCGTTGCTTCTGCTGGGCTGTCGTCGTCAGATGTGTCGTTCTCTCGTCCTGCTGCAGCGATGTCAGTTCTGATGTCGTCTAACGTCCTTGCTGGAGGTTTTCCAACGGCGCACTGGCTCCAATGATACCACGTTTCCCCCTTTCCTTCGAGGCGAACTGCATGTGATGTCCTCTGAGTCACTCTGTGCGGGCCGGTGAACCTTGGGTTGAGCCACTTCGGACGGATGACCTTCAGCCAGATGAATTCTGCGGTGTTAGCCTCGTGCTTCTCCGGTCCCCCTTTGGCGTCAGCAACCTGGGTGGAGAAATCTCATACCAAGCCCTTAAGTTGCTGGTAGTATGGTTTGCTATCCATCTCTTCTACTTCTTTCCCTACTGCTAATGCTCCAGGACCCGGAAACTGATGGCCGTGGGTCAGCTCAAATGGGGAGAAACCTGTCCCTCAGTTAATGTGTTCATAAACAAAGTCCGACACTGGCTATATCAACCTGTTTCAGAGGAAGGTGGAGTCCCCTGTGCCGTCTTGACTTGCCGTGTCTTCTCTGTCAGAGGCAGAGGTTTCATCTTCATAGTCCTAAAAAATTTGACGCGTTTTGCAACAAAGTCAAGTATTTCTTCATCTGTAGGGGTATGTGTTGATACAGGTGTTCTTTTAATGTCATGAGGGGAACTGGGTGAGGGGGGGTTAGAGGTGGAGGGAAGCGTATAGGGAGGGGGTCGGGTCTTAAAGGGGTTGTATAAATCTGGATAGAGGAGGGGACCGCCCTCTGGGATGTCTGGGAGGGGCCCACCATATGGCTTCTCCTTCCTGACTGGCTCTATCACTTCTGTGGGTGGGAGGGGCTGCTATGGGGGCAGATTTTTGGCGGGAGTTTTGCTCAGAGGGCGGCTACTGCCACTCCATTCATAACTAAGGCTGCGTTATGGCCTATTCTCCTTAGCTTGTCAACTAGCTCCTTTCTTTGTTAATAGAAGCCCTGATAAAACCTGCCTTCTGCTTGTTGAGAGTTTCTAATTTCTGAACCAACTGTCGCTCGTATGTATTGAGTGCTGTGGCTAGGAGACTTATTGCCTCGTCACCCTCTACTCTATTCTCTGCGATCATCTGATCGTGTAAGAAACGGAGATCCCTGCTCGCCTTTTTATGATCTCCGGGCTTAAGTCCGCTAAGTATCAATCTCTCTGCTTGTCCCCACTGTTCCCTTAAACTACCCAACGACTCCTAATTCTCTCTCTTCACGTTCAAATTCTCCTTCCATTTTGACTTCGTTCGTATCTGCTTCTCCTAAAGGTTTTAGTTTTTTATAAAAAATACCAGTACTTCTGTGTACTATAATTTACTAATTATTGTAGTTTTATTCCCACCGGTATACAGTCTGATAATTTTCGGTGCGAGGTGTATTTAAACCAGTTACGGAGACTCTCAAGAGCGCTTCTCCTAAAGGTTTTATTTCTTATAAAAATACCAGATATTTCTGCATACTATAATTTACTAATTATTGTAGTTTTATTCCCACCGGTATACAGTCTGATAATTTCGGTGCGAGGTGTATTTCAACCAGTTACGGAGACTCTCAAGAGCGCTTCTCGCCTCTTACGAGGATGCGGCCCAAGGCATGGAGTCGAAACCCAGTCTACAATAACCTTTGCTCCATAGGCGGCGCGTAAAGCTCAGGTTTGGGAAGGCTAAATAACTTGTTTTACCTGACGCTGCCTGCCTCCGGCGTCTATAGAAAAGAGATCAACTCAGTGAAAACACCGCCTGCTCAGAGCTCAGTGTGCGGAGTTTAAATCTATCAAGTCATATTACAGGATAAAGGAAATTTTACTTTAAACTGCCGTATGAAGAGAAGACGCCGACGTGTCGCACTTATCATTCATATCACATCATTGATCATATAATATCAATATATCATATATTTCCTTGTCTGAGTCAGCTTCTCGAGCCGTATCTGACCGTGCAACACTTACATTGTCACATAGCCTACTGTATGCAGAGTATTATTTTAAGCAACACATTAGGTTGACGAAACACTCAACTCAAATGTAGGCTATTAAAGTCATATCCACTCGTGTCTTAGATGGGCAGCAGTGATAATATAAACTGTTGTACGCTTTCAAAAACACTCGGTAGTTTATTTATTTTTAACCAGTTGTTCTATATTCACCTTGCAGGTGCAACTATGTGGTGTATCCTGGATTATATGTTTAAGTCATGGATGTTTAAAGTTCATATTTGTCTAGTATTAGTTTACTTTTCATTATTGAAGTATGACGCTGCGCTGTTAGCACACTTGTCCCTTTCACGTGAACGCGCTCTCAGCTGGAGAGAGAAACCCTGGCTTGATTTACCGAGTTGATAACCAGCGTCGTAGGACCGCTTAGCCGTTACGTTAAGTCCCCGCTGATTGGTCCAAATTGACCAATCCACGGACTTCCTCACACACACACACACACACACACACACACACACACACACACACACACACACACACAAGTGCAGGCAGCTCTGCTGATTTCTCCTCCCTGGCTGCAGGCTGATAACAGACAGTTGGCATCAAGGCGAAATTCTCTCTGCAGACCCATTCTCACAGCGCCTATCAACCTTTTTCTTACTCAATATCAAGCCACACTTCATCACACTCAAAATAAATATAATCTAACGTAACCCCAGATCCGTCTAAGGATTGCCTGTGTACGTTAGTCGATGAACCCCAAAACCAGAATCGTCTAAGAATTACTGTGTGTGTCACCTTATTTCTCAGAGTATTTCAGCTGGACTTCCTTTACAAATTTTTTATAACCACTGAAATCTCGGACGACGATTGCAGCTGGGATTCCTTTATTCGTTCTAAAACCACTGCAATCTCGTTACACAATTAATCATATTCCCCGTACAGTCTAGTTGACTTTTATAGTGCGATGTATATTTCAACAGATGGAGAGACTTCCAAAAGCGCTTCGACACCCTCTTCCGAGGATGTGGCTTTTGGCAAGGAGTCGAAACCCAGTCTACAGAATCTCTTTATCGTCACGTTTAGTCTTCTAGATTAACCCCACAGCAAGAGTTTGCGAGATCCGGTCATTTCAAATTGATTTTGAAAGTTGCGTTTCTCCTCTTGAAATACCCCACATATAACACACTGCAGCTCCTCTTTGAGACTGGAAAGTGTTATTCTGTAGTACTGTTCCTCTACCGTAAGACTAAAACACTGAAAAATGCCGCTGACAACTCTAAAATTTTGTAGTATAGCCAATCACAGATTTTGATAATAACAGGTATCTGCTCACCTTTCAGTTGTGGGGCGCCCTGGTTTAGTTGTCAGAGGTATTCGAGGTGTCTTCCCTGGACCGTTCGTCCGCTGGCTGCCGTGTTCCTTCTATGAGACCCTACTCATCACGTCGGTCGGTCACCAAATTGTTGGATTTTGGAGCACCACCCTTCTGAGTGGCTGAAGGTTCAAACCCGCTCCGCGCTGTTCGTTTGATGAGTGGTCTGCTATGAAAGGAAGGGCTCAGACACAGAGATATGAGATTAACAATAAACTGATTTAATGGTAGAAAACAACAGTACAACATAACGAAGTACTAATATAACGAAGTACTCCGGGCCTCCGCTCTTCCACCGTGCGCTGTACGTATCAGACAGTCAGACCGAACAGAGGCCCCGTTGGTACAGAATTCACAATATTTATGCACACAAATGCAGAGGAGTTCTGTGGGAGGAGTTGTGTCGGTTGCTCCTCCCTAGGTGTTCGGACTCACTCCTGGGCGCCGGTCAGTCTCAGGCCATCTTTTATGGCAGCCCACCATAAACAATTTATGGCAGCCCTACCATAAACAACTATGGGTTGAACGGGGGTTTGAGGTACCAATATCCCAATCTTTCCCTCAGTACAATCTCTGCATAGACTCAATGGTGTCAGTTTTATTACCTTTCTCCTGCGCCCCCCTCCCTCCTATCAGGTCATAAAAACACTGATCCACTACATTCCTAAGTCACGCACACACAATTGAGCACAGCAAACAAAAAATACCCTCAGGAGACCTTTTTGCCCTGGTTTCCTAAGCATACATTTTACACAGATGATATGTCGGGCCAAAGTTATAATTATATTTAATAGATTATGCAGGTTCCTTTACTATATATATTTATTTGTTGTTCTTTTCTTTTCACTATATCTGTAAAGCGTCTTTGAGCACCTGTAAAAGCGCTAACAAAATAAATCTATTATTATTATAGAATGTCTCACTTCTGGTATGAGACAAACCGGCAGACAGTAGGCAAAGGGCTGGTCGGGGACAGGCGAGGGTTCCAGGAGTAGGCAAGACGGGAGACGCAGGTACAAGCAGGGTCAGGAAGCAGGCGAGGCAGAATAATCCAGGGACAGGCAGGGTCAGGAAACAGGCGAAGCAGGCTGGTCAGGGACAGACAAGGTCGAAACCGGGAGAGCAATCTGGGAGGTAATGCGGTAATGAACTGCATGCTGCGAAGTACGATCTGGCACTGAGGTGAGAGTGAAGGGCGCCTATATACTAGTGGAGCTGATGGGTGTAACAGAGTGTGAGAGAGAAACAGGGTGTGACTACCAGGTGACTAAGTTGGTTGAGAAATGCTAATGCAGAAAATAGGTAAGTGAGGGAGCAGACTGTGACATAGACAACATCTAACCCCATGTCCTGTTTTCTGTCTGATTCACTCAATTTACTGACCAAATCAGGATTATCTCAAGATGAGTGATATGTAACACCCACTATACTTGGGGGCGATGTTTTCTATGTTTCAATGCTACTCTCCCAGATTCCATGTTAAGTCACAGGAAGTCTGTGCTTCGTGAAATATGATGGCCAATTTACCAAATTACAGAGAAAAGATCTAAAAAAGAGCAGCATTTCCACCTAAAGTCCTGATGAAACACACGCAGGGGCAGAAAGAAGATTCAAGTTTCTTTGATAAAACAGAATATTCAGAGTTCAGCCGGTGAAGACATGATGAAGACTCAGGCTCATGGTGAAGACTCAGGCTCATGGTGAAGACATGATGAAGCTCTCGGGCAATCCCTTTCACCTGGAACAGTCCGGAAGCCATCCTTGGAAGCGTTGTGGTCAGGTATATCCGGCCATGTTTCCGTAAAGCACATTATACTACACTCCAGATCAGGGGTTCCCAACCTTTTTCCCCGAGAGCCCCCCCAAATTACTCCTGTTGGAAGTTGCGCCCCCCCCCTTGTGTGTGTGTGTGTGTGTGGGGGGGGGGCGCAACTTCCAACAGACAATGCAACAGCGGTAATTAAAGTTTAAAAGTCTCAAAATGCTACATACTGTCACAAACTGGATGAATGTGAAGTATTTTGTTAAAGGAGGATGAAAGCGTAATTAAGGAGCACTATTGGAGTGACTTTGATGGTTATTGGACTCAGGATTAATACATTTGGATGCCCGCTGTATGAAGAAATTAAAGGAAGGTGCAAGTGGAAACAATTCGCAAAGGGATTAAACTGTTTAAAACATATGCTCAAAGTAAGCCGGATTTTGCCGATGTGTTTATGTGGATTCAAAAGTCGTAAATAATCTACAAAATGGAGGAGACCGATCTGATCGGAGCAACTGTGACAAATAATCTAACTGAAACCGGCATGGACAATGACTATGTTTTAAAAATGCGCTTATCCAGACAAGCCCGGTTTGGACACCTTACGCGCAGAAGAAACATTTATATTATATTATATTATTATATAAAAAATTATGCATTTCTGTCTTTTTATGCCTTTATTAGCTACTAACTTTAATTTGTATTAAAATTAATTAATCAATTATTTTTTATACTTTCTTGTCATGTAGAACCAAGGCTTTTAGCGACAATCATGTATTGTGTAACAATTATACGTTAACAAAAAAAAAAAAAAAAGTCTAAATATGATATTAGGCCTCAAATCATCTGAGGCCTGGCGCACCCCCTGCGATTTTTGGCGCCCCCCAGGTTGGGAACCACTGCTCCAGATAATCAACTAAATTCAACATCAGGGGAAGATGATATTTTTGATGACATGGGGAACAGGCTCTATTCTGTTGCTTCAGCCAAGGCTCACAGACAGGCAAGTCCAAATCCCTGCAGAGGCTGGATGATTTTATGGTGTGTTTAGGGGGCGGTCCCAGGGTAATATAACCCTGGCACTGGGGCCTCAGGTAGAATCCAGGGATCTGGACACAGCTGATATGAATCAAGGACATATCAGACAGTGCTGCTGAGATCAGGCCACACTTCTCAGAAACGGACTGAGGAATCATTCTGAGAGCTGCCTACTGACATGCTCCATTTGTCTCCAGCTTGCACGATTGTATTCAGAATGTAGTATTTCCTCTTGCTGCCGGGTTCAAATAACAGTGATTTCAGCCTCAGAAGGATAACAGCTCTGGGTCTAGCACAAGCTGAATCGCTGAAAGATGTAGCAGCCCAAAGGCCTAAATGTAAGTGAGAGGACCAAAACACTAAACATATGCCAAAACTAGTCCACAAAACTTAAGAAGAAAGTAAGCAAGGAAAAGGAAAGCATCTAGGCATTGGATTTAAACAAAAAATGAACATTTAATATGAAAAACAAGGGGTTGCACTTCAGTTAATTCTCAAAAATGACCTGGTAATGTCAATCTTCCTGATGGTTAGTTTTCAACTATCGTATGCCACAGTTGTCAATGCTCCAAAAAAATTTAAAAATATAAATATAAAAATAAAATGCATAGCAGTCCAGGTGAGTGTTTCGATTTTTGTATTTTTTTTTAATGTAATAATCTTCACACCACACATTCCATCACATTCCAAACTATGACCTCCACACAGAGTAGATGACAATAAACACAGCTCAAATTGCTGTCATAACACTTTCAGGCATCTGAATCTGACTCTCTGCTCTTTGTCTTCTCTTTCCATGAGTGTGTTTAATGAGCTATTGAGTTAAGCTCAGAGTTGAGTTAATGACTGATCTGTACACTGGAAAAAAATGCTGCTCCAAAAACAAATAAAACAATAATAAAAGAAGGTGTTTTCACTTGTAATAACCAAACAAAAATCTGCCAATGGAACAAGTGAACATTTTCTTGGTAAGATTTCTTTAAATGAGATGGGATATTTAGATAAGTCAGATTGTTCTGTCATTCTAATGACTGACATCTATCTCCTTGACTGCCATATCCTTAGTGGCCTCTAGGGACAGGCAAGTGCGTTCCTAGTAAAACGTCTGTGTTATGTTTCCGTTCCGCCATTTTGTTTAAGAGCCGCATGGAGAGCAGGTTCCTGACTCTATCTGTCTTCATCCGATTATTTTCACCCTTGAGAAGGCATAATCTGTGAGTACATTTGTTTAGGGAAACATTTTGTATAATGTGCCACTTATATTTTTGGGGAAAAGTACATTGTATTTTGTTGTTGTTAGACATTTATACATGTCTTTGTTTGTATCATTTCAGTTTCACACCGCTCCTATTAAAGTACCAAACGTCAGCTCCTGTCTCGGTCATTTTTGGGAGAGTGTTTAGCTCGCTGCATAGCCATGCATCTACACGCGTGGTGAGGGCTGAAGACAGATCTTGTAATTGGCTGGGAAAACTTATTTTGAGCTATATTTACCAGAATCAGGAAATCTTGTGTTACAGAATGAGCCAGACATCTTCAAACGTTTTCTGTTTTCTGATGTTAGTTGGTGATTCTCCAATAAAAATGTGAAAAAACTCGTTTTATCTGATATCCAAATCAAAATAAGATGATTTCAAGAGTCTTTGACTTTATAGGAACCTTAAGATGCATCGTCTAAAAACAAAACAAATATACTTTGCAAGATTTAGAATTGTTGTAGTGTTGAATCTTTGACACAATAGAGACCAGTTTAATGCAATAGCACTGATCCACAGTTGGGTAAAAAAATGATAACGTAAATAACTTAAACAAATGATGCAAATTATTACTGTTAAAGCATTGCACTTTTTTCCTGCTCCCAGCAATAACCACTACAACTTCTGTGGACTATATTAATGTTAGTGGGACAGTTACATTACTCACACATGATCCAGCACTAATTAGCTTGTGAGCTATGTGAAAGCTTAATAGGTTGTTAGACCGCCGAGAAGAATCCTTTGTCGCTCTTGTCTTCAAGGACACCTGACTTATATTTGGCGAACAATCTGACAAAGAGAAAAACGTGTCCCTTTCGGGAACACAGAGACTTTTATAAAATGGTGAGGACATGTTGAACCTCTTGGCAGGAAGGAGTAAGCCACTCTTTGAGGAAAGTGACAAAAACTCTAATAATAAAGCCCATTAAATAACCCTCCAAATATAAATTTCTGGATTTAGTTTTTCAGATCTCTTTAACATCTAAAGACGTACATTATAGTATTGTATTGTATTATTAATACACGTAAGAGCAACACAATGATAGGGACAGCCAGTATCAATAAAAGAGACTTCATCTCAGTGATGGCTGGTGTACAGATGGCGGTTTTATCTGTATGGCACAACATGATTTATTTGTTATTGCCATTTTAAAAATGGCATAACAGTAAACACAAATGAAAACATATAACTGGAGAAATGGGTGATAAAAACACTGTTTGGCATTGGCATTAGAAATTACAAAAATTAAATATATAATTATATGGATAACAGAAGTTTAAAAACATCCTTTCATCATGACTTAAATGTGCCACTGAGAAACACTCACCTGGACTGCTATGCATTTGTAAGTGACATTTATATGGAAGAAGTGCTGATGATTAGTAAAGTACTCGTCATGCAGAATGGCTCAAATAAGCATTATGTATTTCAAATTAATGTATTATAATGATTCATGTATTAATGTGTTGATAACGTCAGTGTTGCATTTAGTAAAGGTAGAGTGTATTTGAATTATTTATACACAGACTGGCTAGCTTAACCTTAAATGTTGCATAATGTAAATCTGAAAAGTAACTAAATACGTTAAATAAATGTTGTCAAGTAAAACTATTAACCTACAAAATGTAGTGGAGTAAAAGTACAGTATAAAGTGTGAAAACACTAGTACCTCAATGTGTTACTTAAGTACAGTACTTGAGTAAATGTACTTAGTTAGATTCCACCACTGCATTTACCGATGGTAGACTGTTTTACATGTGCTGTGTTGGCGTGTTCCATGCACCGCTGTCTGTCATTTTGACATGTAGCCCAGATATTCCCTAGTCAGGGAAGGGCTCTGACTTTGTTAAAGCTCACCTATTATGCTATATTTCAACAATATAAACTTAACACAAAAAGTAAGGTTATCTGTGAATGAATTAAATATGAATGAAAAGAAGGTGATTCGTGTTGTACTGCATTGCGGTTTATGTGCTGGATTATTGAATGACCTTGTGTATGGTTTGACTTAACTATTTTTTGTTCCTTTTTTTATTATTATTTGTCAGACTTGTTTCTGACTGGCAACCCACTCATTAAAATAAGGTCAAACCCGTGAAAAACACAAAACCTTGACTAAATATGAGGAACTGAGAGGAGACGGTGAAAGCGGAAGCTTTTTTCCTCCTGCCTTCACAAACTTTACACACGTATATATCGTCTGAAAATCGCAAGAGAACATTCATACTCTGCAATCCAAGACTTAATTAAATCCACCAACAACCTGACATGATTGTAACGCGAGTATTTTTTAAAAACATAAATCCCTGTGTGTCTGAGCCGCAGCGACACGGACTGATTCAGAGCGGGTCCTTCTGCTGTTGGTTCTGGACTGGTGTTCTTGTGTTGGTGGATAAGCAGACTGGTCCGTGTTTGGTGTCGCTGGGCCGCTGTCACGTCTGTTCCCTGATCTCTGCGTCACCGACCGATTTGATATTCAAGTGACAGACAAAAAAAACTTTATTGTAAAGCCGCGGCAACGTTACTACGCTATAATCGATCATGTTCTGTCACTGCATCGATGCAGAATCATCCACGTCCGCATCGCGATGCATCGTAGAAACGATTAATTTCAACACCCCTAATAGCCTCAAATACATCCAGAACTCTGCCACCCGTCTACTCACCCACACCCGAATCCGTGAACACATCACCCGCATCCTCATCAAGCTCCACTGGCTCCCCATCCCCCAGAGAATTCAGTACAAGATCCTCCTCTTGACATACAAAGCCCTCCATAACCTGGCCCCATCCTACCTAACTGACCTGCTCCACAGACACACTCCCACCCGCTCCCTCCGCTCTGCTACTGCCAACCTCCTGTCCCCCACATCCGGACCAACCTCAGGTCCTGGCGCGACAGAGCCTTCTCCGTTGCTGCTCCCACCCTATGAAACTCACTACCCAAACCCATCAGAGACTCCCCCTCCCTCACCGCATTCAAAAAATCACTCAAAACCCACCTATTCAACACTGCATTCAACCACTTACCATCCCCCCTCTCCTTTTCAGTTTTTTTTGTCTCTTTACGTATTTTCTTAGTTTTTGTGTTACTATCTGTCAAAGCGTCTTTGAGTTTCTAAAAGTTTTCTACTCCATGCTATCTGCACAAACAAAAGCTGAGATTCCACAGATTCCATATGTATAAGTCTTATCACTAAAGGAATCTGTATAACCTGTTAGGTATAATTATTAACCTTGGCCCAAACATACCTTAGGCGCCAATAGTCTGTGTAAAATGTATGCTTATGAAACCAGGGCAAAAAGGTCCCTGAGGGTATTATTTTGTTTGCTGTGCTCAATGGTGTGTGCGTTGACTTAGGAATGTAGTGGATCCAGTCGCCCCCCGTTTTTTATGGCCGGATAGGAGGGAGGGGGTCGCAGGAGAAAGGTAATAAAACTGATACCATTGAGTCTATGCAGAGATTGTACTGAGAGAAACGAAGATAAGGATTGGTACCTCACCCCCCCCGTTCAACCCAGAATTGTTTGTTGAGGGCTGCCATAAAAGATGGCCTGGGGCTGACCGGTGGCGCAGGAGATCCAAACTCCCCACGGCTATGGCTGACTCACTCTGATTCGCCCAGGAGTGAGTCCACCAATGGATGAACACCTAGGGGTGCAACCGACACAACTCCTCCCATAGAACTCCTCTGCTTTGTGTGCATAAATATTGTGAATTCTGTACCAGCGGGCGCCTCTGTTCGGTCTGACTGTCTGATACGTACAGCGCACGGTGGAAGAGCGGAGGCCCGAAGTACTTCGTTATATTAGTACTTCGTTATATTGTACTGTTGTTTTCTACCATTAAATCAGCTTATTGTTAATCTCATATCTCTGTGTCTGAGCCCTTCCTTTCATAGCAGACCACTCATCAAACGAACGGCGCGGAGCGGGCTTGAACCTTCAACCACTCAGAGGGGTGGTGCTCCAAAATCCAACATCACTGTACGACCAAAATTCACTGAACTAGCAGCCAGGAAAGAGCAAGAAAACAACTTCCGGTTTCAATAAACAATAAATATGTCTTTGCTGTTTTATGATCAAAAGTTGTGTTCAAGGGCATAAAAACGCTGCTGAAGGTTAATCCAATGTCTCTGTGTCACGATAATCCATCATTACATGTATTGTAATAAACGGGGTATATGGTTAGCAGTCCGGGGCGTCAGCTTTAGGGCATTTTGTGCGTCATTCCAACTGACCAATGGTAATGTTTACATGGATTTATGAACTGCCCCTCGATTCTATTGGCTCTAAATGTTACAAAGGTGTCAATCACCCAATTTGACCAATGGGTTCCAGAGATACGGCCCGCGGCGTCTATCGTTTTTCCAACCCAGTTTAGATCCCACTTCCGCATTACGCAAGCATCGACGCGGCGTTACGTCACAGCATCAACCTGGCGTTAGGCACACCCGCGAATCTGAATCTGACAAGCGAAATACCGTCCTTTTAAACGCCGCATCATACAGCAATATTGTCAATATTACTGACGACCACACTTATGCAGCGCTATCATTTAATATTAATTCCTGATGGATATAAGAGGGATACATTAGCAAACATCTGTATATATAGCCTATATATATATATAATGTTTCGTTTTTTGTTTGTCATGTAACATATTAACGTTTTGACCTTCTGTTTAGGATGTAAAGGTATCTATTTAATATTTATAATATGTTATAAATGTCTATTTTTGTTATATAATACAAACATTTGTATATATAACATTCGACATTAATAACATATTAACGTTTTGAGACCATGTAAAAATGAAATGTTGGGGTGGACATTTATAAAATGTATTCCTTTGTGTAAGTAACAAGTAATGCTGTATAATCTGCAACAACTGTCAGGTGGTGTTATTGATTATCTTTGCAAAAGAGCCCCCACCAATATTGATTTTGACAAATATCTTTTAATTGAAATATGGGAGCAAAAACAAAAGGGCAGAATTGATCATACCATATTATGTTATTATTATTGCAACTGTTTCTATTATATTGTGTTGTTTTGTTTATATATTTATGTGTGTTTGTACAAATGATTATTGCAACTGTGTTTATTATATTGTGTTTTTTGTTTGTGTGTGTTTATTTATACACATATATATATATATTATATATGTAGTATGTGTGTGTACAAATGAATTAATATAAAGTGTATATATATGTGAGTGTGTGTATGAATGAATGAATAAATCTGTGTATAAATGAATAAATACATGTGTGAGTACATATAAGTGTGTGTTTATATATGTTTATAAATGAATAAATGTGTGTATATATATATATTATATATATATATAAAATAGTATCATCAAATAATGCTGTCAGATAAATGAAGTACACAGTAATAGTCAAGGTTATATTCAATATTCTGCACTTACACCAGCTGATAAGATATTTAAAAACGTCTTTGTTTGTCCTGAAAACGAACAGTGAGGAACACACAGGCTATTTATAGATGATAAACACCAGTAATACAATCTCAGGACTCTTCGATAGGCTTTGATTATAGGATCGTTTACTTTCAGTCAACAAATCCTTTGGAAAGACAAAAACCAACTATTCTATATTCTGCTTTACCGCGACCGCTATAACTGCCGAAGATGAAGTCTATGACGCTATCGCGTAGAGCTACGTCGATGCTTGCGTAATGCGGAAGTGGGCGTGGTTAAATCTAAACTGGGTTGGAAAAACGATAGACGCGGCCCCGCGTAATGCATAGGTCTGACTGCCTGTCAGGGAGAATCAGGACCCAAATGCAGAATGAGGAGAAGGTACAAGGTATAACAAAAAGCGAGCTTAATTAACAAAAAGCGTTGACGATGAACAAACAAGAAAAAATCTCAAATCCGTAGCATGAGGAACATAAGGAGAAAAACCAGTAAGGACCAACATGGAGCGTGACATGAAAGACGACGATCGGACATGGAGCACAGGGGAAGACAAGACTAAATACACAGAAGGGTAATTGCAGGACAAGACACAGCTGGGCAGGGGAGGCAGAAACACAAGGGCAACAGGTGAACACAATCAGACAATCAGACACAGGAGGAAGACACAGGAAGGAAGACCAGACACAGGAAGGCACACAGGAAGGAAGACCAGACACAGGAGGGCACACAGGAAGGAAGACCAGACACAGGAGGGCACACAGGAAGGAAGACCAGACACAGGAAGGCACACAGGAAGGAAGACCAGACACAGGAAGGCACACAGGAAGGAAGACCAGACACCAGGAGGGCACACAGGAAGGAAGACCAGACACAGGAGGGAAGACCAGACACAGGAGGGCACACAGGAAGGAAGACCAGACACAGGAAGGCACACAGGAAGGAAGACCAGACACAGGAAGGCACACAGGAAGGAAGACCAGACACAGGAAGGCACACAGGAAGGAAGACCAGACACAGGAAGGCACACAGGAAGGAAGACCAGACACAGGAGGGCACACAGGAAGGAAGACCAGACACAGGAAGGCACACAGGAAGGAAGACCAGACACAGGAGGGCACACAGGAAGGAAGACCAGACACAGGAGGGCACACAGGAAGGAAGACCAGACACAGGAAGGCACACAGGAAGGAAGACCAGACACAGGAAGGCACACAGGAAGGAAGACCAGACACAGGAGGGCACACAGGAAGGAAGACCAGACACAGGAGGGCACACAGGAAGGAAGACCAGACACAGGAAGGCACACAGGAAGGAAGACCAGACACAGGAGGGCACACAGGAAGGAAGACCACACAGGAGGGCACACAGGAAGGAAGACCAGACACAGGAGGGCAAACACAGGAAGGAAGACCAGACACAGGAGGGCACACAGGAAGGAAGACCAGACACAGGAGGGCAAACAGGAAGGAAGACCAGACACAGGAGGGCACACAGGAAGGAAGACCAGACACAGGAGGGCACACAGGAAGGAAGACCAGACACAGGAGGGCACACAGGAAGGAAGACCAGACACAGGAGGGCACACAGGAAGGAAGACCAGACACAGGGAAGGTTTCTCATTAGTGGAATGCTGTTTACAGCATTCCACTAATGACTATAGTTCTTCGAATCTTTATTCTTATTTCAGCCAATACTTTGGCTCTCCATAACTTCAGCATACTTTAAGCTACAGAAACCATTCAAATATTAAACTATTCAGCCTTTTCAGGAATCGATGGGAAACCTTCAACTTTTTAAAAATATTTTATACTTTTTGAAATATTCAGCTTTTAAACTCTTTTTTTAACATGGAAGTCTATGGGACGACTCTTCAAATCCTCTTTTCCTACACCTTACGCCAAATGCTTCTCCTTCCACATGCTTTCAGCTAGAGACTTCATTCCAACTTTAAAATGATCACAAGACCTTCAGCTATTCAATTCTTATTCAGATTTTTGATATCTTTTACACTTTGAGATATTTAACTTAGTTTGGAGCTTGGTAAAGAGGCTTTCTTCAGGTTTTAACATCAGTGTGGATGGAGCAGCTCGTTAAGGCTTAGAGTGCTTTGATCTCAAAACAGAGTGGAGGAGTGCTTGAAATTCTCCCCAAAAAATGTTTTAATCCTGCCATAATTCCCAAACCCTCACTCACTCCTCAGACATCATTTTTCATGAAAAACGTAGGAAAACTTCTCCTAGGTTGGAAAATAAAAAAAATTGAAAAAAAATTAAACAAAATGCTCTCATTAGACTCCATGTAAACAATTTCCGGATCTTTCTTCAGAACAGAGAGAAGTACACTTTAGACAAACTGCTCCCATCTTCACATTTACCACACAAAACCAAAAAAACAACATATATCAGTTCATTGGGGTTCCCTGATGCTCACTTTCTGGTCATTTTTTTATAGGAGCCATAGTTTTTGAACAGGTGGCAAAATTGTCAGATATAATCCTCAATGCATTCTTAATGGGACTCAGTTCTGCAGTTGGTTGCCATGGTGTTGCTGGGCAGATTGGAGCCACACACCTGAGTGACATCATCTAATCAGAGCAGACACGCAGACTGGAGGTTTGTATTATTATTTGTTCAATAACGTGGTCACCATGGTAACCTTTGATCTCTGGGCTTACACACACAGGTGTTTGTAAACATTTATTCACTACTACTTACATTTAATATGTAACTCCTTCAGCCTACTTTCAGCTACAGAAACTATTCAACTATTAACTTATTCAGCTATTTCAGGACATTGAGGCTATACATGTTATTGTTTATACCTTTTTTAAACCTTTTCTTTTAAATATTAAGCTTCTTCACTATTTTTCCTACTCTTCCAGTTTAACATTTCACTTTCAAGTTTCCAACAAAGTCATTGCAATGCATTTGAGCTGTAACCATTTTGATTCAAATCATTTCACTTTTCTGCATTTCTCCGCTAAGTTCAGCAACACACTTACTTGGTTTCTGTAGCTTAAAGCAGCAGAGACCATTCAGCTAATAAAATATTCAGCTTTTTCTGCATTTTCAGCTAAATTCAGCCACAAATGTTCACAGTTTTAAAGGATTCGCACGAATTTTCTGCAGGAAATGCATTTTCTAGTTTCTTATTTCACCAAATAGTTTGGCACTCAATAACTTCAGCATACTTTCAACTACAGAAATCATTCAAATATCAAATTATTCATTCTTTTCAGCACATGATGGGAAACTTTCAACTTTTTCAAAATATGTTGTACTTTTCAAAATATTCAGCTTTTTAAACTCTTTTTTTAACATGTAACTCAATGGGAGGAACCTTCAAATCCTCTTTACCTACACTCCTCGAGTCCTATCCTCGACTCCTATCCTCATGTCTTAGTCCCGCCCACAGGAGATGCGAGCGGAGGAGGAGTCGAGGAGGGGGAGAGAGGAGTGGAAGCGGCAGGCGTTTAGAGAAATGAGAAATCCTCTCCTCTGAGCGGTCATTTTAAAGAGACGTCCATTATGATGACAGGAGGCACAGCAGCTCTCTGTCTGATGGACAGAACTGTGTTGATGACGACTTATATATTTACTTTTAATTAATTGACAGTGCGGTATAATGAGACAATAACAGGCTACAGATGGGGACATATACACACACATATAAATATATACAATTTCAAAATCAAACAAGTAGGCTATGAGAGCTCTCTCATAATAACGTAACACTATCAGAGACTGGATATACCCCCCCCCCCCCTCTCTGGTCACTACAACGGGGAATTGAAATTACGGGCCAAAAGTTTTATTTACAAGTATTAAAAGTAAGCAGAGGACACCAAACCAACTGAGACCTGTCTGTCTGCCACATCTACGCAAACACACACACACAGACACACACACACACACACACACCTACACACTGTACAACACACACCTACACACTGTACCACACACACCTACAGCTCCTAAAGCATATAATATCAGGCTACAGCCGTTGTGTATTTTATTATGTGAAGCACTAAATGGTTTTAGAAAAAATATTGACTCTTTGTTTGTAGATCTACTAAACTAAAGCATACAAACACAGAGAGTAATGTCGGCCTGTTATACTGAGTGATATGTATTATACACACTGCTCTGCTCTCTGCACGGACCTCACAGCTGTTCTCACTGGAAACATCGCGTCGCGATTCAAGCAGTTAATAAAATAATATCCAGGGGATGCATGCAGAGCTGTGATTGGCTGAGATAAGTCCGGCCGTGCATCACGACTCTTTTAAACATCACTGTTGCCGGAAATACATCCGCTCAGGAGCCATCAGTGCCATCAGAGCCATCAGCCATCAGCTCGGTTATAGCTCCTCCAGAGAGCCTCCTCGATGCTAGATCCTCGGTCCTCGATTGAAATTAGATGTCCTTCAACATGGCGCGCTGAAATCAATTTCCGGGTCACTACCGGAGGACGAGGAGTGGAGGAGGGGAAATTAGAGAAATTAGAAACCTTCAGAGAGAACAGAACTTCAAAAAGAAAAACATGACTAGACACAAAAACTAAAATCATGACACTTCTAGCTCAGGCACCATTACGCATGTGGCCATAAAGGGGATAGAGGGGGCGGAGCTTATGCCTGCTCATGCGGGACCCGGCAGATACTGTCTAAAATAAATGCTGCAGTGATGAAACGCCAAAACCACATCAAGGATTATTCCTGAAACAGTATGGAGCTCAAAGGCTTTCTCTCTTGCCGGTTTACCACAAGGTGTGTTCCTTTTTATTTCCTGCTTCTTCACACATGTGCTCTCTCCAGTACTGGTTAGCTCTGAGTGTTAGCGATGCTTACTAATGTAAACAAAGACAATATTACGTCCAAAACACGTCGGGCATTGATTCTGATAGCGAGTTTCTGATAGGGCCGTGGGTCCACCACGTGGGTGCCATCCGATATGACGTAAATAACGTCATATCGGATGGCAAATCTGGATCAGCTCGGTGTAGCCCCGTTTTCAGAGATTTGCGTACGGAGGGAAAGAGAGAGGGTTTTATTTTCTGACACTTTGTGAGTTCCCTGACACGCCGGGGACACATATTTATGTATAAAATACATCAAAAAGTGCATTTTGCATGATAGGTCCCCTTTAACTTTTGAAAGAATACAGCTACAGCCTCATGTCATTATTGCAGGAGTGGAATATCGACATCTCTTTATGGTTTTGTGTAGCAAAGCTGAACATGTGCTTTTCTCTTCAGCCCCCCTTTAACACGATTAGTCTAACGTCGTTGTGAAGCACACAGCAGCAGCATGTTTACCAGCCTGGGTGGTCTGTGATCAGGTCATACAAACGCTACTGAAAAGAGGAAGTGGCTTTGCATGTTTTAAACAATTTACGTGCAGGGATGCATTCCTTACTTTTCCCTGTCCTCTACACAGAAACTGGTTTTTGCTTCTACCAGTTCAGCATGAACTTGAGGGACTTGATATTGTAGATAACTCATAACAGTTTATTGAATTGCCATTGTCTTTTTGTCCAGGTTCTGGCAAGAGTAATGTACATTACGTTTTGTTTTGAGTGGTGCGTTCAGAGACATTTCGTGAAAATTCTCATTTGAAAATCTGCATGGCAACGCTAAAACAGATTTGGAGTGAAAAAATGTAGGCATTATACCTGTCTCCAGCTTGTTTCTTATCTGTTTAATATTGCTATAACTTCAATGACCTGAAAGCAAAAACAGCCATAGACTTTGGCATCATGTCTGTAACCTGGTTGAAAATAACCAATACAGTGAAATTAAATTTAGATAATAAATATGTAATTTGTTTCAAATACAAACACTTGTATCGTTATAAGTGTGGTTAAAATATCTAGTTCATGCAAAGATAACGATTAAAAAGGGAAAGTGTAAAAAACATGTTTAAAAGACACAAATGTATACCGTATTTTCCGGACTATAAGTCGCACCTGTGTATAAGTCACTCTTATCACAAAATGTGTCGTTAAGAGAAAAAAAACATATATAAGTCGCTTCGATGTAAAAATCGCATTTATCCACTGAAGTCTTCATCCTCTGTGTCGCTGTTAAACATTTCTGCCAACTCCGGTGGAAGATGAAGGATGTCCTGCTCCGGGCTGTCGTCAGACTCACCATCAGATTCAGCTCCGATTAGATGGCCTTTCTGAATCCCGACAGGATGGTGTCGGTCGTCACTGAACAGTGCCATCTATTGGCCGTAGTTTTAACGCAGTCAGACAAAATACAATATATAAGTCGCTTCGGAGTACAAGTCGCAGGACCAGCCAGACAGCTAAAGGAACCTGTATAACCTGTTAGGTATAATTATAACCTTGGCCCCACATATCGTCTGTGTAAAATGTATGCTTATGAAACTAGACCAAATGTCCTCATGATGGTATTATTTTCCTTTGTTTGCTGTGCTCAATTGTGTGTGCGTTGACTTAGGAATGTAGTGGATCCAGTCGCCCCCTCGGGTTTTTAATGGGCCGGATAGGAGCAGGGGGGGGGGTTGCAGGAGAAAGGTAATAAAACTGACACCATTGAGTCTATGCAGAGATTGTACTGAGAGAAAGATTGGGATACGGAGTGGTACGGCCAGGTGCTGAGGATAAACGAAGATAAGGAATTGGTACCTCACCCCCGTTCAACCCAGAATTGTTTATTGTATGGCTGCCATAAAAGATGACCTGGGACTGATCGGCGACGCAGGAGATCCAAACTTCCCACGGCTATGGCTGACTCACTCTGATTCGCCCAGGAGTGAGTCACCAATGGATGAACACCTAGGGAGGAGCAACCGACACAACTCCTCCCACAGAACTCCTCTCCATTTGTGTGCATAAATATTGTGAATTCTGTACCCTCGGGCGCCTCTGTTCGGTCTGACTGTCTGATACGTACAGCGCACGGTGGAAGAGCGGAGGCCGAAGTACTTCGTTATATTAGTACTTCGTTATATTGTACTGTTGTTTTTTACCATTAAATCAGCTTATTGTTAAATCTCATATCTCTGTGTCTGAGCTCCTCCTTTCATAGCAGACCACTCATCAAACGAACGGCGCGGAGCGGGCTTGAACCTTCAACCACTCAGAAGGGTGGTGCCCCAAAATCCAACAATTTGGTGACCCCGACGTGATGAGTAGGGTCTCATAGAAGGAACACCGGCAGCCAGCGGACGAACGGTCCAGGGAAGACACCTCGAATACCTCTGACAACTAAACCAGGGCCCTACAACTGAAAGGTGAGCAGATACCTGTTATTATCAAAATCTGTGATTGGCTATACTACAACATTTTAGAGTTGTCAGCGGCATTTTCAGTGTTTTAGTCTTACGGTAGAAAGAACAGTGCTACAGAATAACACTTTCCAGTCTCAAAGAGGAGCTGCAGTTGTGTTATATGGGGTATTTCAAGAGGAGAAACGCAACTTTCAAAATCAATTTGGAATGACCGGATCTCGCAAACTCTTGCTGTGGGGTTAATCTAGAAGACTAAACGTGACGATAAAGAGATACTGTAGACTGGGTTTCGACTCCTTGCCAAAAGCCACATCCTCGTAAGAGGGTGTCGAAGCGCTTTTGGAAGTCTCTCCATCTGTTGAAATATACATCGCAATATAAAGTCAACTAGAATGTACGGGGAATATGATTAACTGTGTAACGAGATTGCAGTGGTTTTAAATTGGTAAAGGAAGTCCAGCTGAAATACTCTGAGAAATAAGGTGACACACACAGTAATTCTTAGACGAATTCTGGGGTTGGCGCTCATCGACTAAAGTACACAGGCAACCCTTAGACGGATCTGGGTTACGTTAGATATATTTATTTTGAGTGTGATTAAGTGTGGCTTGATATTGAGTAAGAAAAAGGTTGATAGGCGCTGTGAGAATGGGTCTGCAGAGAGAATTTCGCCTTGATGCCAACTGTCTGTTATCAGCCTGCAGCCAGGGAGGAGAAATCAGCAGAGCAGCCTGCACTGTGTGTGTGTGTGTGTGTGTGAGGAAGTCCGTGGATTGGTCAATTTGGACCAATCAGCGGGGACTTAACGTAACGGCTAAGCGGTCCTACGACGCTGGTTATCAACTCGGTAAATCAAGCCAGGGTTTCTCTCTCCAGCTGAGAGCGCGTTCACGTGAAAGGGACAAGTGTACTAACAGCGCAGTTAGTACACAGTCATACTTCATTAATGAAAAGTAAACTAATATTAGACAAATATGAACTTTAAACATCCATGACTCAGACTTAAACATATAATCCAGGATACAAGCCACATAGTTGCACCTGCAAGGTGAATATAGAACAACTGGTTAAAAAATAAATAAACTACCGAGTGTTTGAAAGCGTACAACAGTTTTATGTTATCACTGCTGCCCATCTAAGACACGAGTGGATCTGACTTTAATTACATTTGAGTTGAGTGTTTCGTCAACCTAATGTGTTGCTTAAAATAATACTTCTGCATACAGTATGTGACAATGTAAGTGTTGCACGGTCAGATACGGCTCGAGAAGCTGACTCAGACAAGGAAATATATGATATATTATGATATTATATGATCAATGATGTGATATGAATGATAAGTGCGACACGTCGGCGTCTTCTCTTCATACGGCAGTTTAAAATAAAATTTCCTTTATCCTGTAATATGACTTGATAGATTTAAACTCCGCACACTGAGCTCTGATCAGGCGGTGTTTTCACTGAGTTGATCTCTTTTCTATAGACGCCGGAGGCAGGCAGCGTCAGGTAAAACAAGTTATTTAGCCTTCCCAAACCTGAGCTTTACGCGCCGCCTATGGAGCAAAGGAGTTATTGTAGACTGGGTTTCGACTCCATGCCTTGGGCCGCATCCTCGTAAGAGGGTGTCGAAGCGCTCTTGGGAGTCTCCGTAACTGGTTGAAATACACCTCGCACCGAAAACTATCAGACTGAAGATACCTGTAGGAATAAAACTACAATAATTTGTAAATTATAGTACGCAGAAGTATATGGTATTTTTTATAAAAAACTAAAACCTTTAGGAGAAGCAGATACGAACGAAGTCAAAATGGAAGGAGAACACCTGTATCAACACATACCCTACAGATGAAGAAATACTTGACTTTGTTGCAAAACACGTCAAATTTTTAGGACTATAAAAAGATGAAACCTCTGCCTCTGACAGAGAGACACGGCAAGTCAAGACGGCACAGGGGACTCCACCTTCCTCTGAAACAGGTTGATATAGCCGGTGTCGGACTTTGTTTATGAACACATTAACTGAGGGACAGGTTTCTCCCCATTTGAGCTGACCCACGGCCATCAGTTTCCGGGTCCTGGAGCATTAGCAGTGGGAAAGAAGTAGAAGAGATGGATAGCAAACCATACTACCAGCAACTTAAGGGCTTGGTATCAGATTTCTCCACCCAGGTTGCTGACGCCAAAGGGGGACCGGAGAAGCACGAGGCTAACACCGCAGAATTCATCTGGCTGAAGGTCATCCGTCCGAAGTGGCTCAACCCAAGGTTCACCGGCCCGCACAGAGTGACTCAGAGGACATCACATGCAGTTCGCCTCGAAGGAAAGGGGGAAACGTGGTATCATTGGAGCCAGTGCGCCGTTGGAAAACCTCCAGCAAGGACGTTAGACGACATCAGAACTGACATCGCTGCAGCAGGACGAGAGAACGACACATCTGACGACGACAGCCCAGCAGAAGCAACGACCCACACAACAGATGACAAGGACAAAGACACAGAGGTAACAACAGGCGATCTTGGAAAGGAGATTACGGCCGGCGAGGAGGCGGACACGAGTCTACGGGACCCCGCCCCCTGAAAACACACGACTCCATATAGGACCCGACTTTTTTACTCCCACCTTTAGGGGCACTTTCCAATAAGTAGCAGCATTTTTATGCCCACCTATAGGGCCTCTTTCTAATAAGAGTAGTAGGTTATATATAACGAGAGTTTAGCCCTATAGTTAAAAGGGCAGTGAAAGTCTCCCCACTCACCAGACCTTCTATTTAACAGGTTTTACTGAACCTTATATTTAACAGGTTCTGGGAGCACAGTATTTACCATTAAGGGTACTATTTTACACCCTTGTTTTAAAGAATCTCCTTAGGAGATTTTAGCATTGTGTTCAGAGGAACCTAATTACAATAACACGGACCACTGATTAAAGGTACTCAATAATGACAGACTGCGGATTACACTTCCTTATTGTTTGTTGGTGTACTCTGCTTGTGGGAATCGTGGTTTACTTGGGACACTGTTTGTATCTTGAACACCATCCTTAGTTATATGGCCTATTAGCGAATAGCCTTATTATTTGATTGGGTGTTAATTCCTTGTGTCCTAGTAAATCTCCTATTATTAATAACAGAAATAACCCTTGTCGTTGTGTTACATTGAAAATAACAACCTAACCATGTATGGGAGTTGGAGATGGTTGGTAGGGATCCCTGGTCTCGATCATCACCGTTACTGTTGTTTTTGTTTTGACTGATTCCATTGACCACCCAGACTCCATTCCTCCGCCAGAGGAGTCCGTAACTAGGGTCAAACGGGCCAAATATAAGACGACAGTTACCAAAATGCTCCTAAACAAACCCTCATTTTCCAAGCAGGTAGCGATGGAATAATACAAATCGACCTGTGCAAAATTGCCCCCTGCAGAAACCTCGACAGGACATATTCCTACCTAGCCAAATACGTCTGCTTAGCCCCTGCGGTATGTAACAGAAGCGTCACAGATAGGGTCAAAGGCGATCCTTACACTTACAGAGGCAGTGCATTTGCCAAAGGCGACCCCTATCTGTCCGTCACTTACACCTACGGTTGTGCCTGCGAGTCCTGGTCCGGTGTCCTAGCAAATTCGGGTCCTGATGACTGGGGATACACGCCATCTTACCGATCGGCGGCAATTGTTAGATCCCTCAAATATAGAATGAACGTGGTCAGGAGAAACCCAGACGTCCCGTGCTCCGCCAGGTTTTGTAATCCAGTGCTCATAACACTAAAGAAGGTCGTGCTCTCCGATGCTGGACTTTATGTCCTCGCAGTACATGCAGGAAAGGATTCGCCACAAGGCCTCTTCGAAATTAAAGTTATATCAAATAGAGAGCGAAACCGTCTTCGTGGAGCATCTAATGTTAAATACTTGTCTAAAGTCACATGTACGGATAAATGTACGGGGGATTATAGCCAACTTCAACCCCTAGACATCATCCAAATGGCCACAGGATACATAGATGACAATTTATGGCTAAAATGAGTTGTCCGAACAGCCCAAGAACAAATGGCAGGGGATTGCCTAGCCTGTGCTACAGCCCGCCCGCAATTAGTCACTGACCCTGCGCCCCTGTTTTCCACAGATACCTGGGGTTACAACTGTATGTTACAACTGACCAAGATGGCTAGTCCTCCTAACTGCACCACCCTGGCCAAGGTTTTCCCTCCAATTGACAATGGTACTAGGACAGGCCTATTCACGCCTAACAGAGGCGCCGGTGGTACACATGTTTCGCCATGGTCCAAAAATCTCCGCGTTTCGACTTAGGAAATATCTCTGCGGATTGGTGTAACCGCACCGTGTCTGGTACTAGTATAGGACATTGGGCCAGGGCTGGTCTCTACTATTATTGTGGGGGCCACCGCCTGTTCACCCGTATCCCCGAACTATCTGTGGGGTTGTGTGCTATGGTGCGCCTCCATGCACCCCTAATGTTACGAGGCGAAAGACTGGTGCACACGGACCCTAAAGCCTCCCTCAACATCAACCCCATCACTCGACGTAGGGGACACGTGTTGTCCAAGCGCTACGCCCCAGGCCCCTTTGATTTATCTGCCAACTCTCCCACTTACATGGACTCCATAGGGGTACCACGGGGTGTTCCCAATGAGTATAAACTCGCTGATCAAGTTGCCGCAGGTTTTGAGAATATTCCCTTCCTTGCAGCTATTTCCCCATCACCCCTAACAAGAATGTAGACAGGATCAACTATGTACATTACAATGTGCTCCGTTTAGCTAATCTCACTAGGGACGCTGTAGAAGGACTCGCTGAACAGTTGGGGCCGACTTCCCTTATGGCAGTTCAGAATAGAATGGCCCTTGACATGCTGTTAGCCGAGAAAGGAGGTGTGTGTTCAATGTTTGGTGATATGTGTTGTACCTTCATTCCAAACAATACGGCTCCGGACGGTTCCGTCACAAAGGCTTTAGAAGGCCTTCGCACACTATCTATGACCATGCATGACCAATCAGGGGTGCACAACCCCTTGGAGGAATGGTTTACAAACATGTTTGGTCAATGGAAAGGTTTAATAATGTGTTTTTTGATTTCTATAGCTACTTTTATTGCCATTTTAGTAACATGTGGTTGTTGTTGTGTGCCTTGTATCCGCTCATTGTGTGTTAGATTCATCAGTTCCACCATTGAAGGAAAAGCTGTCCCTCCGTACCAAATGCCCTTGTTGGCTTATGCATTGGAGGGAGAGACAGTACGATGCTCAGCAGACAAGGATGCAGTTTTAACATGCTTTGGTCTCCCTCCACTGTCATAAGAGGTTGTTCTGGTGGGCAGTCCCCAAAGGTTTAAGGTACTCTAAATCCCAGCTTCTGATGGATTTATATAATGTTGGGGGATAGACGCAGTAGAAAAGAATGACAGTGGTTATGTTTCGAATGCTTTGTGTGAATTGATCTCTTGAGGTGAGATCAAAAGGGGGATTAAAGGAATCTGTATAACCTGTTAGGTATAATTATTAACCTTGGCCCAAACATACCTTAGGCGCCAATAGTCTGTGTAAAATGTATGCTTATGAAACCAGGGCAAAAAGGTCTCCTGAGGGTATTATTTTGTTTGCTGTGCTCAATGGTGTGTGCGTTGACTTAGGAATGTAGTGGATTCAGTCGCCCCCCGTTTTTTATGGCCGGATAGGAGGGAGGGGGGTCGCAGGAGAAAGGTAATAAAACTGATACCATTGAGTCTATGCAGAGATTGTACTGAGAGAAACGAAGATAAGGATTGGTACCTCACCCCCCGTTCAACCCAGAATTGTTTGTTGAGGGCTGCCATAAAAGATGGCCTGGGGCTGACCGGTGGCGCAGGAGATCCAAACTCCCCACGGTTATGGCTGACTCACTCTGATTCGCCTAGGAGTGAGTCCACCAATGGATGAACACCTAGGGAGGAGCAACCGACACAACTCCTCCCACAGAACTCCTCTGCATTTGTGTGCATAAATATTGTGAATTCTGTACAAGCGGGCGCCTCTGTTCTGTTTGACTGTCTGATACGTACATCGCACGGTGGAAGAGCGGAGGCCCGAAGTACTTCGTTATATTGTACTGTTGTTTTCTAGCATTAAATCAGTTTATTGTTAATCTCATATCTCGGTGTCTGAGCCCTTCCTTTCATAGCAGACCACTCATCAAACGAACGGCGCGGAGCGGGCTTGAACCTTCAACCACTCAGAGGTGTGGTGCTCCAAAATCCAACATAGTACAAGCACTTTATCTCCCGGTGAAAATTGTCTCAGTTTCGACCCTCTGGCGCTGCTGATGTTCCTGAGCCTGGAGCAAATTCTCCCGTGATATCTGCCCCAGTGAGTGGAGTTTTGCTCGCAGGTCCATAACGTACTGTATTTCGTTTTTACTGGTGCTTGGACCCTCCTCCCAGTTTTCCTTAACTAGGTCCAAAACACCCCAGGGCTTCCTGCCAAATAACAGCTCAAAGGGAGAAAATTCCGTGGAGGACTGGGGCACCTCCCGCACTGCAAACAACAGAGGATCTAGCCATTTATCCCAATTACGACTATCTTCGTGAACGAACTTACGAACCATGTTCTTTAGTGTTTATTAAACCGTTCCACCAGGCCGTCGGTCTGAGGATGGTAAAAACTAGTCCGGATTGAATGGACGCCCAATAGTTCATACAGCTCGCGTAGTGTGCGTGACATAAACTGTGTGCCCTGGTCAGTCAGGATCTCTTTCGGGATCCCGACTCCGGAGATAATGTGAAACAGTGCCTGCGCGACGCTCTTTGCAGAGATATTACGCTGCGGCACTGCCTCGGGATATCGCGTTGCATAATCCACTAGGACTAGTACAAAGCGATATCCCCGTGCACTCCGGTCTAATGGCCCGATGAGGTCCATACCAACTCTCTCAAAAGTCACCTCAATCAATGGTAACGGCCGCAAAGGCGCTCTGGGGGTGGCCGGCGGGTTAACCAGCTGACATTCACGGCAAGATGCGCACCACCGCTTCACATCTGTGCGAATGCCCGGCCAATAAAATCGGGCCATTATCCGGTGTAGTGATTTGTCGTACCCTAGGTGACCTGACATGGGGTTATAATGAGCCGCCTGGAAAACCATTTCCCGACGGCTTTTTGGCATAAAGGAATCTGTATAACCTGTTAGGTATAATTATTAACCTTGGCCCAAACATACCTTAGGCGCCAATATTCTGTGTAAAATGTATGCTTATGAAACCAGGGCAAAAAGGTCTCCTGAGGGTATTCTTTTGTTTGCTGTGCTCAATGGTGTGTGCGTTGACTTAGGAATGTAGTGGATCCAGTCGCCCCCCGTTTTTTATGACCGGATAGGAGGGAGGGGGGTTGCAGGAGAAAGGTAATAAAACTGATGCCATTGAGTCTATGCAGAGATTGTACTGAGAGAAACGAAGATAAGGATTGGTGCCTCACCCCCGTTCAACCCAGAATTGTTTGTTGTAGGGCTGCCATAAATTGTTTATGGTAGGGCTGCCATAAAAGATGGCCTGGGACTGACCGGCGCCGCAGGAGATCCAAACTCCCCACGGTTATGGCTGACTCACTCTGATTCGCCCAGGAGTGAGTCCACCAATGGATGAACACCTAGGGAGGAGCAACCGACACAACTCCTCCCACAGAACTCCTCTGCATTTGTGTGCATAAATATTGTGAATTCTGTACCAGCGGGCGCCTCTGTTCGGTCTGACTGTCTGATACGTACAGCACACGGTGGAAGAGCGGAGGCCCGAAGTACTTCGTTATACTTCGTTACTTCGTTATTTGTACTGTTGTTTTCTACATTAATCAGCTTATTGTTAATCTCATATCTTGTGTCTGAGCCCTTCCTTTATAGCAGACCACTCATCAAACGAACGGCGCGGAGCGGGCTTGAACCTTCAACCACTCAGGGGGGTGGTGCTCCAAAATCCAACAGGCACCAACAACTGGGTATTTATATCTCCCGTCTGTGTGTCACGGCTCACACGATACAGCCTGTCCCTAACCACCGTAAAGTGTGGGTGAGTGAGTGCTGCGTTTGGGTGTAGCTGGGAGCCATCAATACTCACCACCTGGTCGAAGGCGTGCTGAAGAGTCTCGTCCCTCGACTGTTCGAGGGGGAAATCCTCCAAGGGAAACACCAGCGGGGCCAGAGGGACCTCCGCGGCCCCCTCCATGTCCGTTTCCCCCTCGATGTCGCCAGCCGCCTCCGACTCTCCACTAAACACAGCACAAAACTCACATTTCCCTGCCGTCCGTGAACGCACCCCCATAGCCCCCGCTAGCTTAGCAAACCCCGGCCAATTCGTTCCCAAAATCAGAGGGTGCGTAAGGCGAGTGCTAACTCCAGCCCTGACTCTATGCTTTTTCCCCTTATAAGAAATTTCCAGCGTCACCTCCGGGTACTGGTGAATATCCCCATGCACACACCTCACCTTCACCCACGATGCTTCAACCAATGCCCCAGGCCGAACCAAGCGCTGATGGATCATCGTCTGATTACAGCCCGTGTCCATCAGAGCCTGGTGTGTACCCCCCTGTATACATACCGGTATACGGTACGTCCCTTCCAAATCGGGGGAGGCAACTGGCGGTCCCGCAACCCGGACCAGCTGTCCGACCTCCATGAGAGGGCACTCCCGTCGGAAGTGGCCGGGCTGCCCGCACCGCCAGCAATCCTGCCCTGGCGTCTGAGGAGCCCCCCGTGGTGCCGGACGACCAGAAGCATAGGCCGGACCCTGGGGAGAGAAAACAGGAGGGTAAGGTAGGGCTTGGGGGTGAAGGGCTGCGGGGTTGGGGCCGTGTGGGGGTGGTGAGGGAAGGGCAGCTGCTCCAGGAAACCTCCTCCTCGGGGCTGGGACGGGTCTGCCCGCTGGGACGGCCGGTGGTCGGCGATCCTCTTTCATGCTCCTCCGGGGAAGCGAGAGGTGGTCCTCCCGCGAGGACGACGGCTGCTTCCAGGTTGGCGGGGCGATGGCACTGGACCCAATTCGTCGTCGAAGATGGCAGGCCGGTGATTAACTGCTCCAGCGCCACCTGCCCGACGACTTCCTCCGCGGAGCGCACCCCCTGGAGCCAGCGGCTCGCCGCATCCAGGAGCTGCTGCGCGTAGGAGAAGGGCCGGTCAGCGTCCTCGAAGGGGAGGGCCCGGAACCGGCGGAGATGTCCCTCTGGCGTGCTGCCAAGCCGGTCCAGGATGGCCTTCCTCAGATGTCGGTACACCGAGCCGAGCTGTGGGCGGCTAACTACGCACCCCCAGATAGCAGGGGCAATAGCCGCGCTGCCCACTCCTCCTCCGGCCACCCGCACGCCGCCGCGCCCTCAAAGATGTCCAGATATGCCTCCAGATCGTCCTCTGCCATCAATTTCTGGAGGGCAATCGAAGGCGGTCGGGCCGGGTTGGTCGCGGGATCGGTCTCCCGGGCGGCCGGACGCTGCAGCAGCTCCCGTAGGAGAGCCCGGTCCTCGCGCTGGCTTGAGGCGATCCCGAGCAGAGCCTCGCTCTGCTGTCGCTGCAATGCCGTGGTGGTCTCCTGCATGTGGGCGAGACGTTGGAGGGCCTGACCCAGATTCTCCTTCCGACATGATTGTCCCTGTCCGGGCGCCACTGTGAGCCTCTCCGCTCACACAGGGTTCACAGAGGGACGGAAAAGCAGGGTTTGTAGTTGAACACAGGCGTTTATTAGCACAAACACAAAGTACACAACACGGGTTGCAAAACGTTGCCCGTGAGGGATTCTTCACAGGTCCTTTGGCGACCTCCCAGGATCCCGCCTACTGCAAGACAGACCAGAACCAGGTTACCACATGCTTTTGTTCAGCCTGATTACCTGATTCCGATCAGCTGTCTGGCCTCCGGCCGAGCCACTCCCTTCACTCCAGCAGCCGGCGCCCTAACCACACCCCGCTGCCACATAAGGGTTTGAAGTGCTGTAGGACCAGTACTACTGCCTGTAGCTCGAGAAGGTTGATGTGCCGGGTCTCTGTCAGAGGCCAGCCACCACCTATAGCTGTCTTTAGGCAGGTCCCTCCCCGGAGGTTGCCCTCTACTGAAGGGGGGGATGGTCACCAGACGTCGTTTATGCCTCTTGGGATCTAAACGAAGGCTGGCAAACCACCTCTGTAGGCGACGCATGTGCAGTAGCCCCAGCGGTACCACATGGTGAGCAGCCGCCATGACACCCCAGGTCTGCATGATGGTCAGGGCTGTCACCGTTGCCCCCCGTCACAGTCTGAAAACTGCCTGAAGCAGGGACATCTGTCTGTTCTCTGACAGTGGCACGTAGCCTGCCCTCTTTCTCGATGGGGGCGTACACCTCTCCCTCGATGGGGGCGTATACCTCTTTCTCGATGGGGGCGTACACTGAACGTGCGTGGGGACAGGGAGTAGCCAAACGGTAGTCTGTTGTACTCGTAGGCTATCCCCTGGAAGGCACAACGCAAATACTTCCTGTGTTTGAGCAATTTTTACATGAAAGTAAGCGTCCTTCAGGTCGATGGTTGTGAACCAATCGCCCGGCTAGACCAGTTCCAGTAACTGTTTAACATGTGGAACTTTTTGCAGCCCTGAATGGAGGAGGGACGCTGCAGAACTGGAGTGAGTAACCCAGTCCCAGTGTCCTGTCCAGCCATTCTGTCAGTACACAGCTGAGCGTCCATTCCCCATAAAACTGTGTTAGGGGACATGCAAGCAGCTGTGGAGCCGCAGCTAAGAAGCTGTGGTACTCTCTGGTGGCCCTCAATTTTTTTCTCTCTCTCTTTCTGAGAGCATAGAGTCCAATAGAGGGCTCCGCCTGTGCCTATAGAACTAGGGTTACAATCAAGCGGCAAACTCTGGGGAAGAGCCGGGACGCCAATACGGAAGTGCCACAAACTACAGTTCATATATTGGCCGATAGGCGATGACTGCAGAAAGGAGCAATATCCATAGACCGCATGTTAAAATGCCCAATTTTACAGCAGAAAAAAACATGTTTCTACCCCTGGATGCAATACATATTATTATGGATATAGTTAGATTCCACCTTCATGATTATGAATCTGTGAGTGAATTGTTTTATATTAGGTCTTAAAGTTTTTGCATAAATTAGGGCGTGGTCACATTGAGTGACAGCTCTGTCACGTGACTGCTACTGTGAGCTTCTTGTCTCTCTGCTAGCAGCTCCGTGAAGCTACAGGGACTCTGCCTGCTCAGTTCATCCAGGGAACACAACTTGACCCCGGCCGTGTTTGTTTGTTCTTCATGCTTATATATCGGACTATTGTGACTCGCTCTGCGGTTAAAACAGACGGTGCATGAATGCGGTTTTGCGGTAAGTGAAATTCGAGTACTTTATTTATGTGTTTATGATTTTAATCAGCTACGTAATGAATGTTAAGGCTTGGGTTAGCGTGTAAGCGAGTCGTAGCTACATATGTGCTAACGATGCTAATCGTAGCCTCCAAGTTAAAACCATAGACTGTATATATAAAGGTTAAAACTAAATAGAGAAGTGTTAAGCATTAAGTGGGATAATACTGTAGAACAAACGGCTTCTGTTTGAGGTTGGTAAAATAAGGTCATCCTTGTAACTTAGAGAGATATTTTATTATGTAGGTAGGAACTGTATGCATCGCTAAGGTCAATTTAAATTGGCTATGCTCAAGTATGTAGACAAGCTAACATCGAAGTAGTGTATGTGAAAACAACCTCACAATAAGATGTGTGTATATTACAATTATTAATGTCATATTTCAAGATGATTACTTAGATATTACAATATGGTTGGTTGAGCTGGAGTTCATTATTGAGCTTACACATTAACGTCAGTCATATCTGAAGAACAACCCAAACCTTGTTGTTTTATTAATTGTATTACCAAATTGGTATCAAATAAACAGTAAGCATTGGTTACACAACTTTCAAAGTTACAGTAAAATAAAAAGGACCCTGACTCGGACAATACACAATCCAACATGTTCAACAGAAGAGAATAAGTTATATTGTTTGTACATGTAACAGATGTAACAACCGGTTACATACAAATGGTTCTTTACATATATATGTTTAAAGTGTCCAGGTGATGCAGACAGGCTGGACCAGAGAGTGAGAGACAGAACTGGACTCCTCACAGCAGTGAACTTCAGCACAGGTATAAATACTCTTTTTTCATACTGTACAAAGAATCAAGAAAGATATTGGTTTAAATAAATGAAGTCTAGACTTTAATACACTGATATACATTCCATTAAACAATACTAAATACTACATCACCTACACATCAGTGAAGTTGAGGGGTTTTTCCATGCAAAAGGTTACATTTAGATGTTAACAAGCAATATGACTGTCAGCTTTCTAATTTAATGTATTGAAGGCAAAGATATTTAACACATAGTGAGAACTGCTACTATTTATCTCTCAATATTGTCTGTAAAAAAACATGGTAAAAGTGATTCTTTCAGTGAGACAACAGAGCAAGCTTCTACAGTTGCACTAAGTTTTGATAACAGTTACATATTATTTTGATAATAAATACATTTCAATGTTGATGAATTTCATACTGTTCATTCATCATCTGATTGTCTTTGTAGCTCACTGTTGAAATAAAAAAAACCCATTACAATTACAAAAGAATTATATCTACAGCCCCTAAACACACAAACACACCGCTTTCATAAATAACACACTTGTTCTGCAATAATATGTTTTATGTTTCCTGTAATTTTTGTTAGGAAAGGACATGCCTGAAAGACACGACTCAGCATGTTCTCCTTCTCTGAGGGTCAAGAAGAACATCCAAGAGGAAAATTAAAACCTGATGTTATGAGATTTTAAGACCAGTACAGGACATTCACTAAGAAACTACTTTGATTGTGAAAACAAAGTCAGCTGATCGAATGCACCTATTTCCACATCTACACTCCATCAGCTGATTATTTCTATTTGCCTCACTTTATGAGCTTCACATCACTTGTGCCTTGTACCGCAGAGTTTGCAACGTCACAAATAAATGGGGCCAATCTTCAGTCAGATGTGAATGTGTCATCTAACATTTTCAGTAAGAATAATGGACAAAAGGAGTGCAAATACAAATTCAATTTATTGAAATGTGAACCAAAAGTTAATCAAAAATGTTTTAAATAAAAAGCACATGGACAGAAGGTGTAAACCTATTAAATGTATAAGTAAACACATTTAGTCAAATAAAGTGACAGACTAGGCCTGTGCAGTTGGTATCGGCTATACCCAGCATGGGCTGCTCCATCAGGCCTGGTCCTCCTCCATCAGGCCTGGTCCTCCTCGCAGAGGAAAGACCCTCAGTCCTCTCCAAACCAACAGACAGGACGTCCATCACACGGAGGTTTCTCCCTGAAGTCTCTGCAGCTCTCTTGACACCACGCTGTCTCAATCCGTCCACCACGCTGTCTCAATCCGTCCACCACGCTGTCTCAATCCGTCCATCACACGGAGGTTTCTCCCTGAAGTCTCTGCAGCTCTCTGGACACCACGCTGTCTCAATCCGTCCATCACACGGAGGTTTCTCCCTGAAGTCTCTGCAGCTCTCTGGACACCACGCTGTCTCAATCCGTCCACACTGAATATGAGAGGGGAAAAATGAAAATAATAAATGCTTTAGACAATAAGAAATATAAAGTTGACTTTTGAGTTGCTCAGTTTTTTTAGATTGTCAATACTATTACTGTATAACTAATATCTCAGGTTAAGAGGCACCTTCAAATAAAGATTGGTCTTTAAATACATTTTGTCTTTTGAATTGTTTGTGTAAAGTCAAGGATCTAGAACTGGTACTTAGTTTTAATGATACAGTCTGGTTATTATGCTGTTTGGAGGAGGCATCACAGGCAGGGGCGTAGCTGGGGGGGGGAGGTTAGGATGATTCCAAGGGCCCAGCACTGGGGGGGGGGGGCCCAGAGAACACTATTATTATCTTTTTATTAATATGGTTTTATTATTATCCTAAAGTAAATTAATGTAGATGACTCAAAAGTATAATTGCCTGTATTAAAAAAAAACGTCACAAAAGAAACAAACAGGTGCTTGTTACTCTGTTTGACAGAATGAGCACCCCTCCCTTCATTCATTGCATGGTATGGGCGCCTGAGCAATGGAGCAAGCGGAGCAGGTGCATCCCCACAATTGACCTTGGGGGAGCAAACGTGTGCTTTTGCACCCCACTTTTTGATCATATGAAAAATATGATATGTCCCCCCCAATATATCACTGTAAACATAAGTATGTAATTTCAATCGAATTAATAATACGCAATGAAAGAACTTGTGCTGATTATAGACACTTCATAGCGAGTTTTCAAGTTTCCAAAGATTGTGACCCCCCCCCCGCATTTCGCTCACAATGGTTTGATCAACTGCCTCCCACCCACAGCAGTCCTGATGCAGGTAGGCTGAGTGTAAATCACCGCGACCAGTCTGTCATTGGTGGCAGACCTTTTCAGTAAGTTGTTCAAACAAAGAATATGTTAGACATGTCTTTACTTCTACCACTCAATTCAATAAAACACATTTATAATCATCACCTTCTCTTCATTTTCGCTGCATTGAATTACAGGTCACTCTTTATGTTAGCTAGCGGTTAGCTGACGTTTGCTAGCTAGCTAGTAACATCAACCAGTGTGTGTGTTTGACTAGCTAGCTACCTGGTAGATCGAAGCCCATTAGAGTTTGAGTTTATTAGGATCCCCATTAGCTGTTGCATGACAACAACTAGTCTTTCTGGGGTCCACACAAAACATAAAACATTACATTCGACAAGACTTTTACAGAACAGTAAATAAAAAACTGATTTCCGAAGTCCATTTTCCTTCAAGCATTGACTTTCATATTTTCCATCATATATATGCATATACACACACATATGCACACATATATACATAGAAAAAAGAAAAAATCATGTATTCAACCCAGTTCAGTGTATTCATACGTGTATTGCTCTCCTGTGTAGAATGATGTGGTGGTGACAGTGCAGACTCAGGGAGGAGGCAGAGAAGAGAGAAAGAGACACAAGAGTTACAGGTAATGGAAATATCAGTCAGCTTAAAGTGTAGGATAACATAACAAATTAAGACACAAATACTTGGATAATATATTCCCCCCTCTCTCCCTTTCTTTACAGAGTAGCATAAAGATTGTGTATTCAAACCAGTTCAGTGTACTCATAAGTGTATTGCTCTCCTTAATGTAGAATGATGTGGTGACTGTCAGACTCAGGGAGGAGGCAGAGGAAGTGAGAAAGAGACCCAAGAGTTACAGGTAATGGGATATCAGACAGCTTAAAGTGTAGGATAACATCCCTAGTCAAAAAATGCTATAGGAATCTCTATACGTTTTTGGAACCCTATAGGAATCCTTTAGGATCCCATAGGATTTTGAGACAGTTCTGTGCTCTATATTGCAGGAAATTGCACGTACAGGTGTTCATTAAATTAAAAAAATTCTGCCACGGAGGTGGTCGTGCCTGATCCACTCCAAACCACCCCTTGCCTGCCAGTTACTAATCTTGCACCCCCACCTTCAACTATAACTAGGCGGCACAGCAGCGCACCAGCAGCTTGCAGCTTGAACAGACTGACAGGAAATGTCCTCTACAGCTCATGAATCAGGAGCTCAGAAACGAAAGAAAAAACGTCAGCAAGAGGAAAATAATAAAAGAGGTCGACAGCTAGTCACCAAGTATTTTCACAAGAAAGGTATTTATTCACAGAACTTGTTTTGAAGCCCATAACAGCTTGGCCAACATTTTGTGGCTGACGTTAGCTACCTGTTGCTATCAAAAATTAGATGAGTGTAGATGAGCCCAGTGAATTTGTATCCAGCAGCTATGCCCTTTTGCTATGGCTAGCTAACCTCCATCCATCCATCCATCTTCTCCCGCTTATCCGTGGTCGGGTCGCGGGGGTAGCAGTTCCAGCAGAGAGCCCCAAACTTTCTTTTCCCTGGCCACATCAACCAGCTCTGACTGGGGGATCCCAAGGCGCTCCCAGGCCAGCGAAGAGATATAATCCCTCCACCTGGTCCTAGGTCTACCCCTTGGTCTCTTCCCAGCTGGACGTGCCTGGAACACCTCCCTAGGGAGGCGCCCAGGTGGCATCCTTACTAGGTGCCCGAACCACCTCAACTGGCTCCTTTCGACGCGAAGGAGGAGCGGTTCAACTCCGGAGTCCCTCCCGGATGACTGAACTTCTCACCTTATCCCTAAGGGAGACGCCAGCCACCCTGCGGAGAAAACCCATCTCGGCCGCTTGTATCCGCGATCTCGTTCTTTCGGTCATGACCCATCCTTCATGACCATAGGTGAGGGTAGGAACGAAAATGGCCCGGTAGACAGAGAGCTTTGCCTTCTGGCTCAGCTCTCTTTTCGTCACAACGGTGCGGTAAAGCGACTGCAGTACCGCTCCCGCTGCTCCGATTCTCCGGCCCATCTCACGCTCCATTGTTCCCTCACTCGAGAACAAGACCCCGAGATACTTGAACTCCTTCACTTGGGGTAAGGACTCATTCCCTACTTGGAGTGGACAGTCCATCGGTTTCCTGCTGAGAACCATGGCCTCAGATTTGGAGGTGCTGATCCTCATCCCAGCCGCTTCACACTCGGTTGCGAACCGATCCAGTGAGTGCTGCAGGTCGCAGACCGATGAAGCCATCAGAACCACATCATCTGCAAAAAGCAGTGGTGCAATCCTTAGTCCACCGAACTGCAGACCCCCCCCCCCACGACTACGCCTCGAAATCCTATCCATGTATATTACAAACAGGATCGGTGACAAAGCGCAGCCCTGGCGGAGGCCAACCCTCACCGGAAATGGGTCCGACTTACTGCCGAGGACCCGGACACAGCTTTCGCTTTGGGAGTACAGAGATTGGATGGCCCTGAGTAGAGACCCCCTCACCCCATACTCCTGCAGCACCTCCCACAGTAACTCCCTGGGAACTCGGTCATACGCCTTCTCCAAGTCTACAAAACACATGTAGACCGGATAAGCATACTCCCAGGCCCCCTCCAGGATCCTTGCGAGAGTAAAAAGCTGATCCGTCGTTCCACGACCAGGACGGAATCCGCATTGTTCCTCCTCAATCTGAGGTTCGACAATCGGCCTGACCCTCCTTTCAAGTACCTTAGAGTAAACTTTCCCGGGGAGGCTGAGTAGTGTGATGCCTCTGTAATTGGCACACACCCCTGATCCCCCTTTTTGAAAAGGGGAACCACCACCCCGGTCTGCCACTCCTTCGGTACTGTTTCCGACTTCCACGCAACATTGATGAGACGTGTCAACCATGACAGTCCCTCAACACCCAGAGCCTTCAGCATTTCTGGGCGGATCTCATCCACCCCCGGGGCTTTGCCACTGTGGAGTCGTTTGACGACCTCAGTGACCTCCCCCCCGAGATTGGTGTTGATCCCCCGTCATACTCCAGCTCTGCCTCTAACATAGAGGGCGGAGTTGTCGGGTTCAGGAGTTCCTCAAAGTGTTCCTTCCAACGCCCTAACACTCCATCAGTTGAGGTCAACAACGTCCCATCCTTACTGTACACAGCTTGGATGGTTCCCTGCTTCCCCCTCCTGAGGTGTCGGACAGTTTTCCAGAACAACTTTGGTGCCGCCCGAAAGTCCTTTTCCATGGCTTCTCCGAACTTCTCCCACACCCGCTGCTTTGCCTCGGCCACGGCTGAGGCTGCTGCCCTTCGGGCCCGTCGGTACCTTGCAACTGCCTCGGGAGTCCCCCGGGATAACAAATCCCTGAAGGCCTCCTTCTTCAGTCGGACGGCTTCCCTGACCACCGGTGTCCACCAGGAGGTTCGAGGGTTACCGCCCCTTGAGGCACCTAAGACCTTGAGACCACAGCTCCCCGCCGCGGCTTCGGCAATAGAGGCTTTGAACACCGCCCACTCTGGTTCAATGTCCCCAACCTCCACAGGAATGCCCGAAAAGCTCCGCCGGAGGTGTGCGTTGAAGGCCTCCTGAACTTGGGCCTCCTCCAGACGTTCCCAGTTCACCCGAACTACACGTTTGGGCTTACCAGGTCTGTCCAGAGGCTTCCCCCGCCACTCGACCCAACTCACCACCAGATGGTGATCAGTTGACAACTCCGCCCCTCTCTTTACCCGAGTGTCCAAAACATACGGCCTCAGGTCCGATGATACGATAACGAAATCGATCATGGACCTTCTGCCTAGGGTGCTCTGGTACCACGTACACTTATGAGCATCCTTATGTTTGAACATGGTGTTTGTTATGGCCAATCCATGACTAGCACAGAAGTCCAGTAACAAACCACCTAACCTGTATAATGTTACATGCTAATCACATCTGCTCTAATGCACAGATGCGGCTTCAGGATCAGTACCCCTTCCCTCAGGCCAGCTCCCAGTTGAAGGAGAGGGAGGTAAAGCAGCAGGGCTTGGGGTTAACAAACAGATTTTAAATATGCTTACCATGCATTGAATACAACTTTAGGTAATATTCACATTTAGTTACTCTAGTTCTTCCAGTAATTGCAATACCATTGACCACTGGCACATTAAATTGAGGTTGTTACAGTAGCTATAGCTAGATTTGAGCAATTGGAAGATATCTATACAAATGATTATTATTATTATAAAAATTAAGAGATAGCTTGAGCTGTACTGTGTTATTACTATTATAGGGCATTTTATAAATTATGTACACTATGGATACTCTAGAGCCAGGGCCCTCGAGCAAGGCAGCCAACGAGGAGAGCAGAGGTGAAGAGGCAGAAGTACCTGTACAAGAAGAGGTCGAGGACCATGAAAGCAGCACAGATGAGGAGGAAGCAGCTATGGACAGTCAATGTCAGGGACAAAGTGAGGCTCCGACACAGGATGCCACAGATACTGAGCCACCTGTAGTGGTGTCTGAGGTAGAAGATCTGCTATCACTTGACCCAGGGTTGTTCCCAGCTAGGATGAGTGACAAGGACAGGGCAACTATTGTAAAGAAATTAGCAATGCGAGAAACAGATCAAGAATTGCCACATGATTCAAAGGGAAAGAGATTTCCAGATTACTTGAAATACACCAAAGCAGATAAGGGTAGGGGAAAAGTGAAAAGGGACTGGTTGATTCACAGTGAAAGTGCAAATGCACTGTTCTGCATACCATGTGTTCTTTTCTCCAAGGAGCAAAAATACCCTCTCTTAGTGCTTTGAGTAGTGACCAGGGATACAAGATGTGTGACGTCGAGTGGCGTCGCATGTATGATAAATTCCCAAGCCATGAAACAAGTAGGAATCACAGGGACTGTTATTTGCGATGGAAACACCTACAGTGTTCGGTTATGACTGCATGTGGCGTTGATCATCAGTTGCAGAGAGAGCTACAGTCTGAAATTGAGAAAAACAAAGCTATCTTGCAGAGACTCCTTGATGTCACTCTGCACTTGGCAACGAGGAATTTAGCTTTCCGAGGTAAAACGCATGCTTAGGGCGATGTCCACAATGGACATTTTGTAGGTACGCTAGAACTTTTGTCACGATATGATCCACTCTTGAAAGACCACTTAGACAAAATCAGGACATCCAAAAAAGGAAGCCAGCTAACTCATTATCTGAGCCCAGACATCCAGAACGAGTTTATTGAATTGTGTGGGGAAAGGTTTTAAAAACCATTCTGACGGAAAGGGAGGATGCCATATACTATGGAATCATTTGTGATGCAACGCCTGACATTTCCCACACCGAGCAAAATGTTGTGCTCATAAGATATGTACATTATAATGAAGACACAGGCGAATGGGAGATCACTGAAAGATTTATTGAATTCAAAGATTTCAACGGAAAAACAGGATGTGAAATAGCAGGCATGATGGAGAGTGTGCTTCTGGATCTAGGGATAGACATTAGTGATTGCAGGGGGCAAGGGTATGATAATGGGGCGAATATGTCAGGGAAAATCAAGGGGGTCCAAGCCCAAATACTGAAAAAGAATAATCTTGCTACTTTCTCACCTTGTGCCTCCCACACGTTGAATCTGGTAGGCGTGCATGCTGCAGAATCAAGCCCTGAAGTGTCCAACTTTTTTGGTTACATTAACCGCCTCTACACATTTGTAAGTGCCAGTCCATCTCGTTGGTCTATATACAAAAAGAAAACAGGTTGCTCTGTACATAGGCTATCTGACACTCGCTGGAGTGCGAGAATTGATGCTGTGAAACCTGTACCAAAGCACCTACCTGGTGTCATTGAAGCCCTTGCTACCATACTGAGCTCATGCAGTCTCACAGCTGAGGCCAGATCTGAAGCTGTTGGTCTGAGGAACTACCTCATGTCATTTGATGCCATTGTCCTTCTCACCATTTGGGTGAAAGTATTGCAATCTATTGATGACAGAAATGTGATACTCCAGTCAGGGAAAATCTCAATAGAGGTGGAGGCAGGTAATGTTGCTGCACTAAGAGATGAGATGCAGACTCTCAGAAATGGATGGGATGCTATTCTGTCTGAGGCATCAATGGTAGCTAAGGAAATGGAGGTTCCACCTCATTTCAAAAAAGAACTTTGACGTGAGAGGAGGAGGAAGAGGTTTCATGATGAAACTGCTGAAGGAACAGGTCAGGAGGATAGGCCAGAAACAACATTCCGTAACACTGTGTTTTTCACTGCCATGGACCAGATCATAAGTGACTTGGACACTCGGTTCCAAACAACAGCAAATATTGTTGAAGAATTTGCTGCCATACTTAAAATTGGGAAGTTGAGTGACAGTGTCATGGCTTCTGTGTGTCAGCCACTGAGGGAGAAATACTCACAGGATCTCACAGATCAGTTTGAGAGTGAGATAAGGCATCTCAATAAAATATTTTCTGCCACGTTCCCCCCTGATTGTAGCTCTCTTGATCTACTGAATGCAATATACAAGATGGAACTCCAGAGCATTTTTGGAGACGTTTGCATTGCCCTCAGAATTTTCTTGACGCTCCCAGTTACCGTAGCTGGTGGTGAAAGATCATTTAGTAAGTTGAAACTTATCAAGAGCTATTTAAGATCTACCATGTCGCAAGAGAGGTTGAAAAGCCTTGCAATGTTATCGATTGAAAGCAAGCTGGCTCTGTCACTTGATTTCAAAGAGCTCGTAAAAGATTTTGCCACCAAGAAGGTCCGGCGATTGGCGTTCGGGATTTAGGGATAAAAATCCAGTCTATGACAGGATTGTGGGATGTTTCCCTGTAGTAAGCTGACAGGCTACAGCCCACATTGTGAACAATTACTATCTGATGCATAGTCCTCTAGCACTACATTTTTCATTGTTTGCTGTAAGTGTGTTCATGTCCTGAGAGTTTATTGTTTTATAATTGTGTTCAAATCTTCAGTTAATTTATACTTTTGTCCTTGTGTTGTTCAAATCTTAATTTAATAAGTGCAATGCAACATCCTTTACTAGGCTCACCCACCAACAGTTCAGGTGCTGAACTGCTGATCCGAATGTATAGTTAAAAACCATATTATGCGTTTTCATCAATAAATAAATGGCCACATTTTTTTAGCGTGCGCGCTAACGCGCACTCGCATGGATTGGGGGCCCACAAATAGATTCTTTCATGGGGCCCAGAATTTCCAGCTACGCCCCATTCACAGGTAAGAGCACTAACTAGCTACCATCACATGTACCTTAGCTTGACTTAAATGTATTAAACGTATAATTAAGTGACAGCAAAATATAATAACTAATGTCATGCAAACATATTAATATTTGCTTGATTCCAGTGTTGCATTTAGCACAATTGCATACAAACGTCAAGGGATTTTAAGATTCTGAAGTATTATGCTAAAAACTCAATAACTTAGATATTATTTATAGTTTTGCTGAATAGTTTCATGTCCACTTACCTTAGAAACGTAAAAGGCGACGGCAGTGTGCAGACGGGGAGCATGTTAGCTTAGCTTGGTAGCTTCAGCTAGCTCTGGAACTTCCAGCTCGGTGGCAGAGGTCCCGCCTCGGCTCCGCCTCTTTGCCCTTATTTGGAGCAGGCTGGAGCAGGCGGGAGTTGAACTCTGACGTCACTGTCGAGCCGTTAGTGGCCGACTCCGCCTACTATGGGCTTCTCGGCAACTCTGCAGAATCCTATGGGTGACGTCACGGACCCTGCGTCCATTTATATATACAGTCTATGGTTACAATACGTAGCCTACCGTTTTTGCAACAGGGCCAGCATTTCTGTTGAAAGGAAACCTATCTCCTCCTGGGATGATAGATTTGCCTCTCTTACAGCCCTGAATAGAGGAGGGACGCTGCAGAACTGGAGTGAGTAATAATAATAATACATTTTATTTTTAGGCGCCTTTCATGACACCCAAGGACACCGTACAATTTGTTAAAAAAGAAAACAAAGAAAACGCTAATAGGCAACAGAACATGATAAAAACACAAACAGGAAATCATGGAGGAGACAGTCAAGTGGACACAAATGAACCATATAATGGGGAGCACTACAGTGAGTAGGCAGATTTGAACAGGTGGGTTTTTAATTGGGATTTGAATATGGTGATTGTGTCTGACTGTCGGATGTGCGGGTCCCAGTGTCCTGTCCACTCATTCTGTCAGTACACAGCTGAGGAAGCATCTGTGGAGCCGCAGCTAAGAAGCTGTGGTACTCTCTGGTGGCCCGCCAAACCTTCCATGAAAGGAAGATTGGCTCATGGGGAACCGACATGAAAAGTGCCGAGCCGCCGCGGAGGTCCTTGAATGCATCGCGGCCACTCTCGCGGGGCCGCGCGCCTTCGTACTAACGCTGTGTTTCACATTAACGGTGAAATGCATTAATCGGAGCTAATATACCAGGCGAGGTTTGTTTTCTGACAACAACACGCCTGCTATAGCGTCCCTGAACCCGCAAAGTGCTTTGACAGCACTTTCTGCGGTTTATTACACTCACGTGCGCGCGCCCACCTGCTGCTTCCTTTACTGGAGTTAAAGCGGGGCGGCGAGTGTGGGACAGTGTTCTCTCCTCTGAGGATGAGCAAGAAGCAGCATACGGCCAAGCTGCGACTTCTAAAGGAATCTGCATAATCTGTTGAATATAATTATAACTTTGGCCCCACATATCATCTGTGTAAAATGTATGCTTATGAAACTAGACCAAATGTTCTTATTTTCTTTTGTTTGCTGTGCTCAATTGTGTGTGCGTGACTTAGGAATGTAGTGGATTCAGTTGTTTATGACCTGATAGGAGGGAGGGGGTTTTGTTGCAGGAGAAAGGTAATAAAACTGACACCATTGAGTCTATGCAGAGATTGTACTGAGGGAAAGATTGGGATATTGGTACCTCAAACCCCCGTTCAACCCATGGTTGTTTATGGTGGGGCTGCCATAAATTGTTTATGGTGGGCTGCCATAAAAGATGACCAGAGACTGACCGGCGCCCAGGAGTGAGTCCGAACACCTAGGGAGGAGCAACCGACACAACTCCTCCCCAAGAACTCCTCTGCATTTGTGTGCATAAATATTGTGAATTTTGTACCAACGGGGCCTCTGTTCGGTCTGACTGTCTGATACGTACAGCGCACGGTGGAAGAGCGGAGGCCCGGAGTACTTCGTTATATTAGTACTTCGTTATGTTGTACTGTTGCTTTCTACCATTAAATCAGCTTATTGTTAATCTCATATCTCTGTGTCTGAGCCCTTCCTTTCATAGCAGACCACTCATCAAACGAACGACGCGGAGCGGGTTTGAACCTTCAGCCACTCAGAAGGGTGGTGCTCCAAAACCCAACAATTTGGTGACCGACCGACGTGATGAGTAGGGTCTCATAGAAGGAACACTGGCAGCCAGCGGACGAACGGTCCAGGGAAGACACCTCGAATACCTCTGACAACTAAACCAGGGCGCCCCACAACTGAAAGGTGAGCAGATACCTGTTATTATCAAAATCTGTGATTGGCTATACTACAACATTTTAGAGTTGTCAGCGGCATTTTTCAGTGTTTTAGTCTTACGGTAGAGGGAACAGTACTACAGAATAACACTTTCCAGTCTCAAAGAGGAGCTGCAGTTGTGTTATATGTGGGGTATTTCAAGAGGAGAAACGCAACTTTCAAAATCAATTTGAAATGACCGGATCTCGCAAACTCTTGCTGTGGGGTTAATCTAGAAGACTAAACGTGACGATAAAGAGATTCTGTAGACTGGGTTTCGACTCCTTGCCAAAAGCCACATCCTCGGAAGAGGGTGTCGAAGCGCTTTTGGAAGTCTCTCCATCTGTTGAAATGTACATCGCACTATAAAAGTCAACTAGACTGTACGGGGAATATTATTAATTATGTAACGAGATTGCAGTGGTTTTAGAACGAATAAACGAATCCCAGCTGCAATCGTCGTCCGAGATTTCAGTGGTTATAACATTTGTAAAAGAAGTCCAGCTGAAATACTCTGAGAAATAAGGTGACACACACAGTTATCTTTAGAAAGATTCTGGTTTTGGGGTTCATCGACTAACGTACACAGGCAATCCTTAGACGGATCTGGGGTTACGTTAGATATATTTATTTTGAGTGTGATGAAGTGTGGCTTGATATTGAGTAAGAAAAAGGTTGATAGGCGCTGTGAGAATGGGTCTGCAGAGAGAATTTCGCCTTGATGCCAACTGTCTGTTATCAGCCTGCAGCCAGGGAGGAGAAATCAGCAGAGCTGCCTGCACTGTGTGTGTGTGTGTGTGTGTGTGTGTGTGTGTGTGTGTGTGTGTGTGTGTGTGTGTGTGTGTGTGTGTAGGAAGTCCGTGGATTGGTCAATTTGGACCAATCAGCGGGGACTTAACGTAACGGCTAAGCGGTCCTATACGACGCTGGTTATCAACTCGGTAAATCAAGCCAGGGCTTCTCTCTCCAGCTGAGAGCGCGTTCACGTGAAAGGGACAAGTGTGCTAACAGCGCAGCGTCATACTTCAATAATGAAAAGTAAACTAATACTAGACAAATATGAACTTTAAACATCCATGACTTAGACATATAATCCAGGATACAAGCCACATAGTTGCACCTGCAAGGTGAATATAGAATAACTGGTTTAAATACACCTCGCACCGACAATTATCAGACTGTATACCGGTGGGAATAAAACTACAATAATTAGTAAATTATAGTATGCAGAAATATCTGGTAGTTTTTATAAGAAACTAAAACCTTTAGGAGAAGCAGATACGAACGAAGTCAAAATGGAAGGAGAATAGAAATGGAAGGAGAATTTGAATGTGAAGAGAGAGAATAGAAAGGGAAGAGACGGAAAGATTGGAGAGAGAGAGAATAGAAAGGGAACAGTGGGGACAAGCAGAGATTGATACTTAGCGGACTTAAACCCGGAGATCATAAAAAGGCGAGCAGGGATCTCCGTTTCTTACGATCAGATGATCGCGGAGAATAGGTAGAGGGTGACGAGGCAATAAGTCTCCTAGCCACAGCACTCAATACATATGAGCGAGAGTTGGTTCAGAAATTAGAAACTCTCAACAAGCAGAAGGCAGGTTTTATCAGGGCTTCTATTAACAAAGAAAAGGAGCTAGTTGACAAGCTAAGGAGAATAGGCCATAACGCAGCCTTAGTTATGAATGGAGTGGCAGTATCCTGCCCTCTGAGAAACTCCCGCCAAAAATCTGCCCGCCATAGCAGCCCCACCCAGTCCTGCACCAGCCCCTCCCACAGAAGTGATAGAGCCAGTCAGGAAGGAGAAGCCATATGGTGGGCCCCTCCCAGACATCCCAGAGGGCGGTCCCCTCCTCTATCCAGATTTATACAACCCCTTAAAGACCCGACCCCCTCCCTATACGCTTCCCTCCACCTCTAACCCCCCTCACCCAGTTCCCCTCATGACATTAAAAGAACACCTGTATCAACACATACCCCTACAGATGAAGAAATACTTGACTTTGTTGCAAAACGCGTCAAATTTTTTAGGACTATGAGAAGATGAAACCTCTGCCTCTGACAGAGAAGACACGGCAAGTCAAGACGGCACAGGGGACTCCACCTTCCTCTGAAACAGGTTGATATAGCCAGTGTCGGACTTTGTTTATGAACACATTAACTGAGGGACAGGTTTCTCCCCATTTGAGCTGACCTACGGCCATCAGTTTCCGGGTCCTGGAGCATTAGCAGTAGGGAAAGAAGTAGAAGAGATGGATAGCAAACCATACTACCAGCAACTTAAGGGCTTGGTATGAGATTTCTCCACCCAGGTTGCTGACGCCAAAGGGGGACCGGAGAAGCACGAGGCTAACACCGCAGAATTCATCTGGCTGAAGGTCATCCGTCCGAAGTGGCTCAACCCAAGGTTCACCGGCCCGCACAGAGTGACTCAGAGGACATCACATGCAGTTCGCCTCGAAGGAAAGGGGGAAACGTGGTATCATTGGAGCCAGTGCGCCGTTGGAAAACCTCCAGCAAGGACGTTAGACGACATCAGAACTGACATCGCTGCAGCAGGACGAGAGAACGACACATCTGACGACGACAGCCCAGCAGAAGCAACGACCCATACAACAGATGACAAGGACAAAGACACAGAGGTAACAACAGGCGATCTTGGAAAGGAGATTACGGCCGGCGAGGAGGCGGACACGAGTCTACGGGACCCCGACCCCTGAAACACACGACTCCATATAGGAACCGACTTTTTTACTCCCACCTTTAGGGGCACTTTCCAATAAGTAGCAGCATTTGTATGCCCACCTATAGGGCCTCTTTCTAATAAGAGTGTTAGGTTATATATGACGAGAGGTTAGGCCTATAGTTAAAGGCAGTGAAAGTCTCACCAATTACTGAACCTTATATTTAACAGGTTCTGGGAGCACAGTATTTACCATTACAGGGTACTATTTTACACCCCTGTTTTAAAGAATCTCCTTAGGAGATTTTAGCATTGTGTTCAGAGGAACCTAATTACAATAACACGGACCACTGATTAAAGGTACTGTTATGCACATGTTTTTGAGTGGCAAGTGACAATAAAGAGGAGATATGGGTGAATTGAAGTGATGTCTTAGTAGTGTGCAGGGAAGATAAAAGAAGCAAACAGGATGTTGTGCCAGATAATAGCATGTTGAGTGTTATTAAAAGGTATACATAGGAAGAGGCACAGGAATAGTTTGACATATTGCTTAGTTCAACAGTTGCATCTGGTTTGTTTAATCTGTACTGTGATGGGAACTTCTGAAGCAAAGTCTGTTGCAACACAACACAATAATGACAGACTGTGGATTACACTTCCTTATTGTTTGTTGGTGTACCTGCTAGTGGGAATTGTGGTTTACTTGGGACACTGTTTGTATCTTAAACACCATTCTTAGTTATATGGCCCATTAGCGAATAGCCTTACTATTTGATTGGGTGTTAATTCCTTGTGTCCTAGTAAATCTCCTACTATTAATAACAGAAATAATGTGTGTTCACCCTTGCCTTTATTTTGTTTTGACTGATTCCATTGACCACCCAGACTCCATTCCCCCGCCAGAGGAGTCCGTAACTAGGGTAAAACGGGCCAAACATGAGGTAGTTGTTACCAAAATGTCTCCTAAACAAACCTTCACTTTCCAAGCAGGTAGTGATGGAATAATGTAGACAGGATCAACTATGTACATTACAATGTGCTCCGTTTAGCTAATCTCACTAGGGACGCTGTAGAAGGACTCGCTGAACAGCTGGGGCCGACTTCCCTTATGGCAGTTCAGAATAGAATGGCCCTTGACATGCTGTTAGCTGAGAAAGGAGGTGTGTGTTCAATGTTTGGTGATATGTGTTGTACCTACATTCCAAACAATACGGCTCCGGACGGTTCCGTCACAAAGGCTTTAGAAGGCCTTCGCACACTATCCATAACTATGCATGAACAATCAGGGTGCACAACCCCTTGGAGGAATGGTTTACAAACATGTTTGGTCAATGGAAAGGTTTAATAATGTTTTTTTTATTTTTATAAGCTATTTTTATTGCCATTTTAGTAACATGTGGTTGTTGTTGTGTGCCTTGTATCCGCTCATTGGGGGACAGACGCAGTGGAAAAGAATGACAGTGGTTATGTTTCGAATGCTTTGTGTGAATTGATCTCTTGAGGTGAGATCAAAAGGGGGATTAAAGGAATCTGCATAATCTGTTAATATAATTATAACTTTGGCCCCACATATCATCTGTGTAAAATGTATGCTTATGAAACTAGACCAAATGTTCTTATTTTCCTTTGTTTGCTGTGCTCAATTGTGTGTGCGTGACTGTGGCAGCCACACCGTGGACCAGGATATTAATTTGGCCAATGCTGCGGCCAAATAATCGCTCTGATCCGGTGAGGTGGGGGCATCTTGCGGAAGAGCAATCAGCGAGACGCCCAACACACCCGTGTTATTTTCAGCCGCAGCGGGGCAGAGGTTCTCCGCCCAGCCTGCTGCCTGTGGGAGTATGAGGTGTGTTGCCAGGCTCTCATCGAGGGGGTGCACACCGGGATATGAGGTCTCCGTGCGGCCCTGCACCCTCAGAATACCTACCTTTCCTGCCACCGGAGCCCTCGCTTTCAGTGGCTGTTGCCACGACACCTCCACACACTGCCAGATATCTGGCAACGGGGGCGAGACGAAAGCTGGTTGCGCCGGGGCGGGCCGGACCGTAACTGGCAGTGGTGGGGGGAGCGGTAGTCCGACACGGCCTGGCGGGCAGACATGTGCGGTGGACTTCCGCGGATTCCGGACCCGGAAGTGTCAGACACCGATGAGGCGAAGTCATCTTCTTCCTCCTCAGCAAACAGAGCCTTAAAGGAGACCTATCATGCTATATTTAAATAATATATAAGGTATATATATATATATATAAGGTATATTAATACGTTTTAATTTTCAAAATACGAAACAGATCATGCATTTTAGCCATGCCTCATTTTGCCTCACTCCAGCCCTGTCTTTGCAAGGTCTGATTCAGCTGACCACGCCCCCATGCGGAAGAGGGGGCGTGACACGGCCCCGGCACAAGCGTCATGTTATCATGCTTGCTGTGATTACGAGTGGAGAGTCAACATGTTTTCTCAGAGCAATGCATGTGTTCAAGCATATTACCAATTTGATCCAGAATCTGACCCTGAAGAAGCGGCGGTTTTGGTGGAGGTGCAAACATCTCGGTTGCAGCAGGACGTTTCTGAATGGTTAGTTGACAAGCTGTTGTCCCTATTTATTTTACGCTAACTCTTTGTTACGATGCTTGCTACTTATTCCGTTTTGGCTAATTAGCAAGAATGTTATGTGTACAGTTTGTAACAGAGTTTGTAACGCAAAAACAGCGGTACATATATATATATATATATAGGGAGACATTCATCTTTTCAGCATATATACAATGGCCTCATTGCGTTTATTAATAGTTTACCTATTAACCTTTTCTTCCAACATCGTGCAACAACTGTTACCGTTGGAAAGTTCAATAACTTAGGGTCATAAAAAGTATAACTATATAAGTATAACCACAGATGTGACTGGGGAAATGTAGCCTGCCGACAGCCTATATGCGAATTACAGGTTGGGCAATGGCCGTGGCCCAACCTCTCATTCCCCTGATTGGTGGAGAGTTGACCAATCAGGCGGAGTGCACCTACATTACGTCAAAAAGGTGCAAATAAAAAATCCACCTGTATCAAATCCGTTGCAGCCCCGTTTTTAGAGATTTGGGTGTGGAGGTAAAGAGAGAGGGTTGTGTTTTCTGACACTTTGTGAGTTCCCTGGAACACATATGTATGTATAAAAGACATCACAAAGTGCATTTTGCATGATAGGTCCCCTTTAACCCGCACGGTTGGGATGGCGAACGTTGGTGGCATTGCCTCGGCCATATCCTGGTCCCACGTCCACCACCTCGAGCTCGTCTTCGGCGTGGTCTGGTCCCAGGCACTCGAACCAGAGCTGGTGGGGATCAGCATCCGCTATTAAGCCGGGCATGAGGGACAGGCCCGGGTTTCCTGCAGTTCGCTTGCCTGTAGGTAAGATAGTTTTTACTTGTTTCAAATGCTTTTCTCAGGTGTTGTCCCGCTCGCTGAAGAGAAAAGGATGACAGTCAGGAGGTGTAGCTGCATTATATACTGTGAACCTGCGCGTGCATTCAGGTAGGCTCGCCCTGATTGGCCGGCTACGTTTATACAACTTCAGTGTGTGAACACTTGCGTATCATTGATGAGAGTATTACCCATAGAGTCCAGTAGAGGGCGGAGCATCTGTGAGATAGAACTACGATTTGAGGCAACACTGCATGCGAAACTCACAAGAAATGCCGGGCTCATAAAGAAAAACCAAAAGAAGTTTACCAAACAGAGAGGGTAACAGCAGCAACATAATGTTTACCACACTGTGCAGCACTGCCATCATACAGGTCAGCAGTCTGTGGTAGAAAGCTCCGGTCATTTTTCCAGACTCAAAGATTGCAAAAAAGGAAATATTCTGATTATTGTTTGGAAAGGAATCCATTCAAACTAAGTAATACCATGTAATTTATATTTTTTGTCACCCAGTAATGCTGCTCTAAGATTCACATTCAAAAGCATCGGATATGTCCACAAGGAGGAGAGGGACTTGTTGTTAATAGGCAGCGGCTCTGGATGAAGTTGAAGGGTCCAATCACACGTGCCCTCTCTGTAACGGCCCCTACACACGGCGGCGTGCGTTGGCGCTTCAACGCTTCAGCCCATTCACTTTGAATGGGGTGACGTCACGCTTCGCCAAACTGCATTGTGGGAGCAAAGCGTAGCTTTTCTCGCGGCGCTCGCTGCAAAAGTAGAGCAATGTTCTACTTTTGAAGCTTCGACGGAAGCGTCAGCCAATCAAATCCCGCTTATGCAAATCTGCCAGTACAAGCGCTAGCCAATCAAACCGTGTGTATGCTGGGAGAGCCATACCGCAGTTAATTTCCTCATATGCCAAAAAATGGAGGAGAAAATAATCGTAGCGGTAGGGAATCACCCGGTGCTTTATGATCAGTCCCTGTTCACCTACCGGGAAACAAACCGGAGGAGCCAGGCATGGAGGGAGGTGGCAGAGACAGTGGGTGAAACTGGTAGGTTTCGCCTGTTTGGGGAGTTTATATCTAGTGTACTTCGTTTGAATGGACAGCTAGCAGGCATAGACAGTATATTTAGCTAGCATGGAATGTTGCGTAAAATAGCACCATAGACATTAATGTCATAAATGTTCATCATATAAAGCAGTGGTTCTCAAATGGGGGTACGTGGACCCCTAGGGGTACGTTGAAGTACTGCAGGGGGTACGTGAGATTTATTTTATGTTAAGGAAAAAAAAACATAATTAATGCATTTAAACAAACTACTAATAGTAGATTAACTACTTTATTCAAAGGTTTACAGTCATTCTGGATAATAAAATGGGAAAAATAAACGGGGTGCTCTCTTTTCCTCTCCCTCTCCTGACAGCCCGTCAGTATCAGGCTCAGGCAGCTCGCTGAAGAACCTGTAATAAGTGACCCGACAGTAAAGAATAAATATATTTATAACTAGTTTAGCTAGGAAATTATTCAAGTAATTCAAGAAATTAACTTTCATTTCATTTCATTAGAGGAAGTATGCAGGACTAAATGGAAGTCTTCGTGGGACAGGTTCCGGAAGGAAAAAGCTAAGGAGAAAGAGGCAAAAAGAAGCGGGGCAGGGTCGTCAGGGGGATATAAGCCCTGGCGTTTCACGGCAGTGATGGGTTTTTTAACCCCATTTATCATTGACCGTGAGACGTCCAGCAATGTCCCCCGGCAAACCCTGCCTCCATCCAACCTGGTGCCAGAGGAAGAGAGCCAGGAAAGCCAGCTAGAAAGTCAGCCAGCCAACAGTCAGCCAGCCAACAGTCAGCAAGCCCAGGCAGGGGAGACAGGACAGGAGGAGGCGATTGTTGAGGACTGGGGAAAAAGGAGAAGGGGAAGGGAGATGTCCTCCTTTGAAAAAGGGTTGATGTCAGCCATCAGTCCTCTGTTAATGACACCACCTCATCCTCCACCACCCCCACCAGTAGTGGTGTTGGTGGAGGATGAGGACGCGTTATTTTTCAAGAGCCTCTTGCCTTCCATGCGAAGGCTGTCCATTTCAAAGAGGGCAAGAGTGCGATTTGAAATACACAAAGCAATTTTTGAGGCAGAGCAGGAGATGGAAGAGAACTGATTATTTTTTTGTAATTCACACATACTACACTACACCACACTATATGTTTTACACTTATCCACTCATCACTCATCACACACAATCTTACATAAATAAAAGTTATTTAAAAGTATGTTATGGCTATACCGTGTCTTCACTTGTTCATGTGGTTTGTCAGTTGCAACATACCAGAAGCTTCATGTATGTTGATTAGGGCTGTCAGTCGATTAAAATATTTAATCGCGATTAATCGCATGATTGTCCATAGTTAATCGCGATTAATCGCAAAATCATCGCACATTTTTTATCTGTTCTAAATGTACCTTAGAGGGATATTTTTCAAGTTTTGAATACTCTTATCAACATATGAGTGGAAAAATATGCTTTATGCAAATGTTTGTTTATTATCATTTGAACAATGACAAATATTCTCATGAATATTAAACACAACAACCTCTGAACATTACAAATATTCGCCTCAATTCAACCTGGAACCTCTCTCATACAATACAATAATACAATACAAAGTGTGTGTGTGTGTGTGTGTGTGTGTGTGTGTGTGTGTGTGTGTGTGTGTGTGTGTGTGTGTGTGTGTGTGGAGACACTGTGATGGATCGTTGGAGCTATGTGCAACTCAAGGCATATGCTCGAACGGGAGCTGCCTGGACGCTGCAATCATGTTGCGCGCACTATCCGTGCTGAGTGTGCTGACTTTTCGTACAATGTCCCACTGTCTGGCTACCTGCATAAAGTCAAGTGCTCGGCGCAGTTGTCGGCGAAATGTCGCTCCTCTGTTTTCATTGAAACAGCTCCTTAATTGTCAGGCTTAAATAAATATTAAGCCTGACAAAGTACTTAACGTCTAATATATTGCTTTCCTGCCTATGTTGAAGCACTTATTTTAACTGATATTATACACATTAATTATACTCTTATGTATGTAGATAGTATAAGAAATGTGCAGAATTTGACAGTTTAATGGTGGAGGTATACACAAATATTGATAGATGTCTTGTAATGCAGGGGTCCCCGGGCCGCGGACCGGTACCCGTCCGTGGGTCATTTGGTACCGGGCCGCAGAGAAAAAATAAATAACTTACATTATTTCCGTTTTATTTATTATCTGAGTCTGAACGATGTTTTATTTTGAAAAATGACCGGATTCCCTCTGTTACATCCGTCTATGCCGCTAATCCGTTGCCGCTAAAATTAAACCCACAAGCTAGCAAAATGAGTAAAAAACAAACGTCTTTGGAAAGTTTCTTTGCGAAGGGGAAAAGGCCCAGTGAGGAGACAGAAGAAGAGCCTACGACTTCCAAGAAAAAAAAAGCTGCATTTAACAGACAATACCAGGAGTCCTACTTAAAATATGGATTTATCGCGACAGGTGATGCCCGCGCACCAAGCCCGCTCTGCATAATATGCGGCGGCCGGCTCTCTAATGAGGCAATGAAGCCTTCAAAACTGCTTCGCCACTTGGAGACCAAGCACCCTGCATTAAAAGACAAGCCTTCTGAGTATTTTGAAAGAAAAAAGCATGAACAAGAAGGACAGAAGCAATTCCTGAGGGCCACCACATCAACAAATGCGAGTGTACTGAGAGCATCATACTTGGTGGCTAACCGTATTGCTAAGGCTAAGAAGCCATTCACCATTGGTGAAGAATTGATCCTGCCCGCCACTAAAGACATTTGCCGTGAACTTCTAGGAGAGGCTGCGGTTAAAAAGATAGCACAGGTGCCTCTTTCGGCTAGCACCGTCACTCGGCGCATTGAGAAAATAGCAGAGGCCATTGAGACACAATTGTTGGAGAGGATTAATACATCACCGTGGTACGCACTCCAGGTTGACGAGTCTACAGATATTGACAACAAGGCAATACTACTTGTTTATGTGCGATATCTTTATCAGGAGGATGTGCATGAGGATATGTTATGTGCTCTATCGTTGCCAACCAAAACCACAGCCGCAGAACTATTCAAGTCGCTGGATGATTATATATCAGGAAAACTGAAATGGTCCTTTTGTGTCGGCATATGCACAGACGGAGCTGCTGCCATGACCGGACGGCTGTCTGGTTTAACTACTCGGATTAAGGAGGTTGCACCTGAATGTGAGTCTACGCATTGTGTCATTCACAGGGAAATGCTGGCTAGCCGAAAAATGCCACCGGAACTTAACAGCGTATTGAATGATGTCGTTAAAGTTATTAACCAAATCAAAGCACACGCCCTTAACTCGTGCCTGTTCGAGCAGCTTTGTGAGGAGATGGACGCGGAGCACAGACGCCTTCTCTTATACACAGAAATAAGATGGTTATCCCGAGGGAGATCGCTGGCCAGAGTGTTTGAATTATGAGAGCCGCTGCAGAGATTTCTCTCAGAAAAAAAAGTCATCTCTGGCAGCACATTTCAGTGACGAGGAATGGGTCGCAAAACTCGCTTACTTGTGCGACATATTCAACCTGCTCAATGAACTCAATCTGTCACTTCAGGGGAAAATGACAACTGTCTTCAAGTTGGCAGATAAAGTAGCAGCATTTAAAGCCAAACTGGATATGTGGGGACTAAAGGAACCTGCATAATCTGTTAAATATAATTATAACTTTGGCCCCACATATCATCTGTGTAAAATGTATGCTTATGAAACTAGACCAAATGTTCTTATTTTCCTTTGTTTGCTGTGCTCAATTGTGTGTGCGTGACTTAGGAATGTAGTGGATTCAGTTGTTTATGACCGGATAGGAGGGAGGGGGGTTTTGTTGCAGGAGAAAGGTAATAAAACGGACACCATTGAGTCTATGCAGAGATTGTACTGAGGGAAAGATTGGGATATTGGTACCTCAAACCCCCGTTCAACCCATGGTTGTTTATGGTGGGGCTGCCATAAATTGTTTATGGTGGGCTGCCATAAAAGATGACCAGAGACTGACCGGCGCCCAGGAGTGAGTCCGAACACCTAGGGAGGAGCAACCGACACAACTCCTCCCCAAGAACTCCTCTGCATTTGTGTGCATAAATGTTGTGAATTTTGTACCAACGGGGCCTCTGTTCGGTCTGACTGTCTGATACGTACAGCGCACGGTGGAAGAGCGGAGGCCCGGAGTACTTCGTTATATTAGTACTTCGTTATGTTGTACTGTTGCTTTCTACCATTAAATCAGCTTATTGTTAATCTCATATCTCTGTGTCTGAGCCCTTCCTTTCATAGCAGACCACTCATCAAACGAACGACACGGAGCGGGTTTGAACCTTCAGCCACTCAGAGGGGTGGTGCTCCAAAATCCAACAGGACGGCGCGTGAACAGAGGTATATTTGACATGTTTCAAACATTCGCGGGGATTTTGGAAGAGACTGAGCCCGAGCTTTCATTCTCCCAGATGGCGCACGATCACCTGTCTTTGCTTTTAAAAGAGTTTGAGCGCTACTTCCCAACCACAAAAGACCCACGAACTGCCAAGGAATGGATCCGCGACCCATTTGTCAACAAACCAGGTGAATCAAGCATGTCTATGCAAGAAGAAGATCAACTGCTGGAGATCGCAAATGACGGCGGCCTTAAAAGTATGTTCGAAACAACAACTCTGCCGGTGTTCTGGATTAAAGTCACGGCAGAATACCCTGAGATCGCCACAACAGCACTGAAAACCCTGTTGCCATTTCCGACATCCTATTTGTGTGAAGCGGGATTTTCTGCAGTGACAGCAACCAAAACAAAATTACGGAGTAGACTGGACATAAGCAACACACTTCGGGTGTCATTGTCTCCCATTACCCCCAGATGGGACCGTCTCGTTGCAGAGAAACAAGCTCAGGGCTCCCACTGATGTAGCGTATGGTGAGTTGTATTTTTCATGCACTTTATATTTGTTTTTGTGTTGTATCTTATTTTGAAGGCATGTTTAAACGTTACCATAGCGACCAGAGAGTGTTAGGGGGCAGAGAGGATGTTACTCATGTTATGTTGTTGGTGCGATGTTACGAGGTCGCTGATAATAAAGTTGCATACGAGTACACAGTGGATTCACGTTTATTATTATATTTAGAAAATACCACAGTTTTTATGCCGGTCGTATCATTTTATTTTGTGTATTTATCCGCCACACCTTAAAGGCCGGTCCGTGAAAATATTGTCTGACATTAAAACGGTTCGTGGCGCAAAAAAGGTTGGGGACCGCTGTAATGCACTGTTGAGGAAGCAAGTTTTTCATTCATTGCATAACTTCAACATAGTTCAGGTGTAACTAAAGTCTGCTTTAAGGGTTGTTTATATTTCACATCATTAATCAGAATCTGCAAAGTAACTAAAATAAATGTAGTGGAGTAAAAATACCAGGTTAACCTCTGAATTGTAGTGGAGTAGAATTACAAAGTAACAATGAGCTGTCATGTGGGTATATATTAATGCTGCCCATTATGGACACGAGCGATTTTCACCCATTTATTAATTACATGTTTTAAATGTGTACACACCAATGTGTTTCCTATCGCCTAAACCTCCAGGGATGTACACAGTTTAATACTGGCAACTTCTAATTGTGGGAAAAACGAAAACGTCTTTTAAAACTACAATTCCCAGTAGAGACCGCTATAGAACATGTTGCGAAACCCATGTGCGAAACACAATAGCCAGCATGTGTAGTTCTGGGGGGGCGTTCGAGTCCAGCTTTCGATAGTCTGCCGTGGTTTAGTTCCATTTCAAAGAGCTGTTTGACGCTCGGCGTAACCTTGGCGCACTGCCACTCCAACATCCAATCCCAGAGCTTGAAGATGAATCACAGGGTTTGTCAAGCAACGGGACTGTAGTCCCAAACGATAGCTGAGGATTATGGGTAGTGTAGTGTCTTTGGCCATCTTAAACTCTGAAATGTTTGTCAGATATCATATCGCATTAACACCATATCCCAAAGTGCATTGCGGCTAAGGATCAGTGGGTTGTGGTTGTCGTGTGTATCGCAATGATTCTCGAAATGTCCCTTATAGGCCTACGTCTGTTTCCGGTGACTTTATTTACGGCTAAAAAGCCCAAGATTATAGAATTAAACGAATAAATAAAAACAAGGATAATTGTGTGTATTGTTGAGTAAATAACAGTGTGTTATTTAGAAAAGAATAACAAATTAGAAGGAAAAAAAGATAAAAAAAGATAGATTTCATTATTCTGAAGCTCTGAGCCCTATTTGTTTTCCTCACAGACGGCAAAAAAAGTCCGACATTATACGATTTAAAATAAAAACAATAATCGTGGCTTGGTATTGAGTAAGAACATGTTTTTATGAACCACACAGCTTCCGGTCTACCAAGGCCCGACCGGAAAAAAACAAGTGGTGCAGGCAAGAAACGTGGCGTATAATATGCACTCAGATCTCAATGGGAATGGTTAGCGTATCATATGCACGCAAAATCGGACTTCTGCGTATCTATTGCACGCATTTCCAATGTGTAAAGTCGTGTCATTTGTACGCAGACTGAAGAGAGTGGGTTGGTTATCCAGTTATCAATACATTCACCAAATATATGGAAAGCATTAGTGGTGGAATTTGACTCAGAGCCATATTAATATACAATAAATAAATCTTTCTCTGGGATATGCTCTCTTTGTGGCTGTGGCAGAGTTCATTGAATGTTCATATGCAGTTTCACAGAGGATCATGCAAAGTTTACAATAACTTTCTCATTTCATTATTAGGGGATACAAAGATTATGCAGTATTATGCAGAACACAAACATCCAATTGCATGATGGTGTTGGTATACCTCTATTGTCAATGTGCATTGTAGATAATTAGCCGGGGTATTCACATTGGGATGGGATGCAGTCATCGTGTGATGTCTCCGTCCCCGGTGTTAACGAGTCATGTGACTGCTGCCCAGTGATGGTGTACCTGTTAGGTGGAAAAAAATGAAAAGTAGCACTTTGTATGTAGACTGACCTTTAGAGCAGGGGTTTTCAAAGTGTGGGAAGCTGAGCCTCCCCTCAGAGAACATAATCACAGCCGCGCCCCCCCTGCCAATTATTATTGCTATTATTATTATTATTGTTGTTGTTGCTATAATGCAGGGGTATTCAATTGCATTTCAAAGAGGTCCAGTAAGAGAAAATGTCATAAAATGCTCTGTTTTCGCTACCTTTCTCTTTTTTGATTGGCTGAGCGTCACCTCCTTAAAACATTAAACAATAGCTTATTTAAACCTCTTTATCTTTATGTTTTAAACATGTTGAGGTTAAGGATAGCAGCTTCCTCATACGTTGCACTCGGAGAGAAATAGTTGAGACGGAGATGATGAACTGTTTAGCCCTTGGGCATGGTTTATTTTCCTCCGCACTGTGTGCGTCCTTTCGCTCAGCCGAGCTAACTTAGAAATAACACAACACACACAGATCTGGTAACACCCCCTCATTTACATATGACACAAGCCTGCGTCCTTACGTAGAACATAATATTTCAGTGCCCCACAGTGGTACAATAATTATACTACATCCCTAAAGTACATAATAGACATAATCTCTCCCTATATAGATATATATATATATATAACAACTGAAGATATATGCAAACATTTCCCTTAACAAAACACATCTTTAAACATTTTTAACATCGTGGATACACACACACACTGAACGCCAACTTTGCCTCCTTATTACACTCACCCTTACTTTAGTGGGAACAATGAGTCTGCGTCTTTGATGCGCACAGGCGGGTGATGCGGGGATGCAATGGAGACAGAAACAAACGCAGATCATCCTCTGGCTGCAGCCTTGACCGGTACTTGTTTTTGATCAATGCCAATGCGGAAAATCCGCACTCACACAGGTAGGTGGAGGTGAAGGGAATGAGCACTTGTACAGCCTTTTTGGCGAGGTCGGGGAACTCGGTCTCCACAGACAGCCAAAAGTGAGCAAGTGACACTTTACTATCTTTTGTCTCAAGTCCATATTCGAGTTCAGCTGGAGCCTCTTCCTCTTGCATGGTCAGTCCATCACGGGGTGTCACTGGGAAAGAGAATGGATTTCTCACCCACTGATTTGCCAAGGTCTCCTCTCCAAAATACTCTCCAAATTGCTCACGCAACCCCTTCAAATGCGCAATGACCACCTGTTGTATGGAGTCCAGTTGCAGTCCTGCCCTCCCCAAAACATCTGCCAACGTTGGGAACATTTCCACCGAGCCCCGTTCAACATGAGCACACCACAGGTCCAACTTTTTCCTGAATGCAGAGACCTGATCGTATGCCAAAAAGCACTCTCTTGCACTCTTTGCCCTGCAGAGAGGTGTTCAACAGGTTTATCCGGTCAAAGATATCGGACAGATAGGCCAACATTGCAACCCAGTTCATGTCCTCCATGTACTTGACCAGTGGGGAGGTGATTTCGTGAGGAAGAGGAGAACTTCACGCGCAAATCACACAAGCGAGTGAGGACCTTGCTCCGGGACAGCCACCGGACCTCGGAGTGCAGCAGCAGCTGGTGGAAGTGAGCGCCCATCTCATTGCAGAGGATGGAGAAGAGACGGGCATTCATGGCACGTGATTTAATTAAGTTGACCATTTTTACTGCCTCATCCAGGACCGCACGCAGCTCTTTGGGCATCCTCTTGGTCGCCAAGGCCTGGCGATGGATGATACAGTGGTTCCATACAGCGGCGGGGGCAACATCTTGCACCTTTTTTACCAGACCGCTGTGGCGACCTGTCATTGCTCTTGCGCCATCCGTACATATTCCACAACAGCGGCCCCAATCAATTTGATTCTGCTGAATGAAACCATTTAAAGCCTTGAAGATTTCTTCTGCTGTAGTGCGAGCTGGCAGAGGGTGACAAAATAAAAACTCCTCCTGGACACTGAGCTCTTTAATATAGCGCAGCCATTAGCTGAGCACAGTGAGCGACGTCGGTAGACTCGTCCAGCTGAATGGAGAAAAAAGGGCTCTCACGAATACCGTCCAGCACCTGTTCCTTCACATCAGATGCCATGTCTGAGATGCGGCGCTGGATGGTATTGTCAGACATTGGGATCGCATCTAGCTTGGCAGCAGCAGCTTCTCCCATCATTACCGAAACCATATCTTTAGCAGCAGGGAGGAGTAACTTTTCACCAATGTTGTGAGGTTTACCTGCCTTAGCTATCCGTAACGCCACTCAGTATGATGCTTCGGTTGCCTTTGTATTCACAGTGCTAAATGTGTCAATGACATTTTTCTGTGACTGCAATTCCTTGAGCTTCCGGTCAAAAAACTCCTGTGGCTTGGTCACCAAACATGGGTGTTTCGTCTCAATATGACGCCGGAGTTTACATGGTCTCATACTGTCATTAGCTAGCACCTCGTTGCAGATAACACACTGTGGCAGTGGAGTGTCATCAGGACCGGTCCATGAAAATCCTAGCTTCAAATAATCATTGTCATACTTCCTCCGTTTTCTGACAGACGCTGTCTCCTCTCTCACTTTAGGTAACTTCACAAAAAAATATCCATATTTTGCCGCTCGCATACATCTAGCTGAAGTTAACTAGCTATATTTCAGTGTTTCTCTTTATTTTTTTCTGGTGGCTGCGACTCCCTGAAGCTCTCTGGCGCCCCCCAGGGGAGGCGCGCCTCACACTTTGAAAACCGCTGCTTTAGCCTGTTAAGCACTGAGCCTGTTTTTCAGGTCTCAGGCTCGAAAATGACATTCCCAGAACCAGTTTGAGAATAGGTTGAGATCGTTTCGGCCCCAAGACCTCTAATCATTCATTCATACAGCCTCATGATGAAAGGAAAGTTCACCCTGAGATTGAGTGAAGGGCAAACTAATACCAGAATGAAACTATACGAAGATAAAAAAAAAGGGTTAAATTAATAATCTTTTTTCTCAAATTAATGATAAACCTGGGAGTTGGATGTAGAAAAGTCAGAATCAATATAGATGTTTTTTATTTTAAAGAAAATTCAGATTGAACATAGTAAAAAACTGTAAATTATAGTGTCCGTCCAAAAATATTTTTAAACTACCCTTGGATGATGGTAAGGTAGACTAAAAGCTTTAGGAATCCAAAGTACAACATATAATAAGTACCCTGTATCAAGATCGATGCAAAACAAGTGACATTTGACCTTTTTATAGAGGTTTAGCAAAAAGAACTCCACCTCTGAGGTGATCTGGGTGGAAATGGCCTTTTTTACCGTTTCTCTGGAACCCATTGGTCGATTTTGGTGATTGACATCTCTTTCTGACCTTTAGAGCCAATAGAATCGAAGGGGAGTTTCCACATACACACCAACGTTACCATTTAGAAATGAAAGCTATGCGCACGCAGTTTTGCATGAGTGAACCTATCTCTCGCTCTGACATCTGAAAATGTAAAAGCAGGTTTATTGCTTATGGATTATCAGAAATCATTTCAAAGGGACACAGACACATCGGATTAACCTAGATTAACCTTCAGCAGCGTTTTTATCGTTTTAATGCCTTGAAGACCACTTTTGACCAGAAAACGACACAGGTAAGCACTGTTAGCGTTTTTAGCTACCTAGTGCCACATGTTTTGATGTCTGTTTTTGTTTTTTTTTTCGCTTCTTATCATGGAGTGATAATGTAGGTACCGATCGATTCTGTGTCTTCTCACGATGCTAGTCGATATGTTGGATGTGCAGCTACGATAAGTAATAAGGGTGTTATGAGTGAGTTTCTGTGCAGTAATGTGTTAGCATTTTTCGCTCGTTGCTAATTCAGAGGCTGAGCGTTAGCATTGTGGGTTTAAAAAAAAAAAAAAAAAAAAAGATCAGTTAGCTGAGTTTCTTCCCGTTACATGGATATAAAACATTCATAGTTTATTGAATATTAAGATGCCCTCAGACACTGTTTCCTGCAGATGACGTGTTTTCCCCCCCGGTACCAGGGGGGCGGTGTAGAACAGGTTAGAGGACATTCCAGAGCTGATAAGTGGATTAAAAATAATTCCTCTCAGACAAACTGTTGATTTGTGCACAGGAAAATCCTTCAGATGAGTTTTGCACACATGGACAGGGCAGCAGAAGCCCTCCGCCCTGTCCATCACTCCGACTATTGCCCCTTTTCCACCAAACTGGATCCGGTTCAAGAACCGTTCTTTTGCTTTTCTGGTGCTGAACTGGTTCTTCTCTGTAGCACCACTTGTGTTTCCACCTCTCAGAGCCCGAGTGAAGCTGCGTCATTGTGTCATCGTTTGCGTCATCACGAAAACGTTTACTTGTCTCTTATGACACCCACAAGGCGCGAAAATCCCTCATATCGACAACAACAACAATGATCCTGGTAGTCTTTCTTGAGATTTTTTAGCTTGTTGCTTATTTGCTCCAGAGTCCGGTGGTAGCTGCTGGAAAATAGCTTTAGACCGCAATGTGCCGTCCAACTTCCTCTGTACCTCGTCCAACTTCCTCTGTACCAAAACCAGAGGAGGTAATTTGTCTCTTCAGCGGTCCACTGCTGCTTACATTTACTGGCGTCCATCCTGGTTCGTAGAACGTGTGTTGCTGAACAGAATTTGCGGCATTTTGTTGTTGTTGATCAGGTTAATTCCGACGTAAGCGTGAAGTATTGGTTCTTGGTTCTTGCCGGGCAGCCGAGTGGGGTCAGCTAAGAACCGGTTTTTCGGTGCTTATAGGCGGCTCCACTGCGGTGGAAACAGGAAGAACCAGATCTAAATCAGGCTGTAGCCCGGAACTGGCTCTGGAACCGGATGGTGGAAAAGGGGCATCTGAGACGCTGTTTCCAGTCTGACCGTCACCCAGGCTTCCTGTAAATGTTATCAGAGACTGTACAGCTCCACAGAGCACAATATGCCACTCTGGATCCTTTGGATAATATTCTAACCTTGTTGTCAAGTGGTGAAGCCAAGGTTGTATGCACAATATAATAATATTATAAAACCAAATATTTATAGTTTATAAGATATATATTTATATATATAAGTGTTTCTTAAAGAACCATCCTGTTGCCTGAGTCTAATTCAGGGTGTCCAAACTCTTTTCACCAGGGCCACTTACAGAAAAACAAACAAAGGGCTGGGCCCCTCACTAGAGGTGAGGTATATTGCCTCATAAGTTAAGCTATAAGTTAGCAAAATCAATCTATTGTAGGTCAGTGTTTATTGATGATTATATATGCTTTAAGAAAAAAACAGCCTTCTTCCCAGCACTCCAGAAGGTTGCAACAGTGTTGCAGCTCATTCCTTAAAACAGAAGCTGGTGCTCTCCCTTCACAGCCCTGTATAATGGGGGGTGAGGGTATATACACATATATTTGAGAAGTACAGTATAAGAAAAGCACAAGTTTCATGTTGGGCCATATCCACATTATACTTTTAGAATTTGATCCGGGCCATTTAAAAATGGACCACGGGCCGCAGTTGGGACACTCCTGGTCTAATTAAAGGTTGGATATGCCATCCAAATTAGGTTCAAATGTCAAGTTCCGAGCAACATGAAGTGCTACCCGTATTATATGGTTATATTTGTTTACTGTGATTACTCTGCTCCTTTGGTCAATATCATGGAACACGTCATTGTTTTTGTCATACTATTTGTCGGGAAATCATAATTCTTCCAATATTTGGCTCTACACGGACCATTAAATGTCGCGCCTGAGGCCTGTTTTCATAGGGCTAATCTGGCTGATAATGTGATTGTGAACCCAACATAATAGAGCACATCCATATGTCATAAACCATAAACCAGTCTTTGGGTCTTTCACAAAATGAGAACAGATTTACCAAATGTATGATATATTTTTTGATTATGTAAGACAGCCATGTAGAAATATATCCAAGATAGTGTAAGCAGCTTGTATCATGGCAGTCAGGGAACCTCGCCGTGCTGCGTGGCCTTTTACAGGCCTGAGGTCAGAGCAGGACATCCTGCCATTCAGAGCCGCTGTCACAACTGGGGAGGAGGTCCAGCTGAAAGACCTTCCGGAGCTCAGGGGTCACATCTGAGAACAGGAAGAAGAACATATCTGAACATCACCAGAAATGCAGCAGCCAGATATTTGACCCAGGCAGCTTTGTCTTTTTGTAATGTCAAGAAAATCATGACAATGGAATGTGGACAGTAAAAGATCATCCTTTCCTCATTTGTACCACTGTCAGACTGAGAGCAGACGGATGGTTTCAAAGACCTTCTGGTAGGCTTGAGGGTAGTGGCTGACCTGCAGCAGTGCAGAGAAATAAAGCCTGAACCCAGCACATGCAAACTTACAGAAGTGGAGCTTGCTTTGGTTCAACTTTCAGAATCAGGTTTATTAAGTAGGTTTACACAGACGAGGAATGGGTCCTGGTGTATATGGTGCATACTGTACATACACAAGAAAATCCATTGTAAGAAAAGGAAAATAAACCATAAAATAAAACTATTGTTAAAAACTATTTAAAGAAAACTTCAATAACATAAAAAATATAGCAATATTTATGTGGAATATAGATAAAATATAGATATTCCCGTAAAAATTTAATATTATTAAAGAAAATGACCAATGTGCAAAATTCGGAGGGATTGGAAGGACTCACAGTATTACAATTAACAAGATATTGTTTGCAATGTGTGCATTAATGTAATGCATAGAGTCTATGATGTGGCTGAGGGTCGGTGTCAGTGGGGGTCCGGGTCTTGTTGAGGAGGCCGGTACCAGAAGGGAAGAAACTGTTTAAGTGGCCAGTGGCAAACATATCAATGACCAAGGCAAGTTCATTAGCAATCCCACATTAGGTAATAAAGACCTCTAACAACATAAATAATACAGGTAATGTTTACAACACAAACTGGAGACTTCAGCAGCAAGAAGTGCAAAAATCACAGTGATGTTTTTGTAGGATTGAGAAGGTAATAAATGTGCTGCTAGCTAGTCATGCATGGAAAATATGACATTAAAAACATAATAAATTGATAGACGTTAGCCTTGTTTTAAGACTCTGAATTGTATTTGGACTCACAATAGTTCGGAGAAGAATAACTAGAAGCACTGTATAAACAGTTTGTTAATACACATCTGACATTGCAAAAAGTCATGAATTTCACAATAGTTTTAATCGTTTGCTTTCGAACGGGTAGCTACAGTCCACAAATTGTTGCAGTGAATAATACGACTGAAGTACGGATCATCAAACAGAGCAGATCCAAGTTTCAACTACTGAAATAACATGAAAAAACAGGGTAAATGATATGAAAGTGGGATTTGTTATACTCCAGTAACGAGAATCAATCGTGAAAAGGAAACATGAACTGACTTATTGGTAGGGTCTACTCTTTATTCAACCAACCACACTGTTTCAGAGTGTTTGAGAGACTGTCTAAGAGCAGAGACTTTGAAACATCAAATCAGGCTATTAGTTATTCAATGAGGACAAGATTAATAGAGAACCTCTAAGTAAACAATCAACATTAAAAAACGATTCACTATTCAGTCGCACAGACACAACTATGATTCAAAAATCCCTCTGTAAGCTTCTGGAATAAGGAATAGAAAGGTGATGTCTGGGAAGCACTACAGCCATGAATACTTTACATCAGATATTCAGTTGAATGAAGTAATGCTAAAGGACAGCTTGACATTAACCTTGGTGCTGTCAGTGGCTGCTGGTGAAGAGAAGACACTGTGATGTGATATCTGCAGGTCTCTCACTTCTGCTGGAGAGATGGTTGCAGTTCCTTTCATAAAGTGGATAAAGACGTGAAATCCTAAGAGCCTTAGATTATTGAATGATGTTGTCATGGCGATGATAGGGCCCAGAAGTGATTTGCCCTCATGAGTCTAGGCCTCACACTGTTTGATGAGGAGCCACAACAACCTGTCCTCTGCCTCTGTGAGCAGCCAAATGGGTTTAAGAACACACACACACTTGGAGATGAGAGCACACAGAGGCACACTACACTACACCACACACGCACACGCACACACGGTGTTCAATCAGCTTGTACTGTGCAGAAAGCAACACATTATTGATTTTATGATCTTAAATGTTTGTGTTCCTTGTATCTTGTGAATCTAAACAACAAAAAATAATACACACAAATCAGTTGTAAAATAAAGCACAATAAATACTAGTTGTCTGAAGACATTCAATATTCACACATACTGTACACGATTGAATTATGCCCCTTTCACGCCAACGCGTTTTCAGGGCCGGCTCGGAGCTAGAGCCTGAAAAGTACCGTTTTTTCCTCTTCACACCGCAGCGGTGCCGCCTCTTAGCTCCGGAATCCGGTTCGTTTCCAGCTCCAAAAAATTGTCGGTCTAGAAGCAAGATTCCGGAGCTAAGAGGCGGCGCCGCTTACGTCTCTCTTACGTCGAGGCGTGCAGGAATCTAAACCCACCTCCCTGAACATGGGTCGACTGAAGAGTCTCGTCATGCCTGCCTACGAGCAGTAGTGCTGAGCAAAGTGACTAGAAGGCAACCACACACTTATAAAAAAAAACACACTTTATAAAGTCAGGCAACACTAACCAGGCTTCGTGTGATTCTGTTTATTTGTACCTTACCATCCGTTCGCTGTTATTGATCATTGTGGAGAGCAGGCAGACGTTTTATTTTGTATTATAGCAGCTATCGGATGGAATCAATACATGGGCTGCACAGGTTGTCATGTCCGACTATCACAAGTAGAATCATAATGAAAAATACGCCGGTAAAATGTGCTTGTAGAAAACGGCTTATGCCACAATAGGATAGCAACAAGTAGTCAAGATAGTCAGTTTATCTTTGGTTGCTATGCTAACATCACCCATTTTATACCAGAGAAACTTTCATAACAGCGTTGTGATGCCAAACAGCGTCAATTCAGACTGACACACATTCATTTAAGGGGAACTGGGGATATGTATCAGCTGCTTGTGTGACAGTCAGACAGTGAATACTTTAGAGCGGCCGCTGCTGTGTGAGCTAACCCGGAGCTAACGGGAGATAAACTCCTGTGGAAGAGCAGCACTGCAGCGGTCGGTAAATGCCGCTGAAACACATTAATAAACAATGAACCATGGCACTCTGGAGAAAAGTATAAGGTTGGAGAAGTCGTTATTTAATTTAATCTGGGTTCGTATGATTAAAAGCAACATGATCATCGACCCGACACAGTCCCCCGTTGTTGTTGTTGTTGTTGTAGTGAGCGCCGTAACGCCGTTGGGGAGCAAATCAGCGACGTAAACGGTGACGTCATGACGCAGCAGCGGCCAGCCACCAGTCGGGCTGGGCGTGGTGAGTGTGAACAAAACGGGAGCAGAAAAGGGAAACCGGAGCTGAACCAGAAAAGCTCTAGCACGGAGCTAGAACAGGAAAAGCGTTGGTGTGAAAGCCGCATTAGTCATTCACTTACTCATTGGTGTCAACCATGTAAATATTCCACTTTTCCAATTTCCTATTGAATGCATTCTCTTGGATTCTCAAAACATATGTCAACTTTTCCATGACAAAAATATCTTGAACAATTTCCAGCCACTGCTCCTGAGTCGGAGCGTTCACATTAAGCCAATTTCTGGTTATAGCTTTCTTACTCGCTGCAAGTAAAACCTTAGTCAAATATAGATCGCCTCCCATCACAACATCCTTGATGTTCCCAAGATACATCACCGGGCAGGTATTTGGAATTCCCAAATTCCCAATATGACCTTATCTTTGTACATTTCCAGAAAATGTGCGAGTGGTCAGCCTCCATGTTCCCACACAACCTCCAACACTGTTGCTGTACACCAAGTTGCCTGCTCTTTATTTTGGGTGTTATGAAAAAGCGAGTCAGGTTCTTCCAGCAGAATTCCCTCCATACTAATGAGTTTGTGGATGTAAATTGCGTCTTGCACATTTGAAACCATTCTTCCTCTGAAATTTTTATTTGTAACTCCGCTTCCCATTTTGCTTTTATGTAGATAGTCGATTCCCCCCTGTTTCCCCCCACAGCCTGGTAGAAAGCAGAAATTATCCGAGACCCCTTCTGCTGATACGCATCCACAATCACCCCACTTACAGTATCTAAAGATTCATCTGCATTCAGCCTTATCTCTTTTACAAAATAGTGTCTTAACTGCATGTATCTAAAAATAATCCCTGTCTGTAATTCCATATTTTGCCTATAAATCCTGAAAACCCATCAATTCACCCTTTTCTGAAACCGTACACATTGCTGTTATGCCCTTTTGCACCCATTCTTTGAATGTTGGGTCGTACACCCATGGTTCAAAATTGGAATCGTATGCAAACCACCTCAGCGTGTGTATCCCTCTCTTTAATTTGTATTTTGTTACTACAACATTCCAGACTTCTAGTGTAAACGCAACATCGTATCCATTTCACCTCTCAGAGCCCTCACCAAATTCCTATCCCTACCAAGGCCTGCATGTGGTGACCCTGCACCTCCCTTTCCATGGCTTTCCATCCAGACTCATAATCTGGTCTACACCAGTAGGCCAAAGGTCTGAGCTGGGCTGCATAGAAGTATTCCCTAAGATTTGGTAAAGCCATTCCCCCCTTACTTTTAGGCAACTGAAGTGTCGTAAATCGTATTTTGGTTTTTTACTATTCCAAACAAATCTAGAAATCATCCTGTCCCAGGTTATGAATTTGTTTTGGTGAACATCAATTGGAAGAGACTGAAAAAAATACAGCAGCCTAGGTAGGATATTCATTGTAACCGTTTGTATTCTGGAACTGAAGTCTAAAGGGAGGGTGGACCGGCTTTCTACATCCTTTCGAATATTTTCATGAATTTTGTTATAATTGGCTTCAAACAGGTTGGAAAATGTTTTGGTTATAGTTACACCAAGATAGGTAATTGTTTTGGAATTCCATTTTAGGTTATATGCATGTCTAATTTGTTGGGATGGGGAATAATTAAATGAGAGAATTTGAGTTTTTGTTACGTTCACTTTATACCCTGAATAGTATATGTTTAGAGTAGGTTCATCAGGTTTGGGAAACATACATCTGGTTGCTCAAGAAAAACTATAACATCATCCGCAAAAAGCCCAATGATATGATCTTCCCCCCTATATTGACACCCTGCAGATCTTCACTCTGCCTTATTGCTTGCGCCAATGGTTCAACACATAAAGCAAAGAGAGTAGGAGAGATACAGCAACCCTGTCTAGAGCCTCTCTCCAGCTGAATCCTATTGGACAATCTCCCATTTACTTTGATCCTAGCCGTAGGTTCATGATAAATAGTCTTAATACACCGAATTGCATTTTCATTTAAACCAAACCTCCTTAGTACTTCATATAAAAAAGACCAACTGACACTGTCAAACGCTTTTTCCAGACTAACCAGAACCATACTCGTGCCCTTTTTATGTGCATTGTCTACAATATGGAGAGTCCTTCTGATATTGTCGTGTTCCTTGTATCTTGTCCATATATTTGTACTGTTTGATGTTGCAAATGGAGATGCTGTTATGCAAGTACATGTTATGTATATAGAATATCAGCGACTGTGAACCAAAGTTTGCACTTATTCTGGTATTTTAACAATGTGGTATAATGTGCTTAATGTTCTTTGTATCAGTATTTAGGAGGGGAATGCCACAGCAGACATTTCCTTGCTTTCTTTGGCGTGCTGTTCATTTGCTGTGGGAAACTAAACATGAAGCTACTGCTCATTAAACACAACAACTTGCATGAGTTTCATTATGAAGGCATGCCAATTGTGAAAGCAATAGTAAGCCTTCATTGGAACAACCACAATAAATGGTGTCACTGATAGCAACATTAGCTAGGAAATGCTTGACCTGTCACTTGGTAAAGTTTATCTTAACAAAAATATACTTTTGGCTACATTCAGCACATGGTCAATTTATATCCGTTTTTTAATGAGCTTAAAATCAATTGAACGGAAGGCTTTATAAACAATGACATCATGAAGGCGGGTAGACTGATATTTTATTGAAAAGTAGATAGATTTAACTGAAATCACTTATGAGGACTTGCCGGCTGTAGAGAAATAGAATCGTCCAAACCGCTGAGCGCTGCCCTCACAGGGAGCGGCTTCGTTTGGTGCTGATCCCTCTATTCAGCCAGTTATTAAAACTTCAAATTCTCATTATTTTCACCTCACATTATGGCCATGATCGCAGAGTTTTTTTATTTGTTGGCTTACAATTCATTGTTGTAGTCAAAGTCCAGTCCCAATCAGACGGAAACAGCACTGATGACATTCCCTATGAAGAAACCGAGAGCTAACTCTTAAGCTGGATCACATGATGCGATTGGCTCTTTGCTCACCGTGAGGCTGAGCCGGAGCCTTGTGGTAAATACAGCCAGGTATGTCTTGTTTCTATGGTTACCTCTTCCGCTAGCTTGCACTGCTATATAAAGCTATAACCGGATTGGTTAACCAAAGGTCAGCGGTAACTAGTTCGAAAATTTGATCGACTCACGGACTGACGGACAACTTCTCACTTCAAAAAATGTTTAAGAAATCTAGACCGCAAAATAATTAAACAAGCGAGTGCCTGTTTTTCCTGGCCAAGGAAAGGTTCCTTGAACACAACACGAGCGTAACGTGTCATCACGTGGTGTATTGCTGACGGAGAGCACCGGAACGCCGCTCCAGCACTTCAAATATTGCAGTACCCATAAGGAGCTGTACACATGCCGCAGTTTTTGCGTGGCTGTGTCTTTAGTTGTAAGCCCAGTGGCGATCTGTTGTTATTAGCATCTGGTTAGCTAGCTATGCTAACGAATATAAAGAGCTTTTTCTACAACCAGGTGGAAGATTGCTCTCTCCGGACAGACTGAGAGGCTCAAATAACCTCAGCTCAGTGAGTTTAAGGCACACCTTTATGATCATTATAGTTATAAAAAAATAAGAGACTAAATGAAAAACAGGTATAAAATACTATATGACAGTAACAAAAAAGTTGTTAAAAATAACAAGAATACAGTTTAAAAGGGGAGTGATTTGTAAAATATCCATAAAGAAAAAGAAATCTGCTTAGAGTTCTGTTTAATATGGATGTTGAGAGATGTATCCATAGATCTCTTCATTTTGCTCTCAAAGTGCACCAGATTGATGCTTTTAACTTCAACATTTAAAAAAAAAATCTTCCCGGAGGAGCATGCCCCCAGACCCCTAGAGCAGGGGTGCCCACACTTTTTCAGCTTGGGAGCTACTTTTAAAAGGACCAAGCCCAAATGATCTACCTACAGGGCCGCCCCTGCCCAATCTGTGTCGTGAGCGCGGGGGGGGGGGGGGGGGGGGTTGTGGACTAAACGGATAAACTGTGGCTAATAGTGCGCCGCATTTGCGCTTCAGATGAGGAGGTGAGGCCCCCTCATAACTGCATGAACCCGTATGGCACAATACAACTCAGACTGGCTTACCTGTACGTCAATCAAGTGGCAAATGCCATAGTAAGGATGGATGATAGGCTAACTTTAAAAAAATTAAATGTTTTGTTTTTTTCTTCTTTTTTTTATGCCATGCGATCTACCCACACTACCCTTGCGATCGACCGGTCGATCGCGATCGACGTATTGGGCACCCCTGCCCTAGAGGATGTAAGGTCCACCCCCCACTTAAATGATTTCCACATGGATAGGAATACATTTGCACACATCTTGTGTGTCTACTGTATCTTTCTGTTTTGGTGGTCATGCCACAACCGTGCGCGAGTCATGTTGCGATTTATATCTCTTATCTGGATTAAGAGGTTGCTTTTTCTTTGCACAGCAGGAAAGAAAGGCCAAATGAATGGGCTGTGATTTTAGTTTTTTTAAGCAGAGGTTGAGTTCAATAATGTGTACGGTCCCTCGGAGGATGTTGTAAACATTTAAATAGCCCTTGAGAGGAAAAAAGTTCCCCACCACTGCTGTAAATAATAATAAAAACCCTTAATTTATAACTTAACATATCTGTCTCTATTGATCTGAGTATATTATAAAGAATAGCCCGTTAATTATAGCACAGGCCTTTGTCAGATGGTATATTACGCTGTTTTTCTTCTGCTTCGAATAGTTCTCTCTTTTTTCACCATACGTATGTTTGCATCCCTGTGTACTCAAACCACAAATGTCGACTTCATGGTGGTGCTCGAGTTCTGTACTAGTCACCAGTAGAGATGGGTGAGTCCTGATTCATCCGGATCATTAACCCGGATCCTAGTAATGAGCTGGTCGTGACGAGTCTCCCCTCTTGATTAACCCGAGTCCTTTGAGTCCTACACCTGGTGACGTACAAATTAAAACTATAAATTGCGTCACTCGCTACTCTCCTTATAACATGTAAAATCACATTACAACGTACCCCAGTCCATCTGTCAACAGCAGCCCCAGATTTGCCAAATCGCAAAATAACCCTTTTTTTGTGATCAACATTTTTTATATAAGCTAAAGACACTGTGTAGCGGAGATCAATGTAACGTTAGTTTAATATGCTCGTGAAATGCAACAAGTTTTGGGTTTCACCGGTAGGATTTCTGCGCTCTTGGTGATGCTGACTCATATGACTCAAAGGACTCGTATGATCCGGATCTCTTCAATGACTGACTCAGAAGACTCAGAGTCCGTAAAAGGATCCGGATTTGCCATCTCTAGTCACCAGTAGCAAGTCACAAAGATTTATCTTCTGAGGACCATTAATGTTTGTACCACATTTGAATACAACTCATCAAATAATCTAGAGGTATTTTAGTCTTGTTAAATAGTGGTCCACCACTAGCACACCTACACAACTCGCCTGGTGCTCTGCAGTAAGGACTTCTTTTTTTTAAACTTTGTTTTTATTGAGAAAAAGGTGGACATGACAGATATACAGAAACATTACTTTTCTTTTTTTCCCCACCCAAATCCCTCAACCTCCAACACACATGCGTTATCCGGGAGGGTTTTTAGAAAAAATATATTACTGGGTTCCAGGTAGAGTAGAAGCGGTCTTTGGACCCCCTAAGTGTGTATTTAATCTTTTCAAGACTTAAGTGGAGCATAAGGTCAGTCAACCATAAGGAAGAGTTCGGTGGTTTGGGGGATTTCCAGCAAAACAAAATCCTCCTACGGGCAAGTAGAATGGCAAATGCCATAATGTCTTTATGCTTGTTACTTCAAAAATCAAATAACAAGGGACATGACCAAAACATGTGTGTTAGCGTTGCTGGAGCATTATGACATCTGCTACTGTTCTCATCTACATTAGGGTAGATTCTGGCCAGCCTAGATTTGGAGAGGTGTATAAGATGCAAGACCTTAAATTGGATTACACCTAGTCTAGCACACGATGTGCTACCGTTAACTCTCGTCAGAGCCTCAGTCCATGAGCCATCAGGTATTCCATCTCCTAGCTCCTCCTCCCATTTCTCTCTAATTTTGTAGATGGAAGTGTCTCCTAGGGATGATATGCTAGAATAGATTCTCGAAATGAGGCCTTTTAGATTGGAAGGAATTTGGAGTATGTCATCTATAGCAGAAGGTTGTGGTGTATTGGGGAAGTTTGGATCCAAATTTTGTATGAAATGTCATACCTGGAGGTATCGAAAATGGCTTGAGCGGGGAAGGTTACATTTTTGAGAAAGGGGATTAAAGGTGGAGAAGATGCCCTCATTATAGAGATCTTTACATTTGGAGAGACCGAGTCTTCTCCACAAGGCGAAAGTATTGTAGTCTAGCAGGGGCAAAAAGGTGATTATTACAGATAGGGGCTAGGCTAGAGAAATCTTTCAGACCAAAATGGCGTCGAAATTGTGACCAAATTCGTATTGACAACCACAGGGTTAGAGTGTGGGGTAGATAGAGGGAGTTTGAAGGTAACCAAGGCAGAGAGGGATGTAGAGAGTTATGATGCATTTTCAATTTCGCACCAAGACGGCATTGGTGAATGGACCCAGTATATAATCTTCTGAATATTGGCAGCCCAGTGATAATAAAGCAAATTTGGTAAGCCCAGTGCGCCCTGGGACCGATGTCGTTGCAGAAGTCTTTTCTGTATTCTAGGGACTTTATCCCCGCAAATGAATGATGATATGGACTTATCAATAGATAGAAAAAAGGGCTTTGGGAGAAATATAGGGAGACATTGAAAAAGGTAGAGGGATCGGGTAGAACGTTCATCTTAATACAGTTGATCTTCCCTGCCAGTGATAGATTAATAGACCTCCATCTCTGTAAATCATCTTTTAATTTATTAACGAGGGGTGTGAAGTTTTTTTGGTATAGTTGAGAGAAGGACCGTGTATTATTAATTCCCAAATACTTGAAGCCAGATTTAGACAAATGGAAGGGCAAGTCACATTGTGGGATTGCAAGAGCTAGGTTGTTCACCGGAAAACATTCGCTTTTAGTGAGGTTGATCTTATATCCCGAAAAGCTACCGAATCTATGCAACATCTGAACTATATGGGAAATGCAACGCACCGGGTCAGACACATATGACAATAGGTCGTTGGCATATAGCGCCACCTTGTGTTCCCTCCCCATCTAGAAATTCCATTTATTGTTGGAGAAGATTTTAACATGATAGACAAAGGCTCGATGGCGAATGCAAACAAAAGTGGACTCAGTGGGCACCCTTGGCGTGTTCCTCTCGACAATGAGAAAAATGTGGAGCGCTTCCCGTTTGTAACCACTGATGCCTTAGGTGATGAGTATAGGAGTCTGATCCATGCAATAAAAGTGGGTCCAAAGCCAAAAGCTTTCAGACATTCAAATAAATATGCCCACTCTACTCTGTCAAAAGCTTTCTCCGCATCCAGGGAGATAACCACCTCTGGTACCCCCCCGGATGTAGGAGAATGTATGACATTTAGAAAGCTTCGGATGTTAGAGAATGAGTGGCGACCCAACATGAAGCCAGTTTGATCAGGGGAGATCACCTCATCTGTGACGGACTCTAGACGCCGGGCGATTGCTTTAGCTAATATCTTGATATCGCTATTAACACAAGATGGGGCGATACGATCCATACTCTGTTCTGTCCTTCCCGGTTTCGGTAAAAGTGTTATGGATGCCTCTGTTAGTGTCTGTGGCAGGGCCCCATTATCCATTGAATCAATAAACATTTCTAAGATAAGTGGGTCAATTTGGTTGAATTTCTTTGGTAGAATTCAATGGGGTATCCATCAGGGCCCGGAGCTTACCACTTTGCATAGCTGTGATGGCGTTCGAAATGTCGGTGTGTAGAAAAGGTAGTTCTAATTCTACTTTGTGAACAGGGTTGATAACAGGGGCATTTCAATTTAGGAAGACATTTTGCATTTTGGTATCATCGTTGGGTGCCTCAGAGGTGTAAATTTTGAAAATGCCCTGAAAGTCTCATTGATTTCGAGGGGGTCAGTTGTAATCTCCCTGTTTTCTCTTTTAATTTGTGGAATCTGTTGGTCAGAGGACTTACATTTTAATTGATGCGCTAACATTCTACCAGCCTTGTCCCCATGTTCATAAACAAGACCTCGTGATTTCAACAACATACGTTCTGTCTTATCAGACGATAATAATTCATATTTCGCTTTGAGATTCAGCTTAGTTTTGTAACTTTCCGGAGTGGGAGAGGAGTATTGATGATCTATGTAAATTATTGAGTTGAGAAGCTGTTCCTGCTCCTGCCTCCGGGCCTTTTTCACCCTGGAGGTGTATGCAATAATATCCCCCCTAATAACCACTTTGAGGGTCTGCCAGAGCAGGGAGGGAGAAACGGTGGGTTACGTATTGTAACCCTTGTTATATAAGCACAGGCGGAGCCCTCTACTGGACTCTATGGGTACTACCTTATCATGCAAGCATTCACCTACTGAGATTTCTATAGACGTAGCTGGCCCCGGGGCGGGCCTACCTGAATGCGCGCGCATCTCACCTCCGTATAAAAGGAGGCCTTGCCTCCTGACCATCATCCTACACCTCTCTTCAGCGAGCGGTATAGGACAGACAGTGCCCCTGAGTAGTGGGCTCCGCCTGTGCTTATATAACAAGGGTTACAATACGTAACCCACCGTTATATCTCTCACAGGCTCCGCCCTCTACTGAACTCTATGGGTACAGTGGGTCGGAGCCCCGATGTATACACACACTGTCGTCCAGCACACCGTTCCACCTCACTGTCCCTGACTGGCTTTAGCAGCCGCTGCGCCTCACTCACCTCTCCCTCGGTTGTAACCGTGGAGAAGTCCGGGCTGCGGCTGATAGAGCACACCCTGACGCGCTTGCCTCGCAAAAAGTGTGCTCGAAAACAGTGCTGAGGGCTCCCCCCCGTCCGCCTATAGGCAGACAGAGAAAGTCCGCAGCCCTGTATGGGTTCACTATGCACCATCTCTCCCGAGTCCCTAAGGAGCGTGGGGAGAGCGCAAGTGCCCCCATGTCCCCCACACTCAGACACTGACCCCGTGCAGAGTGTGTACAGACTATAGTGTGGAGGGCTCTCCCCCTCCTGCCCCCAGGCAGGCGAGGCGAGCCCTCCAGCCCTGTAAGGGCCCAGTGCGCACTACGTCACCCCGCGACCCTCCAGGGGGCCCGGAGAAAACGTAAGCGCATTTACGCCTGGGGAAGGGGTCAGATGCTGTTGGAGCACCACCCTTTGGAATGGTTGAAGGTTCGAGCCTGCTCCGCGCCGTTCGTTGATGAGTGGTCTGCTATAAGAGGAAGGACTCAGACACCGAGATATGAGGTTAACAATAAGCTGATTTAATGGTAAAAGCAACAGTACAATATAACGAAGTACTTCGGGCCCTGGTTCTACTACCGTGCGATATACGTGTCGGGACAGTCAGACAGAACAGGGCCCCGAGTGTAAGAATGTTACAGTATTTTATACACATAAGCGGGGAGGAGTTGTGTGGGAGGAGTTGTGTCGGTTGCTCCTCCCTAGGTGTTATCTACTGGTGGATTCACTCCTGGGCGAGCCCTAGGCAGCGAATCAGAGTGAGTCAGCCAGGTGGATTCACTCCTGGAGCAGAGTCTTCCACTCCGAGACAGAGCGTGTCCTTGATGTGGGGTTACTTTTGGGTGAACATGACAATCTTTATCTTTGCATGAAATGTAGCACCTGTGAAAAAGGGGAGCGAGCCTCCCATACAGAGTCAAGGCCGGTGCGATGTGCTGTTCTGACTACCTCTTTGTATTCTCTCAGTCTCTGCACATGACCTTGCTACTTTCAATATTGCAAGCTAAACACTTTCTCATGTAGCTTTTCCCTACGTTCCTGTCCCCCCCATCAAAACTTGGGGGGGGTGATTGGGTCCATTTATTCCTAAGTCACGGCACATACAATGAGCACAGTTAGCAAATAATGTAATAATAAGAATATTGCCCTAGTTTCATAAGCAGTTTCACAAGCATACATTTTACACAGACTATTGGCGCCTAAGATATGTCGGGCCAAGGTTATAGTTATTGAAACAGGTTATACAGGTTACTTTAATGCCCACAGACCCACAGCCCCCCCCCCCCCTCCTCACCAGTCCTGTGTTGCCCCAGCACGCGGAGAAAGAGCCAGACATATCCAAGAGATAAAACTTTATGAAGGGGCCTGGCGTTGACCAAGACGCCGCCGTACATATATCCTCCACACTCACACCGTTGAATAAAGCTGTTGACGCAGCCACAGCCAGAGTGGAGTGCGTACGGACCCCTGCGGGGCAGGCTCTCCCTGCCTGTTCGTAGGCGTGTGCAATGCCTCCGCAGAGCCAGCCTGCCAGGCGTTTCTTGGACAGAGCTTTCGAAGTCACCCCTCCCCCGAAGCACACAAACAGCTGTTCAGTGCGTCTAAGGGCAGCTGTGCGCTCTACATAACATGCCAGCGCACGCACCGGGCAGAATAGGTGTAATTTTGCTTTCCTGGCCCCACCATGACAGTGCGGTGAGTCCCAGCCACACGTGACGCGACGCCACTGTGGCCAAGGACATCACCCGCCCGGCTGCGGCGGCCACTCCATCGATCAGATTGTTCATCTGACCTATGCAGCTGTCCGGACAATCGTTCCCGTCCTGAGGCGGGAGAGCGGGGGCGTCTGTTTGAGGAGTAATCAAAGAGACGCCAAACACGCCTAGATTATTGGCCGCAGCTGCCATCTGTGCACCGAGCCTGAACATTTTGTCCAAATACTCCAGGGTGTCTCGGTCCCGCGGCAGCGGGGGCAGAGGTTTCTTCCCCTCCGCCGAACCAGCTGTCTGCGGCAACAGATCGGCCGCCAGGCTCTCATCGAGGGGGAGCACGCCGGGGCACGCCGTGTCCGAGCGGCCCTGCACCCTGATGATGCCCGACATGGCTGCTACTGGGGCCTTCGTCCTCAGTGGACGCCGCCACGTCGCCTCCACACACTGCCAGATATCTGGCAACGGGGGCGAGACGAAGGCCGGCTGCGCCGGAAGCACCGGGATGTGAAACCCCTGCCTAAGGCGGCTTACAGGCCTCGGTGGCAGTGGTGGGGGGAGCAGTAAGCCTACACGCTCCGCCGCCTGGGTCATCACCGCTGGGAAGTCAAGCTGCGCAGACCTGAGTGCTGGACCCTCCTGGCCACCGGAACCGAAGGTGTCGGATAAGGAGACGTCTTCGTCATCCTCCCCCTCCACGAAGTCGACCACCCGGTCCCTCGGGAGGGCGAACTCGAACGGCAGGTCGTCCAGATCGTCCATGTCGACCACCTCGAGGTCCGGATCCTCCACCTGCACCTGCGGGCCGAGCTGCACGCGCATTCAGGTAGGCCCCCCCCGGGGCCGGCTACGTCTATAGAAATCTCAGTAGGTGAATGCTTGCAAGATAAGGTAGTACCCATAGAGTCCAGTAGAGGGCGGAGCCTGTGAGAGATATAACAGTATCGTCCTTATTGGTTTCCAAGAAATTATCGATGGCAGTTGAAATCATTTGGCAGAATTCTTTATCTGTTAGTAGTGTCGTATCAAGTCTCCATGGAGCACGGTCAGAATAGTTAAGTGGGAAGGACAGATCTAATATTACTGGGGCATGGTCAGATTCAATTATGGTTGAATATTCTACGTTTTTGACAAAGGGAAGTAATGCACTATCTATGAAAAAGTAATCGATTCTGCTATACGAATGGTGGACGTGCGAAAAAAACCTGATTTTTTTATCATGTGGGAAACGAAAGCGCCATGGATCGATACATCCAATTTGGTCCATGAAAGTTGACAACATTTTAGCCATTTTGGAGTTTTTTTTTTTACTTTGGGTTAGAACGGTCTAAGGAAGGATTCATTACGCAGTTTAGATCTCCAAAAATTAGGCAGCGTGAATTTAGGTTAGGCATAGATGAAATAACTTTTTCCATTAATTTCTCGTCGTCCCAATTAGGTGCATACACATTAACCAATAGTACTGGTTTATGGTAGAGGGACCCAGAGACAATGATAAAATGGCCGTGTGGGTCAGATATAATGTCTGTGGCTTTTAACACTAGAACCGCCATCGGGTCAATTTGACCCACAGCTGTTTTTTTATTGTATGTAACTTTTTTTCAATAAAATATTAAAGTCTCCCAGTCCGTGACTTTTCCTGAAAGTGTGTTATGTAGCACCCTCTGTTGTTAAAAATTGTCAATATGAAGTCAGATTGAAGAAATCGCCAAAAGAATTGCCATTTATACCTATTTCCGCCAGCGGGTCATATTGACCCCACCCCTTTTCGCGCTATTGATTTCGCGCGTAAACATAAACACGACGTGTTGCTATCAGGGATCGACCGATTTGGCTTTTTCAGGGCCGATACCGATTATTAGTAATCAAGGAGACCGATAACCGATATTTGGAACCGATATACATTTGCAGTAAAATCAGAAAATCTTGGTGTCAAAATGTAGAATAACACAAACTCCAACACAACTTCTTTGAAATGCATTTAAGCATATATTATGTTTAATGAACTTTTAAACATCTTACAACTGGTTTCCTCTCTGTGACCCTGATTAAAGTAAATGAGGTAAAAATTAAATAAAAAAACTACTAAAACTTGTTCTGAACTTCTGAAAATTGAGTTTAGTATTCCCAATTCAGCAGCACCAGATTGTGGTGAAGAAAGCAGAGTTGCTCAGCATGCTCTCCAGTGAGACGGCTTCTTTTCTTTTCGTAGATGGCAGAGACTTCGCCCAAGACCTGCTCACTTGGAACAGACGAGGGTGGTGGGCAAAGAAACTTTCTTGCTTGTTTGGCAAGTAGCTTGAAGCGCCCTTCATTCTGTCTCCACCACTGGAGTGGATCCCCCTTACGCCTGTCGATCACTGGCTCCTTGAGGTACAGATGTAACTCATCCTCGAGGCAGGATTTAGCCAACGGCTCAGCAGTGTGGGATGCTAGAAGAGAACTGAACATGTCATCAATACGGCTACGACAAGATACCTGTTCTCTCCGTTGCCTTTTGGGGGTTCTTCTGTCTTCCTCATGTTGGATTTTGGGGCACCACCCTTCTGAGTGGTTGAAGGTTCGAGCCCGCTCCGCGCCGCGCCGTTCATTTGATGAGTGGTCTGCTATGAAAGGAAAGCTCAGACACAGAGATATGAGATTAACAATAAGCTGATTTAATGGTAAAAACAACAGTACAATATAACGAAGTACTAATATAACGAAGTACTTCGGGCCTCCGCTCTTCCACCGTGCGCTGTACGTATCAGACAGTCAGACAGAACAGAGGCGCCCGAGGGTACAGAATTCACAATATTTATGCACACAAATGGAGAGGAGTTGTGGGAGGAGTTGTGTCGGTTGCTCCTCCCTAGGTGTTCATCCATTGGTGGACTCACTCCTGGGCGAATCAGAGTGAGTCAGCCATAGCCGTGGGAAGTTTGGATCTCCTGCGCCGCCGATCAGTCCCAGGTCATCTTTTATGGCAGCCATACAATAAACAATTCTGGGTTGAACGGGGGTGAGGTACCAATCCTTATCTTCGTTTATCCTCAGCACCTGGCCGTACCACTCCGTATCCCAATCTTTCTCTCAGTACAATCTCTGCATAGACTCAATGGTGTCAGTTTTATTACCTTTCTCCTGCAACCCCCCCCCCTGTCCGGCCCATTAAAAACCCGGGGGGCGACTGGATCCTCTACATTCCTAAGTCAACGCACACACAATTGAGCACAGCAAACAAAGGAAAATAATACCATCATGAGACATTTGGTCTAGTTTCATAAGCATACATTTTACACAGACGATATGTGGGGCCAAGGTTATAATTATACCTAACAGGTTATACAGGTTCCTTTAATCCCCCTTTTGATCTCACCTCAAGAGATCAATTCACACAAAGCATTCGAAACATAACCACTGTCATTCTTTTCTACTGCGTCTGTCCCACAATGAGCGGATACAAGGCACAACAACAACCACATGTTACTAAAATGGCAATACAAGTAGCTATAGAAATCAAAAGAGACATTATTAAACCTTTCCATTGACCAAACATGTTTGTAAACCATTCCTCCAAGGGGTTGTGTATCCCTGATTGTTCATGCATAGTTATGGATAGTGTGCGAAGGCCTTCTAAAGCCTTTGTGACGGAACCGTCCGGAGCCGTATTGTTTGGAATGAAAGTACAACACATATCACCAAACATTGAACACACACCTCCTTTCTCAGCTAACAGCATGTCAAGGGCCATTCTATTCTGAACTGCCATAAGGGAAGTCGGCCCCAGCTGTTCAGCGAGTCCTTCTACAGCGTCCCTAGTGAGATTAGCTAAACGGAGCACATTGTAATGTACATAGTTGATCCTGTCTACATTATTCCATCACTACCTGCTTGGAAAGTGAAGGTTTGTTTAGGAGACATTTTGGTAACAACTACCTCATGTTTGGCCCGTTTTACCCTAGTTACGGACTCCTCTGGCGGGGGAATGGAGTCTGGGTGGTCAATGGAATCATTAAAACAAAAATAAAGGCAAGGGTGAACACACATTATTTCTGTTATTAATAATAGGAGATTTACTAGGACACAAGGAATTAACACCCAATCAAATAATAAGGCTATTCGCTAATGGGCCATATAACTAAGAATGGTGTTTAAGATACAAACAGTGTCCCAAGTAAACCACGATTCCCACTAGCAGAGTACACCAACAAACAATAAGGAAGTGTAATCCACAGTCTGTCATTATTGTGTTGTGTTGCAACAGACTTTGCTTCAGAAGTTCCCATCACAGTACAGATTAAACAAACCAGATGCAACTGTTGAACTAAGCAATATGTCAAACTATTCCTGTGCCTCTTCCTATGTATACCTTTTAATAACACTCAACATGCTATTATCTGGCACAACATCCTGTTTGCTTCTTTTATCTTCCCTGCACACTACTAAGACACCACTTCAATTCACCCATATCTCCTCTTTATTGTCACTTGCCACTCAAAAACATGTGCATAACAGTACCTTTAATCAGTGGTCCGTGTTATTGTAATTAGGTTCCTCTGAACACAATGCTAAAATCTCCTAAGGAGATTCTTTAAAACAGGGGTGTAAAATAGTACCCTGTAATGGTAAATACTGTGCTCCCAGAACCTGTTAAATATAAGGTTCAGTAAAACCTGTTAAATATAAGGTCTGGTGATTGGGGAGACTTTCACTGCCTTTAACTATAGGGCTAACCTCTCGTTATATATAACCTACTACTCTTATTAGAAAGAGGCCCTATAGGTGGGCATACAAATGCTGCTACTTATTGGAAAGTGCCCCTAAAGGTGGGAGTAAAAAAGTCGGTCCTATATGGAGTCGTGTGTTTCAGGGGTCGGGGTCCCGTAGACTCGTGTCCGCCTCGCCGGCCGTAATCTCCTTTCCAAGATCGCCTGTTGTTACCTCTGTGTCTTTGTCCTTGTCATCTGTTGTGTGGGTCGTTGCTTCTGCTGGGCTGTCGTCGTCAGATGTGTCGTTCTCTCGTCCTGCTGCAGCGATGTCAGTTCTGATGTCGTCTAACGTCCTTGCTGGAGGTTTTCCAACGGCGCACTGGCTCCAATGATACCACGTTTCCCCCTTTCCTTCGAGGCGAACTGCATGTGATGTCCTCTGAGTCACTCTGTGCGGGCCGGTGAACCTTGGGTTGAGCCACTTCGGACGGATGACCTTCAGCCAGATGAATTCTGCGGTGTTAGCCTCGTGCTTCTCCGGTCCCCCTTTGGCGTCAGCAACCTGGGTGGAGAAATCTCATACCAAGCCCTTAAGTTGCTGGTAGTATGGTTTGCTATCCATCTCTTCTACTTCTTTCCCTACTGCTAATGCTCCAGGACCCGGAAACTGATGGCCGTGGGTCAGCTCAAATGGGGAGAAACCTGTCCCTCAGTTAATGTGTTCATAAACAAAGTCCGACACGGCTATATCAACCTGTTTCAGAGGAAGGTGGAGTCCCCTGTGCCGTCTTGACTTGCCGTGTCTTCTCTGTCAGAGGCAGAGGTTTCATCTTTTTATAGTCCTAAAAAATTTGACGCGTTTTGCAACAAAGTCAAGTATTTCTTCATCTGTAGGGGTATGTGTTGATACAGGTGTTCTTTTAATGTCATGAGGGGAACTGGGTGAGGGGGGGTTAGAGGTGGAGGGAAGCGTATAGGGAGGGGGTCGGGTCTTAAAGGGGTTGTATAAATCTGGATAGAGGAGGGGACCGCCCTCTGGATGTCTGGGAGGGGCCCACCATATGGCTTCTCCTTCCTGACTGGCTCTATCACTTCTGTGGGAGGGGCTGCTATGGCGGGCAGATTTTTGGCGGGAGTTTTGCTCAGAGGGCCGGCTACTGCCACCCCATTCATAACTAAGGCTGCGTTATGGCCTATTCTCCTTAACTTGTCAACTAGCTCCTTTTCTTTGTTAATAGAAGCCCTGATAAAACCTGCCTTCTGCTTGTTGAGAGTTTCTAATTTCTGAACAACTGTCGCTCGTATGTATTGAGTGCTGTGGCTAGGAGACTTATTGCCTCGTCACCCTCTACTCTATTCTCTGCGGTCATCTGATCGTGTAAGAAACGGAGATCCCTGCTCGCCTTTTTATGATCTCCGGGTTTAAGTCCGCTAAGTATCAATCTCTCTGCTTGTCCCCACTGTTCCCTTTCTATTCTCTCTCTCTCTCCAATCTTTCCGTCTCTTCCCTTTCTATTCTCTCTCTCTCCAATCTTTCCGTCTCTTCCCTTTCTATTCTCTCTTTCATTTTGACTTCGTTCGTATCTGCTTCTCCTAAAGGTTTTAGTTTCTTATAAAAAATACCAGGTACTTCTGTGTACTATAATTTACTAATTATTGTAGTTTTATTCCCACCGGTATACAGTCTGATAATTGTCGGTGCGTGGTGTATTTAAACCAGTTACGGAGACTCTCAAGAGCGCTTCTGCGGCCTCTTACGAGGATGCGGCCCAAGGCATGGAGTCGAAACCCAGTCTACAATAATCTTTAATCGTCACGTATATGCGATACAGATACATCAGATACAAATAAGATTCTACAATACTCTCAGGGACGGTCCTTTCAAATTGATGTTGAAAATATTATAATATACAACCACAGTTAATCACACTCAAAATAAATATATCTAACGTAACCCCAGAATTCGTCTAAGAATTACTGTGTGTGTCACCTTATTTCTCAGAGTATTTCAGCTGGACTTCCTTTACTCGTTTTATAACCACTGAAATCTCGGACGATTGCAGCTGGGATTCCTTTACTCTTTAAAACCACTGAAATCTCGTTACACAATTAATCATATTCCCCGTACAGTCTAGTTGACTTTTATAGTGCGATGTATATTTCAACAGATGGAGAGACTTCCAAAAGCGCTTCGACACCCTCTTACGAGGATGTGGCTTTTGGCAAGGAGTCGAAACCCAGTCTACAGAATCTCTTTATCGTCACGTTTAGTCTTCTAGATTAACCCCACAGCAAGAGTTTGCGAGATCCGGTCATTTCAAATTGATTTTGAAAGTTGCGTTTCTCCTCTTGAAATACCCCACATATAACACAACTGCAGCTCCTCTTTGAGACTGGAAAGTGTTATTCTGTAGTACTGTTCTCTACCGTAAGACTAAAACACTGAAAAATGCCGCTGACAACTCTAAAATGTTGTAGTATAGCCAATCACAGATTTTGATAATAACAGGTATCTGCTCACCTTTCAGTTGTGGGCGCCCTGGTTTAGTTGTCAGAGGTATTCGAGGTGTCTTCCCTGGACCGTTCGTCCGCTGGCTGCCGGTGTTCCTTCTATGAGACCCTACTCATCACGTCGGTTGGTCACCAAATTGTTGGATTTTGGAGCACCACCCTCTGAGTGGTTGAAGGTTCAAGCCCGCTCCGCGCCGTTCGTTTGATGAGTGGTCTGCTATGAAAGGAAGGGCTCAGACACAGAGATATGAGATTAACAATAAGCTGATTTAATGGTAAAAACAACAGTACAATATAACGAAGTACTAATATAACGAAGTACTTCGGGCCTCCGCTCTTCCACCGTGCGCTGTACGTATCAGACAGTCAGACGAACAGAGGCGCCCGCGGGTACAGAATTCACAATATTTATGCACACAAATGAGAGGAGTTCTGTGGGAGGAGTTGTGTCGGTTGCTCCTCCCTAGGTGTTCATCCATTGGTGGACTCACTCCTGGGCGAATCAGAGTGAGTCAGCCATAACCGTGGGAAGTTTGGATCTCCTGCGCCGCCGATCAGTCCCAGGCCATCTTTTATGGCAGCCATACAATAAACAATTCTGGGTTGAACGGGGGTGAGGTACCAATCCTTATCTTCGTTTATCCTCAGCACCTGGCCGTACCACTCCGTATCCCAATCTTTCTCTCAGTACAATCTCTGCATAGACTCAATGGTGTCAGTTTTATTACCTTTCTCCTGCAACCCCCCCCCCTCCTATCCGGCCCATTAAAAACCCGGGGGGGCGACTGGATCCACTACATTCCTAAGTCACGCACACACAATTGAGCACAGCAAACAAAGGAAAATAAGAACATTTGGTCTAGTTTCATAAGCATACATTTTACACAGACGATATGTGGGGCCAAGGTTATAATTATACCTAACAGGTTATACAGGTTCCTTTACTATCCAGCTAAATAGATGCGGGTTCTATAAACAGTCTATGGTTAAAAATATACGGTTGCATTGATTACACAATGTAATATGTTAGCATTACAGGGGCCAAGCCGCTAGGATAACGTTATGTTGCCGTTCTCCAGAGACAAGTAATGAATATCCCGCGTATGCGATCCAGTTGTTGTGATTTGATTCTGTGCACTGGGAACGGTCTAGCAGGTAGTCATCATTGTGTCTATAAATATAGCCTTATATTTACAAAAAACGACCAGAAAGGAATCTAGTTCCCTCTATATGTTCACTGATGGATAGCAGTAGTGTTGCACTCAGAAATTCGGTTCTCTTTCTTCACTCGTCGGCACTTTAACCCCACAACGAGTAAACTTTGAACATACACTTATTCTTTGCTGCGTCATACAATGTACTACCATAAACTCCTTACTTATTTTAATCCACCGAAGAAGCCACGTTCTTCTTCTACTTCTTCTCTTGTACTATAGACAAGAGAAGAGATTGTGGCGAAAACTAGCAACAACAACAACAATATTAATACTGCTTCGAAGCACACAATATGGAGATGTGAATGACATTAGAAAATTATTAGGTACAACATTAAATACAAATAAAAATGATTGTGGGGTCCCTTATAACATACTGTAGACAGTGGAAATAAACATTCTTAAGATTAACGTTGCATTAACTTAACATCAGGGATTTATTAATAAATTCCTGCTGACAGTCACAGTAGCCTAACCTTACTGATCCCTCTTAAAATAAAATAAAAACACGTGACTTTACCAGCAGAGAGAAAATTGATTATTCAATTATTAATGTGACTAATAAAGAGCAGTTTGATCTGCAATTCGAGAAGGAACAACAATGCATTTACTAATTGTTGTTTTCTTCATATGTTTACCTTTTTACAGATATGAATAAATACCAGAGGAACAAAAGCATCACAAATGATGCACAACAGCCTTCAGTCTCACAGTTTTTTGGCAACCAAGATGGACAGTACAGCATGAATCATCCACAGCAGAAAGCTATCACCAATGCAATACTGTCCGACTTAGTTGTCGATTGCAGCTTGCCCCTGTCAATTTTTGAAAACAAGAGTTTTGGCCACTTTCTGACAGTAGTTGACAGAAAGTACAGCCCAGTTTGTCGCAGGACACTGCTGAAAGTAGAGAACCTTGCTGTGGAAAGACGTTTACAATTAAAAACCCGGATGAGCAATATAAATCATGTCTCAGTCACTGTGGACATTTGGTCTGACAGAAAGATGAGGGGATTCCTTGGTGTTACTGCACACTACATAGAGAAGGATGAAGAGAGGATAGAGCTGAAATCCAATCTCCTGGCCTGCGACCGCTTCAAAGGCTCACACTCAGCTGAAAGAATCTGTGAGCAATTTGAGGCTGTATGTGATGAGTACAGCATTAAAAATAAGATAGACTACATTATTAGTGACAATGCCGCCAACATGCGTAAAGCGTTCACTGTGTGCTTCCCAACGGAGCAAGAAGATGAAGATGTTGATGAAGAGGATGATCTTGATGACCCAGAGCTATGGCATGACCTTTCCCTTGAAGATCAGGAAACAGTAGATGCTGCCATGGCAAAAAAACAGCGCTTGCAGTGTTTTGCGCACACACTGCAGCTGGTGGTGGGAGACGGATTGAAGGAAACAAAAGGAACAATCTCTTCTCTTGCAAAGTTGTCGAAGCTCAGCTCACTGCTGCATACAAGCACAACTTTTAAAGATGTGTTTGATGCTGAATTTGGGGAACAAAGAGGCATCCCTGCTGCGGTCACCACAAGATGGAACTCGACACTCAGGCAAGTGAAGGCAGTACTCCGTTGTGAACAGCCGAAGCTTTGCCGTGTACTAGAAAAGGCTGGGCACAAGGAGTTGTTGTTCACAGCACGGGAGTGGAATGTTTTGAAGGAGTTGGTGGACATCATGAATCCATTTGGAGAAGCAACAGATTTGACACAAGGGGAAAAGATAGTGACAATCAGTTCTGTTGTTCCATCTGTCCTGTCCCTAAATCACCACCTCGAGAAGCTGAAGCCACAAGTCTGTTTCCTCAGCAGCCTGGTTAGAAGTCTCCACGTGTCCCTGAAGAAAAGGTTTGGGGGGATTTTCATCAATGTGAAAATGGCCACATTAACAGAGGATGGAACAACTGCACCCTTTTCAGATCCAGTGTACCTCAAAGCAGCTGCTTTGGATCCAGCCTTTTCTCTGATGTGGATAGACCACCGTGTGCTGGTCAGTCTAGAGGTCAAAGCTGAGGTTCTACAACATGTGAAAGGTAAACTTAATTGAGTTTATTATGACTATTTTACTCATAATAATTTCCTTTGAATTGATTGCAACAATAATAGTGTTCAGTTGAACCTACTGCATCACCAATACAACATATAATAAGGGCTCTTTTGGGTCTTTGTTGTTTCTTTTGACATGTTTTGCCAGAAGTGATCCTGCGAGAGGCTTTGGAGACAGAGCAACCTACGCCTTGTGTTGATGAGGAAGAGCAAGAGAGCCTTGGACAAGGTGAAGGGCTGTTTGCTGCCTACCATAAGAGGAAGAAGAAGGATGTTGGGACCACTCCAGCACTGCAGCTAAGTCACTATCTCCACATCGCTGACGGACAGAATGTCCTTTTGTTCTGGGCAATGAGCATGAAGGTTCTTCCTTCGCTGTTCAAAGTGGCCATCAGAGTTTGGCAGTGCCTGCCTCCAGTGCTCCGGTGGAGCCAGTTTTAGCCATGGTGGCATCATCCTGCGACCCCATCGTGCACAAATGAGTGACCGACTATTGAACAATTTGGTCTTTTGCAAATGCAATGCATTATAGGGCCCTGAGATAATAAAAAAAGTGTGGGTGAATGAAACTGTTACTTCATTTATGTTTATGCAACTGTTATGTTTCTCAGCCTGTCGCTTAATTTGTGCAAATTTGGTCTCTCGGACCCTGAGATTGATGCATCTATAACTTGTGTTTTTCACTCACTCACTCTGTCTGACAATAACAAACACACACTTCACATAATTTTTATGAATAAAAAAAAGCACACAAATTGTGTGGCTGAATGAAAATGTTACTTCATTTTATGTTTATGCAACTGTTATGTTAAAAAGCATATAATGACTTGTTTAAGACTCGGTTTTCAAAGTTTAGGACTTGGGACTTGACTTGAACTTGAGTGCAAAGACTTGAGACTTGACTCGGACTTGAGTGCAAGACTTGAGACTTGACTCGGACTTGAGTGCAAAGACTTGAGACTTGACTCGGACTTGCAAAACAATGACTTGGTCCCACCTCTGATGACAACTCTGTCAACTTCCTCATTCTGGACACTGTAGAGAGTGTGGAGGAAGATCCTAGTGTCAGCCTCCTGCTGTGTTGATTCAAGAGCAGGAACATCCATAACAGACCCTGCTGTGAGCACCACACTCTTCGTCTCTTCCTTGAATCCACCACCCAGGTAGAGATGAGTGGAGCCAAGACCAGGTTCAAGTTGTTCATCCTCACACCACTTCTCACAAAGGAAGCTCAGCAGGTTTGCTTTGTTAGCAGACACTGCAAAAAACTCCTTTGGATCCGGAGCTGTATACTGCTCACTGACTTCATACACTTTCGCTGGTTTGGATCTGGCATATCTCTGTTCCTGCTGAGCTGACTTGAGGCTGGTTGTACTGTATCTGTCACAACAGAAGTGTATGATGTGCCAGGAGGCACATCATTCAGCAGCAGGTGCCTGTATCGCTCAGCGATCACTCCAAATCCATCACCTGTGTGGAAAGACCAGTGTCGTATGGCGGACATGGCATCTACGACTACTGCTGTCTTGAGGCAGTCTTGGGGCAGATCAGGGATGCTGCTTACTTTGGTCTTCTCTTTCAAGATCTTCACAAGGCTTGCCTTGGTCCCTGTTCTCGTACTGCCATCTTCCTGGAAGGGGGATGGGGGAAGGTCACTGCACTCGTGGTTGCCGATGAAGTCAACAATGTTGAGTTCTCCACCACTGGCAATGATCTGGGTCATGCGCAGAAGGGCAGTGACTTCATTGCTCTTGCCAGTTGCAGAGGTTTTCCCGCCAGACTTATTTGGTTTCATCCTGTTTTGTGTATGGAAGGTGTTTAGCTTTACAACACTTGTCTTCTTCTGGTCACTGGACAGTGACTCTGACAATGCCTTCAAACCAAACTGCTTTCACACTTGTCAGGTTGTCCTTGACTGTGGGATCTGCACACTCACCAGTTGATATATTGATCAGGGATGGTGTGGCTGTCGTGAATGGGTTGGTCGCTACTGCTGCCATGACCTTGACTACCATCTCTGCATCCCTGTTGACACGACTCCAACCAGATTCGTGGTGGGGGCTGGAGGAATGGAGGTGCAGCATAGACTTGAGCTCTGCAGAGATAGCTGCAGTGAGTGGTTTTGTGTAGACCCACTTCATCCTGGCAGCACGATTGAGTGTAATACCATCCAGACCACTTGCCTCCTTGGCATCTGCATTATATGTCTGCTCCAGAAGCATGTCAGGAGAGACACCATTGTGGTTTCCATCTGCTCTCCTTCCAACAAATGCACTGCCATCAGTGCTTCATGTGCCTCTGTGGCTGTCTCTGGCAGTTTCTTCATCTCAGCCAAATACAGAGGCAAAGACTGCTGCCCATTTGTAGTGTCCTGCTGCAGTGAGGTAAGGTAGCATTCGTGCTGATTCACAGAGATGTCCTGCCCAGTTACCTTCCCGCTGGTAATAGATGAACCTGTGGAGAATGTCTGACATCTCCAGAAAGATTGACCAGAAAACTGCAGTTGGGTGCTCATTCAGAGATTCCTGGAAAAGTAACATCTGTTCTTGTAGGATTTATATCTGTGGACGTGACATCTGGATGATCTCTAACTTCTCAGTAGCAGTGGTGTCTTTCTCAAACAACATCTTCACAACATTTTCTACTTGTGACTGCCAATGTGTGTTTCTCTGTCTGCTGCACATGCCTCAAATGCTTGCCAGTACAAGCCCACATGGCCCACTGAGGATCCTGAGAGCATGCATGGTTTGGTAGTAGTCAGCCTTCTCACCAAGCATCTTCTTGGCAGTCCCTTCCTGACACAGACCATCTGCAACAAGAATATCCTCTGCACCTGCTTCCCTGATGATCTTGCAAACAGCCTTCATGTAGTTATGAGCTTGGTGAAATCCCCCAGCAGCAGGACTACATTGCAAAACTCATCTCTGTGCTTGTCTCTGATGGCAACTGCAGTTTATATGTAGCCTGATCTCCTGTGATAATGGTATACTTGTCTCCCAGTGCATGCGATGTCTTGAACGGCTGTTTCATTTCTTCTTTCAGGACAGCAGGATCAGTTGGAGATGCTGGGATGAGAGGAAGATAGCCAATGATACTGGCCGGTCTGTGTGGGTGGAGGTCTGCACAGAAGGCAGAAAAGCCAGGCAGTCCTGCTTCTGCATCTGGAGGAGCATCAAGCAACTCTGAAGTTGTAACCATTCTTGCTAGGCGCCACATAAGTAACAGGTCTTCAGCTGTGCCATCTGAGGAAGTATCCAGACTCTCTAGCTTCTCAATATGCTCAAGTGACCTGGACCTCTGCCTGTCTTTAGCGGAGACATGACACATGGGAGCAGGTAGGTCAGTAATATCACAGAGAGTCTTCTTTCTGTCCAAGGTAGAAGTGGCGAGTCTGGCACCCTCCTGGACCCGCACAATCTTTTGGTTTTCAATTATGATTGCAGTGGTGGCATTAAAACTCCCACCCTCCAGTGTCTTCATCTTCCAGTCCAGATTGTCCATGGCAAACACATGGGGGATCTCGCTGTTTTTCATCATGGTCTCTGGGACGTAAACACCATCAGTTTCAACCTGCTGCATGACCTTCTCACTTTGTGCTGTCAGCTGACGCTGCATACGTTCATAACTGATCCAAGCCCCAATCTGTTATTCATCATAATGAGTGATTTACTACGTGTGTGGTTGAATAAGTGGTAGGTAGTGGCTATGCCCAAAAGTGTTGATACACCAGAAACATGCCGGAGGACGTGCTGTGACATAATGATGGCTTTCTCTGCTGTTGGCTGATCAACAATGACTCTTCCATCATCATTGAGTTCCAGTATTAAAGTAACCTGTATAACCTGTTTCATCTTAGGCGCCAATAGTCTGTGTAAAATGTATGCTTATGAAACTAGACCAAATGTCCTCATGATGGTATTATTTTCCTTTGTTTGCTGTGCTCAATTGTGTGTGCGTTGACTTAGGAATGTAGAGGATCCAGTCGCCCCCCGGGTTTTTAATGGGCCGGATAGGAGCATGGGGGGGTTGCAGGAGAAAGGTAATAAAACTGACAACATTGAGTCTAGGCAGAGAGGAGGATTGGGATACGGAGTGGTACGGCCAGGTGCTGAGGATAAACGAAGATAAGGATTGGTACCTCACCCCCGTTCAACCCAGAATTGTTTATTTCATGGCTGCCATAAAAGATGGCCTGGGACTGATCGGCAGCGCAGGAGATCCGAACTTCCCACGGCTATGGCTGACTCACTCTGATTCGCCCAGGAGTGAGTCCACCAATGGATGAACACCTAGGGAGGAGCAACCGACACAACTCCTCCCACAGAACTCCTCTGCATTTGTGTGCATAAATATTGTGAATTCTGTACCCGCGGGCGCCTCTGTTCGGTCTGACTGTCTGATACGTACAGCGCACGGTGGAAGAGCGGAGGCCCGAAGTACTTCGTTATATTAGTACTTCGTTATATTGTACTGTTGTTTTTACCATTAAATCAGCTTATTGTTAATCTCATATCTCTGTGTCTGAGCCCTTCCTTTCATAGCAGACCACTCATCAAACGAACGGCGCGGAGCGGGCTTTAACCTTCAACCACTCAGAGGGTGGTGCTCCAAAATCCAACAATAGACAACAGATATTTAGCTTTTAAGCTAACGTTTGCATTAGATGAACAAACAGCTAATAGTAGACTTGACTTACCGTTCTTTATGCAGTTTCAGATGGCGAACAAAGTTCGAGGTTGTTGCGTCTCCATCTGTGATGTGTGCGGCAAAGGTTAAGCATTCTGCCGTTCGCTTTTTGTTTAAAACGGCGTAGTTTTTGTAGCCGAATGCGACTACCTTAGGTATCATTTTTTCGATAGTGCTGGGTCACGCAGCATCACGTAGCGTCATGGTCACGACTCTCTCCTGCAAGCTGATTGGTTAATAGTTAAATCATGCGGAACTTGCCGAGGTTCAACGTTTTGGTTTGTTGCTTCGGTAAATATATTGCGAGGAACTTCTTTTGAATACATTAAAGTATCAAGTCACCTCAAGTCAGAAGGCTCAAGTCCAAGTCAAGTCCCGAGTCATTGGTGTTCAAGTCCAAGTCGAGTCGCAAGTGTTTTGTGATTTTGTCAAGTTGAGTCCAAAGTCATCAAATTGGTGACTCGAGTCCAAGTCATGTGACTCGAGTCCACACCTCTGGTTGTCATACATGCTAATGACACTGACATCATTACCACATGCCTGTACTATGGTGCAACGCACCTCAGCGATCTAACAGAGCTGTGGGTGAGAACAGGCCAGAATGCATACCTGCCTATACATAAAATGGTTGTGGCGCTGGGACCTTCACAGGTCCTTCATCCACAGTCTGAGTGGTAGAGATACACTAGTTATCCATATTTCACTGTCAAGAAGGCATGGTTCAACGACAGCAGCTGTGACTCAGAAAATGAATAGAAAGCAAAAAGCTTTCTTGGACACTACCATGAATACCACCATGTGTACATTGAAAACATTTGTACTGTATATTCAGTGTAGGTTACTTTTTCCCCCTTTCTTCTTAAAACATTCACATTTGTCTAGTTCTGGGCCATGTGAATGATTATTTTATGTTCAACTTCTGATTATTGTGTCATATCTGTTTATTTGTAGTTAATAACTAAGAAAAGAGTATGTGAAGTGAAATAAATGTTTTGCCACCAGGAATTTTGTTTATTTCATGATCAAAATAGAATATTTTTCACAAAAACAAAGACATTGATTTGCACAAATAATAAAAGGGTATTGATTTGACATTAAGTTGAACTTAATGTCAACTTCCAGATAAGTTTAACTCAGTTTGCCTTGTCCTATAGCATAGACAACCTTAAATTAAAGGGTTTTGCAAAGAAAGTGGCGGCCATTTTGAATTTCGCTGCCTGTAGCTTTCCAGTCTGTAAACTGAAAAATCTGTAAACATTGAATCAATTGAACTTAGCATCGGCAGCAAACCTTGTGTATATTAATGTAAACCCTTCAATATGTAATATATAAATAATCTTTTAAGTATATTTACCCATTTTGAACACAGCAAAGAATCCAGAGGACAACAAGTTCATTGCTTGAAATGGATTTCGCTTTGGAGAGACAAAAAAGGCACAGCGCCATCTAGTGGCCTTATTGAGAACAGGCTTAACCAAGGCATCACCTGAAAGCTTATTTTCTGCTCTTTCAATAGGTTGGCTCAGTTTGTCTTTACCATGAACTGTCAGAGAGATATTCAATCAGAAAGAGAATGATGGCATCTGATCCAGTCAGAATTTTTGACTTTTTTTCATATATGGGTTGCATTGTTTGGACCCTCACTGTAGCTTTCCAGTAGCTAGTTGACCGGGTTTTCCACCCAGGTTGTGATCCTTGAAGGTCCTAGATATCATTTCTGGTGGACAACCTTTTACAACATTCCATGTCTGTAAAATGACTTTGCCCCCTGGGTAAAATGTATATCTGTCATTTAATGGTAAGCTATTGAAATTGTGATTCCATAGATGTGTCTCCCATCACCCAAAAACCCCTGACTATTCTCTCAACTCAGTATTTATATTCTTATATTCAAAGAAAATCGGTAATATCTTTAAAAACTACAAGTCCTTTTATATCAGCTGTGCACCGTTATGGTGTAAATAAACCTATCTACCAATTGGATCAAATATAAAAGTCAGCCGAATTAGAGTTGATACTGCAAGGAGACGTATTGTGTGCAGAGAAATTGAAGATGTTGTTTAATTGCTGATATATTTTGATCCACGTCAAATATTCAGTTTCGGCGGCATTTCTTCCAGTTTGTCTAGAAGTCTTCTAATCAGGGCTCTATAAATAAAGAACTACGGCAGATGTTTAATATTTAATGCAGCCGAACCGTGTATTACAATGCCGTTATTTGATGACTTCCAAATAGAAAAGCAAGCACACTCGGAATAAAGTATTATTTTCTTTTTTTTAAATGTTTTTCGGATTTCATTTCGCATTAACCCCATATCCCAGTGCATTGCGGCTGAACAATCCAATCACCGAGCTTCTAGCTGAGGATCTTGGGTAATGAGTTCAGTGGGTTTGTGGTGTGTATCCATGGATGTATAATAAGAACGGTGTGTATCGCAATGATGCTCGAAATGTCCCTTATAGGCCTACGTCTGTTTCCGGTGACTTTATTTTTAAATTCAGTTCCTGAGGAACGGCTAAAAAAGCCCGAGATTATAGAATTAAACGAATAAATAAAAACAAGGATAATTGTGTGTTATTGTTGAGTAAATAACAGTGTGTTATTTAGAAAAGAATAACAAATTAGAAGGAAAAAAAGATTTAAAAAAATACAGATTTCATTATTCTGAAGCTCTGAGCCCCATTTCTGTTCCTCACAGACGGCAAAAATAGTCCGACATTATACGATTTAAAATAAAAACAATAATCGTGGCTTGGTATTGAGTAAGAACATGTTTTTATGAACCACACAGATTCCGGTCTACCAAGACCTGACCGGACAAAAACAAGTGGTGCAGGCAAGAAACGTGGCGTATAATATGCACGCAAAACTCGGCCTCAGATCTCAATGGGAATGGTTAGCGTATCATATGCACGCAAAATCGGACTTATGCGTATCTATTGCACGCATTTCCAATGTGTAAAGTCGTGTCATTTGTACGCAGACTGAAGAGAGTGGGTTGCTCCATCTTTCTGTTGTTAGTCCCTTTCTGTGTTTTTGTTTTTGTCACCATGAGTGATTCAGAGCACCAAGATCCATTTAAGAGCCTTGATGATTTTCTTGATAAGGAAGAACTAAAAAATGAGATTGAAAGTCTTGATGACTTGATTGGTGAGCTTCAGGATGAGGAAGTAGCAGCACCAGTCCAGACACCTGAACCAACCATAAGGTGGACAAAGAGAGACATCGATGGAAAAATAATATATTCGAGGCCAAGATCAAGCAGGAACCAGTCAAATGAGGGTCAGTATTGTTTATTATTGAAGATATTTAGTAAATCTAGATTATTTAGTCACCGGTGAGTTTATCAGATAAAGGAACCAACGATAACAATTTCTGACAATCAAAGTCAATTCATTATGATTATTGGGCTTGAACTGAAAATATATGACTGCTTGTGCATTGTGCAGTTATGGGTAACAGGGACAATTTAATTTTAATCTTGTTGATTTGTTTTTGGTACAGCTGGTCCTAGACAGATAAATGATCCTCCCTCGGATGCGCTTGACACTAGCCATGAGTTGGCCTTTGCTCCAGAGACTGTTGGTATGTATTGTGTGTCTACGTAAGCCCTAAACAGAATATTTATATATTTGTTCTGATACTGAATTGGAAATGTAAATGTAATGTTTGTAATCATAATATATTCATTTTGTAATAATAATAATGAGCAAAGCTGTTACACCTCTCAAAGCCATAGCCACTCAGTACACTTTGATATTTTATAAAATAATATTGATGTATTATTCTACCTTTTTTAACAGAGTGTTTTCTACAAGATCTCCAGCACTCATTGAGCGATACCTCAGAGGATGACCAGGAAGCATCAGCCCGAACTGCTCCTCTCATGGCTTCCTTGGATTGGGGAACTATAAAAAGTATCTTTTCACAAAGGTGGAAGACAGAGGCCCCGTCTGGTGAACAACACAGTGGAACAAGAAAATGTGGCAACTCACATCTGCCAACAGTGTGGGAGCAACCCAGCTGCTGTTCGTTGTCGTGACTGTCGACCAAGCCCCTTCTTCTGCACTGAATGTGATGTAGGCATGCACACCAGACATGTCCTACACAACGGGAGATGCCATGATAGCGGGATTCTTCCAGCCACTGCCTCCATCAACTGTTGTTGTGAATAAAGCCCTTTCCCGTTGTGGTAAGTCCTAGTTAGTGAATGTAGAATATATATCATATTTTGGACTCAGCTCATTTATTTGATAATTTAATCAATGCATTTTTGTTTCTTATTTCTTTATTATGCATTTATGTATTACATTGAGCTCAATGTCAGTAAGCTTCCTGAGCATCTCTTCAGTACTAAAAGCGTCTTTGAGTTTTGAAAAGCGCTATAAAATTACAATTTATTATTATTATTAGTACTTTTGCAGCAATGTACTTCATGGCTATTGAGCCTTTATTGAATTTACTCAAATGTAGGCTCATGCTCTTTAAGTGGTTTGATACATCTGTGTCACATTTTCTAAGTCGATTCAAATGATCTAATTTCACTTGAACAATCTTTTTTAGTTCGACTTGTGCCTGTGGAAATGCCTGCAGAAATCTGTAGTTGTTCGCCAGTTTCATTGAGGGTCAACCCAGGAAAGGCTGTTGCTGTAGTGACAATTAATGGTAAGAATGCAAAGAATTTTACTTTTTTTTTTTAAACGATGTCTCGTTTCAATAGATGTGTATGTGACATTTACATATGACTTTTTTCTACATTTCAAATTAGAGGGGATGTGTTTTGTTTTTTCTAGGAAGACATGATCTTAGCATGCCTGAGTTAAGTTGTGACGCATGTCATGCCACTTGGGCTGCTGGAGTGGACAATCTTATCCGGAGTGGATACTGGCCTGCTACACTGCAATTTCCCACAATTTATGACACGGATGTCTTTCATTCATTTGAAGAAATGAAGATGGCAGCGCCAGGACTGTCCTGCCAAGCATTTTTAAGAATGCTTGCTCAGAGAACTTTGCGCTTTGGCCGTGTGAGTATTAAAATGATTTATCCCACAGTATTGTTCATCCGTTTGCTTTGTGGATTTAAAAGCTGTGTGCTACTGGTAATGATTATTCGCTGCTGACTTATTTGTTTTGAAATAGGCTGGAAAGATCTCAGCAGACAGCTTTCATAAAAGTTTTTTTTGAGTGGGAAGCTATGCGGTTTGAGGTGGACAACATCGTTAAGGAGGAGCGCTTCATCTGTCCTGCCTGCAGCCCGGATATGCTTGCAGTTTCAGTGGATGGAAACCGCAAGCATTACCGGTTCAAGAATTCAGCTATGTACAAAACCCGTGGTGATGGCCTGAAAGAGCTGTCCTGCCTGCTTTCCCGTGAGACAATGCAAAGTATGTATTTAAATTATAAATGTCATAAACAGAAAAATATTATTACAATGATGTTATTCCAACACTGGCTTTATCTTATTGTGTTTTACTTTTAAGATTTGCCTTGGGTCCTAAGTGAAGAGGGGTTGAGAGGTCTGCAGAGCACCATCCTCAGAAAGAGGCAGAACATCACAGAGAGGAAGTTACAAGCGAGAGCCTGTTACCTTCAAGTTTTGTCTGGAGCAGAAAACGTGAATTTCTTGCAGGGCTTCAGCTGATGACTATGACTATGACAGTATGCTCCTTCAACCCTCCCGGCCCTCCCTGTGTAACCACCCCTTCCTGCACTCAGGATCTGAACAGCTAAGTTACTGCTATGGAACCAAACAGCTTTCTGAGATCAACTATTCCCAGGATCCAAAATGGGCATCCAACCGTAACCATCATAATCAGTCATCAAAAAGGCTCAGAAGAACACTCCTGACACATCTTCAAACATTGTGAATAGCCTCTTAAAACCAAAATACCACTTAATTTGATTATATGTAACCGATGTATAACTTCACTTGTTTATATTTCAGTAAAATCATTTTTGTCCATACTTTCTTTGAAAAAACTTGTCACTGTCGCTTTATTTTTTAGATGCTTTTATTTTGAAAAGTACGTTTTATTTTGGTACTCTTGGCACCGGCACATTTCTGCAGACTCGCGCTACTTTCCTCAGTTAGCTTCAGGCCCCACTGAGGAGAGGTGAGTGGTGTCATAGGTGTTGTATTTGATATGTTAATGGTTTGTTTAATGTTACACTTCATAAGCCAAACTGGTGTCTATATTTTGCCGTGTGTAACTGGTCTGTATAATGTGCAGCGCTTCAAATAGTGTTTTGAGAGCTTTCTAAAATGTAGCTATGCTAACCTAACATGTGTGGGTGTTCTCATTCATAACACTCCGTTCGATGTCTCACTATGGGATGCGCCTCAACGCGTATGCACCAGAAGCATCAATCTCATTACGCCAATCCTGATTGGCTGGTGATCTTGACGCCAACGTCAGGGAATCCACCAACCCTATAAGTAGCTTGCGCCACGACGCAGGCGTCATTCAAACACCTCTTCTCGCTTCGGAGCACATCTCGAGGAAGATCAGTAGCTAGCTAGCTTAACGGTCCACAGACTGATTTACGAAGCTAACCTTCGGTCGACGGACGCTCGCCAGCTGCTTTTGCTTCGCACGGGAATTCTCTATATTAACACTCCAGTTAATATCAGAATCTACCCTGCCGTTTTTTTCCAACGGATAACGGTAAGGTTTTGGATTTTTTCCCGCAAACGGTAACACGCCTGTTGCTCGTTTGTCCCTTCTACGCCGCACCAAGGCTAGCTAGGATGGACTCTTCCCTCCCTCACACCAGAGGAGACGGAGTGTCGGAGGCTCGGCTCTGCGGCTGCGGGCTGAAGATATCGAGTACTGACTCACACCAGGTCTGCTCGTCTTGCCTCGGGCTGCAACATGCCCAGGAGGCGATCGACACCCCCGGCGCGTGCGGGCATTGTTCCCGCTTTACCGCCAAAAGCCTCCGCAGACGGTTAGCACGCCAAGCTAGCATGCCGGACCGAGACCCCCTCATGCCTGTAGACTCGCCGGCCGGCGAGCAGGGCAGGGTGGCGACCGCCACGGGTGCCGGGTCCCGCGCTGTGTCAAGCTGGGACTCGGTGGCGGCGGCAGCCGCGGGAAAGGGGCCCCGTGCTGTGTCAAGCTGGGGCTCCCAACTGGACCTCACCATGGTCTCACCCGCGGAGGATGTCCTGGAGCTGGACTATGGGGAGGAGGAGGAAGAATACACCTCGGAGTTTCTTCTTTCCGACTCGGACGAGGGCGAAGATGACATCTTCGTCTCGTCTGCCCAGGCTGCCAAGCCTGGGGCCATGTCCGCTTCCCCGGGCGAAGGTGAGCCACCGCTCCCCCGCCTCAGCATGGACCTGCAGGCCGTGTGCCAACGCGCTGCATCCAGGCTGGACATCCCCTGGCCTGAAGCGGCCAGAGAGCCCTCCAGGTCTAGATACGAGGGAAAGAACTTGCCCCAAGCCGCGAGGCTGACCAGGCAACTTCTCCCCGTATTTCCAGAGCTGCTGGACGAGGTGTCGGTCTCCTGGAGAGACCGCCCCTTCAGCAGCAAGGCCCCAATCCAGGGAGCCTCCTCTCTGGACTTTGAGGGCATGGAGAGGCTCGGGTTGCTCCGCATGCCTCCTATGGAGCCGCTTGTGGCAGCCCACCTTCAACCGCGGTGTCGGCGGCCCCGAGCAGGAACCCCACACTGCCGACAAAGGCGGACCGGTTCCAGTCCGCAATGACTGAACGGGCCTACAAAGCGGCTGCTTTGTCCGTCAGGGCGCTGAATGTCTCCTCTGAGGAGCGAAAGGTGGAAAATGCTCACATGCTCTGCTTGGGTTTTCAAGACGATATCACGGGGCTACAGACTCCAATTCGCTGTCACCCCCCCTCGCTTCTCGGGCATTGTGCAATCACATGCCCGGGGAGCGTCGGCTCACATTCTAGAGCAGGAGATTCTCTCGCTACTAGAAAGAAAGCCATATCCATCGTACCCTCCAAACGGAGTCAGAGCGGCTTCTATTCCAAATATTTCCTCGTTCCCAAACGGGGAGGGAATGGAATTCGCCCCATCCTAGATTTAAGGGCTCTGAACGGGTATCTCAGAAAATACAAATTTCGGATGCTTACTCACACATCCCTGCTGCGTCTCGTGCGTCAGGACGATTGGTTCACATCAATCGACCTGAAAGACGCGTATTTTCACATCCCAGTATTATCCACACAGGAAATATCTGAGGTTCGCTTTTCAGGGTGTCTGTTACGCGTACAGAGTGCTTCCCTTCGGTCTGTCTCTCAGCCCACGGGTGTTTGTGCGATGTACGGAAGCAGCGATAGCCCCGTTAAGACAACAGGGTATTCGCCTGGCAACCTATTTAGACGACTGGCTCCTTCTGGCACAGTCGGAGCAGGAGGCTATTATGCAGACGAATATCCTCATGAAACACCTGCTCGACCTGGGTTTTGTAATAAACACAGAAAAGAGCATGTTGTCCCCAGCCCAGTCGGTGCTCTTCCTGGGCTTACGTCTGAGCTCGGTGCCCTTCACAGCCCGCCTGTCAGCGGAGAGAGTGAGAGCCTTCAGGGCTTGCCTCGCTCGTTTCCAGCCACGCTTAACGGCGCTACGCCACTGGCTGCACCCGACTTTCCTGGTGCGAGGCGTGCCTATGGGTGCTGTCCTATCGCGGAAGGTGGTCACCACGGACGCATGTCTGACGGGCTGGGGGGGCATATACGAAGGTCGACCTGTGAGGGGTCTCTGGAGCAGAGACCTCCAACGGTCACACATAAATTATCTGGAGCTCTTAGCGGTGTTTCTCACCCTAAGACGCTTTCTGCCTTTTCTCAGGGGACATCATGTCCTCGTGAGGACAGACAACACGACCACAATATCGTATATAAACCGCCAAGGGGGTTTGCGTTCTCTCCAGTTACACATGCTGGCACGCAAACTGATCTTATGGAGCTGCGGACGTCTCCTCTCTCTGAGAGCGACACACGTACCGGGAGTGATGAACCTCGGGGCAGATCTGCTGTCCAGAGGTGCACCACTATACGCAGACTGGACTCTACATCCAACGATTGTGAGTCAGCTGTGGGTGCGTTACGGCCGGGCCGCGGTAGATCTGTTCGCATCAAAAGAAAATGCTCAATGTCAGCTGTTCTTTTCAATGCGCGATCTAAACGCACCGTTAGGCGTGGACGCGCTCGCACACGTTTGGCCCCCGGCCCTTCTGTACGCGTTCCCACCCCTGGCTCTAATACCTCCAACTCTGGCCAGAGTGAGAGAACAACGCCACACACTGATCCTGATAGCTCCACACTGGCCTGCAATGTACTGGCTGGCGGAGATATATCAGCTGCTGTGCGGACAGCCGTGGCAGCTCCCGCTACGCAGGGACATACTATCTCAGGCGGGGGGGATGATTTTTCACCCACACCCAGAGCGCCTGGCGCTATGGGCCTGGCCCGTGAGTGGTATAACCTGAGTACAGTGGGGCTCCCTCAGAAAGTGATAAACACTATTCAGAGTGCAAGGGCTTCCTCCACCAGGTCTCTCTATGACTGTAAGTGGAGGGTGTTTGAGGAGTGGTGTCTTCAAAAGAAACACATCTCTTTTCAATGCCCTGTCGGTGTGATTCTATCATTTCTACAGGATCTGATTGATAAACACAGAGCTTTCTCCACGATCAAAGTGTACCTGGCTGCTATTGCCGCATGCCATGTGGGCTTTGGGGGAAAGACGGCTAGCCAACATCCCTTGGTCTGCCGTTTTATGAAAGGGGCTCCCGGCTCCTCCCCGTTTCCAGGTCACTGGTGCCCCTGTGGGACTTGACAGTGGTTTTAGATGGGCTCGCTCGAGCTCCATTTGAACCCCTGGAAGACGCTGACATGAAGCACCTGTCACTGAAGACAGTGTTGTTACTGGCTCTGGCATCTGCCAAACGAGTCAGTGATATTCACGCGCTCTCTGTGCATCCTTCGTGTACTCAGTTTGCCCCGGGGCAAACGAGAGTATTGCTGAAGCCCAACCCGGCCTTTGTGCCTAAGGTGGTTGGCTCATGCACTCCCATTGACCTTGAGGCATTTCCTTCACCGCTAGGTTCCTCTGGGGAACAGCGGCCGAATTTGCTTTGCCCAGTTCGTGCTTTGCGCACTTATATGGACAGGTCGAAAGAGTTTCGGTGCAATGACCAACTCTTTGTATCTTGGGCTAACCCTCATAAGGGCAAGCCCGTTACCAGGCAACGGCTCTCCCACTGGATTGTGGAGGCGATGCTCTGGCTTATACGAGTCAGGGTTTGCAGGCACCAACGGGCCTGCGCGCTCATTCTACTCGTGGATTGGCTACATCCTGGGCTTTGTTCAAGGGTGTTTCCATTCAAGACATTTGTGCAGCAGCGAGCTGGTCCTCGCCGCTCACTTTTGTCCGCTTTTACAGGCTAGATGTTTCTGCTCCAAGTGTGGCCCGCGCAGTGCTGGGCCCCGTATTGGGACAGGGTTCTACCTGTTAAGTTCTGTTTTTGTGTTGGTGATTTTCGAGATAAGCATGTCTGGCAATGCGGGAGTCTCAATATCCCATAGTGAGACATCGAACGGAGTGTTATGAATGAGAACTATAGGTTACTTACGTAACCCCAGTTCTCAGAGTAACATGAAGTGAGATGTCTCACCTGACGGCCCTTCTTGCTGAGGCGAAGCGAGAAGAGGTGCTTATTTTGAATGACGCCTGCGTCGTGGCGCAAGCTACTTATAGGGTGGTGGATTCCCTGACGTTGGCGTCAAGATCACCAGCCAATCAGGATTGGCGTAATGAGATTGATGCTTCTGGTGCATACGCGTTGAGGCGCATCCCATAGTGAGACATCTCACTTCATGTTACTCTGAGAACTGGGGTTACGTAAGTAACCTATAGTTTCTTCCACTGAAGGTGTGAAGTTAGAAAGCTGATGAAGCCATTTCCTGCTTTAATTATTATATTCTGCTTTGCACAGGTATGTGGGTATTATTTTTGTGTTTTGTAACTTTAAATTGTATTGTTTGTTTTGTAAGTGTAAATAATGGTTATGTTGTATATATTAATTTACAAAGAAAAACGGTTTGCCACCATGGATAAATGTATATATGTTAATTGTATTATTTAGAACTCTGTGTATACTTTCCTGAGTTAGCTTCAGGCCCCACTGAGGAGAGGTGTGAAGTTAGAAAGCTGATGAAGCCATTTCCTGCTTTAATTATTATATTCTGCTTTGCACAGATAATAAATCCTGGTTGGACGAAATAAGTCGTTTGCATTCCACAAAACTAGACAACGCAGAGATCACATGTGGCGTCAAACCAGACCGGTTACATATAGATTACATTTTTAAGGTTAAATGCACATGTTTGTTTTTTAAATACACAAATCATAATGCCTGTCAATATAAATCCTGCATACTGTATATAATGTATATAGACATTTATTGTATTCATACTGTACATAATCATGTACTCCATGTATATCCATTCAATCTGTAAATCCTTGTTACAAGTTGTAATGTTAAGAACTAATGTAAACACTCAAAGTTGTATTGTATTGTTTGTAACACTTAGAATTTGTAGATAGAATTTGTATTTATTCAGTTATATAAATACAACAAATTATATATAAGTTATATCTATTTCTGTATTATTATACTAAGAGCAATGAAAAAGCAATATTTCTATCTGTAGGCCTTCACATAATTTGTAAATAAAGTTGATTGTTGCAACCGAGTCTCATCAAAATGTTTAATAGCTTTGTCGGGCTTTAGTGCAAAAACAAATAAGTTATTTATTGTTTGATTTTCGCTAGTTTTGGATGGCAGAAAGGCTACATTCCATCATGATAGTCAACCACCTGCTATAAAATATAGAATATTGCTAACACTTTATATTAAGGTACACAAATTCACCATCAACTAGTTGTTAATTGACATGCATATTAGCAGTAGGCCTATAGCCTATTGGCTCTTTATTAGTCATTATAAAACACTTAGAATGCCTTATTCTACATGACCATATTCTACAGTAATAAGCCATTAGTTGAGAGTTTTTCCTCAATAACCCTCTAATTAGTGCTTATTTGTTGCAAGTAAGGAAGTTGTTGTACATAAGTGTTGGTCTTAATATGCTAGCATTTGCGTTAGCATTCGCGCTAGCATACATGCTAGCGTTAGCCATAGTAGCCTGTATAACTATCCTTATTGCACAGCTAGCATTAGCTATATTTACCTTGTTTAAACTTAGCGGTCCTATGTGTTAATCTGCATACCTGCCAACCCTACCGATTTGGGCGGTAGTCTACCGCTTTTGACATGTTTCTACCGACTTAGCTGACTTTCCCTACCGATTTTCAATCTTCCCAAACTATAACAAATAAAAATGACACTACATAGACACTGGACTCGACTTTTGGCGGACACCGTTTGCAGCATGTCTGTGATCCCATCATACAAACAGTCCTCTGTGTTTGAAAGAGAAACAACGTGCATTACTCATCAGCCCCGGGGGTAACGGCAGCGTTACCTCGGGGCTGATGAGTAATCACTCCCAAATGAGTTTAAGGGAACGAGACGAGGCGTTTGAGTCCTGCAGGGTTTCCCCGTTAATATCAGTGTCTCAAAAACACATGTTGGCGACTGAAAGACATCCAGTGTTTGGTCTTTTCCTGAAGCATCCTTCACCTACAGAGTCTCAACTGAAAGAGGACCACAAACACACAAAAAATACAATACAATTTTGTCTCCCATTCTATCTCCCATTCTTTCACTTTTTCTGACATTTTCAACACCAAACATGTCGTTAATGTCTCTACACCAGGGGTCTCCAACCTTTCTTCATCTGAGAGCTACTTTGAAAAAATGAAAGTGGCCAATAGCTACTTGCATCACATCGCTAACATGTATTCACATAGCCCTCATCAGTTGAATTAAGCTATACTTTTGTAAACGTGTGAAATTGCAATACCTAAAGCTTATCAAAAATCTTAACTTCACATCAAGGTCCAAGAAAACGAAAATGTCTCACATATTATTATGGCACACACTAAGTACATCACTGAAAATTCACATACATGTCCTTAATCACCACCTTACAAGCATCTTATGGCACATGTGAAAAATAAGTGCATTCCCTCTTTTTTTACAGTTAGTGAGATGAATGGCACTGCATGGAGTCCACCATACAGGTGTATGCTGGACCCACTTAGGTTCACTCAGAGTCATTGAAATGTTCATCAGTCAGTCTTGTTCTGTATTTAGATTTCATGACATTCATGTCAGAAAAAGCTGCTTCACAAAGGTATGAAGAGCCAAATAAAGCAGACCTTTCCAGTGCTGCTTGGTGAATGTTCTTATAGTTTTCTGGGTCTACAAGGCTCCAGAAATGTTGTGAGTTTTGCTGAGACTTAAACTGAACATGATTTTGGAGATTTATAACCTCCATCTCCACAGGATTGACACTGAACAGTTCAGCCATCTTCTCCTTCGTCTGGACATTAAATTATAAACCATAATACATCAATTGTATAGGTCTAGCCTCCCTATATCTGTGTGTGAAATTGTTCCATCCTCAAAAAAAACAACTAATATTTCTGCAGTCTAGCTGCAGCTTCTAGCAACGGTCTTCTGTTTAAAAAAAAGACAGTGAATGTCTTGAATGTGGCATCACACACATGACTTGAGTCTGAACACAGCAGACAACAGGAGTATTTACAACAGCATATAAAAACTAAAATAGTGAATGTGGGTGCACACTTACATTCTCTGTCTTACTGTTACATAAATCCCATGAATGTATGAGATTAACTTAGCTTCATCATATCTCAATCAGTGATTAAGTGAATAATAACGTTTCTATCAGGTTACTATTAGCCTGTCAATCATTATTTTTAGGGAGGGGGCGGGGTTTGGAGGAACAGAGGAGACGGTGATTGCGGAAGCTTTCCTCCAGCCTTCACAAACTTTAAAGTTTACACACGTATTTATCAACTGAAAATAGCAAGAGGACATTCATCAGGCATGAAAACGGGTCAGGGGTGAAAAAGGTGAGTGATTTTCATGCCTGATTCATACTCTGCAATCCAAGACTTGATTAAATCCACCAAAAACCGGACATGAAGATAACGAGTGTTTTTCAAAAAACACAAATCCCTCCCTGTGTGTCTCTGAGCCACAGCGACACGGACTGATTCAGAGCGGGTCATTCTGCTGTTGGTTCTGGACTGGTGTTGGTGGATAAGGCAGACTGCTCCGTGTGTGGTGTCGCTGTGCCGCTGTCACGTCTGTTCCTTGATCTCTGCGTCACCGACCAATTTGATATTCGTGTGACAGAAACAATTCAAAAATAAAAAGATTTTTGTCCAGCCGTGGCCGAAAAATCAAGAAGCAACGTTACTACGCTATAATCGATAATCGAGCGAGCGGCGAGCTACTGAAAAGCTGCCAGCGAGCTACCGGTAGCTCGAAATCGACGTGTTGGAGACCCCTGCTCTACACCAAACATGTCGTTAATGTTTTGATTGAACTACAGCAATGAAAGCCTGTACATTATTTATATCACACTTTATCAGTAGAAAAATGCAGGAAATGACTTTTTTTAAATGCAGTATTTTCTGATTTACGGCGCAACAAAAAGATATTTCGCTCTGTGCAAACCTTTGACTCTAATATGTCAACAACATGAGACAAGAATATGAACCTGGCTTTATCCAATGTTCACACAAGAGTTCTACATCCTGACACATCCTTCATCTACACTGTCTCAACTGAAAGAGGACCAGAAACACATTAAAAATATAATAAAATGTGGAGACTTTGGGATATTATCTCCCATTCTTTTACTTTTCGGACATTTTACAGACCAAACATGTCGTTGATGTCACTGTTTACCAAACTACCACTTTTTCTGAAAAATGCATAAAATGATGCAATATATGTTAAAAACATGGTTTATACGTGTAATTACTGGGGTTCCATTTCTTCTGATTACCTCATTTGGGCGTGCACATTTGCCGCGCGCAAACCTACCTCTTTTGGATTTGGAAAGGTTGGCATGTATGAATCTGTGTATGTTACACTCGCATGTATGAGATAATTAAGTGCCTTGTAACTTCTTTTTTTATAGTTTCACTCTGTTTGAATGTCAGTGGACTGCAAATAAGTCAATAAAGGAGCATGGCTGCTCATTCCCTGGCTCTCAAAAGAGCTTGGCTGGCTGTTTAATCTATGTTCACACTGAGACAGTACAACACATAGAGAGAACAGTACACATATTGTGTAAGTATATACAAGCAGGTCACACAGTATGATCACAAATACATAAAATCTGTTTTATTAAAAAGTACAGGCTGCATATGTGTTCTCAGCCTTGGAGAAACTTGACATGTTTTGGTACATGTGTCTGAACCTCTCTTTAGTGGTTCATTAATAAAACAGATATTTCAACCTGTGCCTACTTTGATCATGTACTGTTGAGGTTAATTTAAGTATTTGTGTGCTATAATGTATTTACAAAGTGTGAAGAGGAGGCAACTTTAGAATAGGGAACCTGTAATAGAAATAACTAGATTTAAGTCCCCCCTACTACTTCTTTGGCGTCCCCTAGTCGATTGTTTACATTGATCCACATTCCTTCTCCTTTATATATGGATATATTATATTTGTTGACATCAGGACTGTCTATGATGCAAATGTATTTTGAATTTATTCACATTTGACACCTATTAGTCGCCTGTCCGTCCTGGGAGAGGGATCTCTCCTCGAGGTTTCTTCATTCATCGTTTCTTTGGGAGTTTTTCCTTGTATGATGTGAGGGTCTAAGGACAGAAGGTGTCATATTCTATACAAACTGTAAAGCCCCCTGACACAAATGTATATTTAGTGATTATGGGCTATATAAATACCATTTGATTGATTGATAGATTTAACTATTCTCTTAACTAGTACATTATGTAAGAAGTGAAATTCCATAGTCCATTATGTAAATGTCCTTTTGGACTTGAATGTTATTGTAATATTACCTTGTTAATTTTCTTTGTATTATTATTTTTTGGGATCAAACACCCAAGTTCTTGTAACTATCTTCATTGAAAAAGAAAAAGTAGAAAAAAAAAGGTTAATTCGATTTTTGTTGGTATTGGGCCTTCAAAGCGCTCTGCGAAACTACACCTAGGATGGCATGTACCCATGAAATGAGAAAATTAAAACTTTGTGTTAGGGCAAAGCCAAATACATCATTGGAAAGGCCTTGATCTGCAGAGTGGCATATGTCAGTATGAAGGTTGTCCATGCCTCCTGCTTTGAAAAATTGACCTTTAAACCTTGACCTCAGTACATGTTTGAAGGCCAATAATTCAGCAACAAAAGTGACTACAGACATGGGGCCAACTGTTATAGAGAGCTCTTGACCTCAGCTATCCTGGGTGTATAACCAAAAGGTTTGGCATTGTTACATATGGGAAAATATAGTAAAAAAATATTTGTATAATGCAGTACAGGAGTATTCAGTATCAGAGAGAGTATACTAAAGTACCTGAACATTGTACTCCAGTTCAGTACTGAGTACTACACTCCACCTCTGTTTACAGTATATAGCCTACATGTATATATATGTAAACGTATGAATATGAGCTGCTGTATGCACTCCAGCTGAGGGTCTGTAGGTCCTGTGTACTAATGTTATACAGTATACATGTACATGTATGTGTACATGTATATGTGTACATAAGTGTTGCTTTATGAACGGAGCTCTGCAGAAACTCCACTGAGTCTGCAGCCATGCTAACATGCTAACACAGAGTAAATGGTGTAGGCCTATATATTATAGGTGTGTGTGTTAGTACTGACCGTACATCACACACAAACACACACACACACACACACACACACACACACACACACACACACACACACACACACACTGTTTACTCTCCAGCTTCCTGTAATCAGATGTGTGTGTGTGTGTGTGTGTGTGTGTGTGTGTGTGTGTGTGTGTGGTTGTTTAATTAAGACTTCGCAACTACATCAGGTTATTTCGGCCTTTCAGCTACTATTTAAAAATGTGTTTTTTGGTTGGCAATTCTTTAGGTTTGCCAAAATGTAGGGTGCGCAAATCATATTAGTTTACTACTATAAATAACATATATCTATTACAGACACATTAATTATTGTACTGTTGAAATAAAGCATGTGATATGAAAAAGTTAGGATGTTTGTTTATTTCATAGATATTTAAGCTAGTAGGCCTATTATGAAAATGTGTTTTTTTTTGTAGTACTTCCGGTTTGCAAAAGAGTTGTAGGATTGTAAAAGTTAGGATCGTAAAATGACTTTATATGATATCTACTAGAGCCGAACTAGTCATTAGACTACTTACTTATGTTATTTCGTAATGAAAAGCAAAGATGTTGTGTGAGGGCACATACACGTAATCAGTTCTAAAAAAATTGCGGTTCTGCAGCTATGGGTTTTGCAGAGCGGTTGGATGTTTTCCGCTATCCCTAACCAACAAATAAAGTATTTCCTAGTAACCAAAGGAAAGGTTAATAAAACATGTTCCCATTGTTTTGCTATCAATCACACCTCAGTGTTTTTCTGTTGAGAAATGGGGTGACACGAAGCAAAAAAAGAGAGATTAAAACAACATGGAAGCTATATTGGCGTTAGCAGCGTCCATAGCAACGATAGTAAAAATCGAGTAGGCCTATGCAAATTAAATGTACACATTTTTTGGATGGAAATGTTATCAAAAGTGTAAAAATATTTTAACTTCAGCATTATTAAATAAATGCATATTTAATACATAAAGATGTCTAGAGAAAAAATGTCATGTTATGTGCCTACAGTAACAGGTGAACATAACATATTTTGAATGATCAAGGACGCTTAAGTGTTTGTAGCCTATGTGTTGAATATCATTTTAAGAAAGCGTCAGAAAAATTCAATAACATCAAATAATGTAGCTAGTAAATATAGGTATGTATAGCCATAATAACGGCCAGTTATTTATATTATTTAAATATTCAGAAACAAATACATAGGCTATATGCACACATACTTTTTATACTAGTCTTTACATAGAAATACAATAACAATAACCTCTGTTTCAGGAGAAATACAAAAGGTGTTTTAAAGTGAAACCTTCCTGAAAGAAACACACAACCACCTGGATACATACAGAGTGCAAAAACTTGACTTAAGTTCAATCTACATTTAAAACAGCTGTTAAACAATAATAGCAATCGGTCTTGATGCCAAACATGTTCGAATTTAAATAAATGCATGCAGTCCAGGTGGATTAAGGCTGATACGCTAAAGGTGGCTGGCTAAGCCAGAGGGAGGTGAAGAGTCGAGTGAGGCAGTGTGGTGTTCAAATTCACTGGCAGGCTCCCATGTGTCTTCCCAAGTTCTGCAACTGTAGAGTGGACAACGTGTCGTTAGAACAAAGAGCAAACCTTCCGATCATTGTTAAAGAAAAAGAAACACAAGATTAATTTACCAAAACATGTTTAAGAGGGATTCATTTAAAACATAGGTAATTGAATTTTTTTTATCTTTGTTAACGTGGCACTATGTAACTTAAACCTGGTTTTAATAGTTTTCCGGTGTTATGTTCCAAGGACACCTGGCCGTTTTAAACACACAGGGATAAAGAGAGTGACTCTTCCCATCGCAGTTCAATACTGCTCTCCTCTGCTTCCTCGCTGGTCTGAACTGTGACCATGGGTTTTATTATCATCATTGCTCTTATCCTCACTGTAAGTCTTCATGGAATATAAGACAACACTATCGTATTTACCTCAGGCAATAGAGCTTTTTCAAAAGATTTGAGCACTCTTAACTACCATCCAACTTCAGACAGGAGGTGAAGCTAACATATACCTTTCTTTGTATTACTTGTGTTATGATACTGAAGAACACACTCCTCGATGTCAGTTTTGGTAGTTTTAATGACAAGGATGACGACACCCTGAAACAGATCAATACAGCATGATGAGCTGACAAAGTACTACATACATGCCTGTCATCACCAACATAACACAAATACATAATACAGATACATACATGAGTGAGTGAATGAACGTCTCAACTCGAGGCGGAGTGAAGGAACAATAATCGACCTAAGATGGCCGCTCAGCACTACCGGGTCAGAGCACGGCATATCCGGTCAGCGACAGCAGTGAGGTGCTGCCCTCTAGTGGCCGGCGATAAACTCTTCATCCCCCCCAGACCGGAAAGCTATGTGCTGGAATAGATTAACGGTCTAAATCCCGTATCCAGCTGCCGGACTCGGGTTCGTAACGTGCAGGCGGCCTCCTCACGCGGCCCGGCCGAGTAGGCTGGGGCAGCGCCGGCGGCGACTGCGGCACCGTGAGCGGTGCGCCCAGGAAGGCACCCGTAGGAACAGTGAGGTCAGGGGACGCCTCATCAGCAGGCGCCGGCGGGGAAGCGCCCATAGCCGAGTCGCGGGGTCTATCAGCCGGCCGCCGAGCAATCCCCTGGGGCGTCTCCCAGCCCGGGTGGACAGGTGGGGGCTGATGTCCCAGGGCAGCGGGCGGCGGCGGCGCAGCCGACTGCTCACGGGCGCAGGGCGTGGCCGGCGTGTATGCACGGAGGAACCGACGGTTGCGCAGTGTCAGACGTCCCGAACCGTCAACCCTGACCCGATACTGGTCGTAGCCCAGCAACTCCACCACAATCCCTGACCTGTCCCATTTGTGGGGGCTCGGGCCTTGCTGGTTCTGGAGGAATACCCTTTCGCCGAGTGCCAATGGGCGGAGCGGTCTTGAGTGAGTCCCCAGAGACTCGGTGGTACGGGACATACGGGTCCGAAGAGCGTCCTCCTTTGCCGCCCATGCCTCGCGCCATAGCAGGCGGATATGCGGGTTTGAGAACTTCTCGAGGCGGTTCACGAAGGAGAGCGATCCACGAAGGGGGCGGCCGAAGATGATCTGCGCCGGCGAGAGGTTGCAGTCGGGGTCAGGCGTGTTTCGCAACTGCAGCATAGCACGCAGGAAGCGGTCCTGATCAAGGCTGCCCGACGGGCCGGTGTTGGACATCAGGAGGCGCTTAGCAGACTTAACCGCAACTTCCGCCCTCCCATTCGACTGCGGGAAGCTAACGGAGGACACACGGTGTGTGACGTGCCATAAGCGGAGGAAGTCCTCAGTGTGGCTCGCCTTGAATTCCGGACCACCGTCGCTCGAGAGCTCCTCCGGTACGCCGAAGGTGGCGAAGAACGAACGGAGGTGTTGGACCAGGCCAGCCGAGCCCGCCAGGGCAGTACCCGCCGTAGAGCTCAGGACCTCTACCCAGCCCGAGAGCCGATCCCCGACAACTAGGTAGTGGCGGCCCCCATAGTCGAAGAAGTCAGCAAACACTGCCTCGAATGGCGTGGACGGGGGTGAGGACGGCAGGGGGGTGTAGCCGCCTGTGACGGAGCATTGCGGTTGCAGTCTGCACACCCGTCCCTGGTGGCCTGAATGTCCCCGGACATCCCGGGCCAGTAAACTATGGCTCGGGCATGCTGTCCCATCGCTGAGGTCCCCTGGTGAGCGGCGTGGAGATGCCGAAGGACTCTCCCACGGAGGGATGGGGGGACCACGACGCGGTCCCGATAGAGCAGGACGCCGTCCTGTGCGTAGACGGACTCACAGACCGATGACAGACTCGCCAGGGCAGGGTCGTTAACGTCAATCCCACCCTCCTGCTCGATGAGTTGGAGGAGGTGGCCGAGGCATTCGTCAGCCGCCGTCTCCCGTGCGAGGAGGGGCCAAGAGACGGCTCCGAGCTCCCGCGCGTCGTCGCGGATGGAGGCCATGAGTGCTGACTCCACGGCGTCAGGCTCGCTCGGCAGCCCCAGTGAGAGGCCGTTCGCTGAGCCCGAGGGGGAAGGATGCCTTGACGTGGCATCAGCGGCATAGTTGCTCTTGCCAGGCAGATGCACAATGTCGAAGCGCCATGGGAGGGTGCGCTGCTTGAGTCTAAACAGACGCGAGTTTGTAATCTCATCCAGCGTGCGGTCGCCAAAGATCTTCACCAATGGCTTATGGTCGGTGACCACGACGAGGTTGTCGGACCCCTGCGTGAAGTACCGCGTCTGTTCCAGACCCCAGGCCACAGCTAGGGCCTCTCCTTCGACGGCCGCATAGCGCTGCTCCGCAGGGGACAGGAAACGCGAACCCGCGAGGGTGATCCTCCATCCTCCTGGACAGCAGTCCGGTATGCCCGAGGCACAGTGACAGTGTTGCTGGAGCAGGAAGTAGCCAATGCCACGCATGGACCAGTCAGGGCGGAGGCAGGTACGCTTCTGCATGTCGTAGATCTCCACGCCCTCTCGGATGGCCTCCATTATGGCCTGCTTGGACGTCTGGAATGCCTCCTCCAGAACGGGGGACCATAGGAACACACAGCGTGGGCTGAGGAACGGCTTAAATGGGGCCATCGTGTCACGCAACTGGGCGTAGTTAGCCACCTGGTTGACAAGGCCGAACCAACTCCTGACGTCCGTCGTGGAGCCTGGGGTGGGGAAGTCCCGGATGGCGTCCAAGTATTTCGGGAGCGGTTCGATGGTAGATTCCGACACCCTGAAGCCAGCGAAATCGACGCACCTCTCCGCGAACTGAAGCTTGTCCGGGTTCAACACGATGCCCGACCGGCCGACCCGCGTCAGGAAGTCGATGGTCCTCCACCAGTGTTGCTCCAGGTCAGTGTCATAGTGGATGGTGTCATCCACACAACGTTCCTTGCGTTCATAGTCCGAGAGGATGGCGTCAAACCGACGGTTGTAGCCATCCCCTGATGACAGGAAACCCTGTGGTGCCCTGGTGTAGCGCCAACGGCCGAAGGGTGTGATGAAGGTCGTGAGGTGGCGATCCGACTCACGCAGGGGGACACTGTGGTAGCCGTTCCAGGCGTCCGTGACGGTCTTCCAGGTGCCCTTCGGGACGCGGCGTGCAAGGTGGAACGGGGACTCAGTGGCGAAGGTCTCACGTTGGCAGAACTTGTTGAGGGGGGAGAGGTCCACGGTCCTGCGGGGGGAACCGTCGTGCTTCCGAGTGACTACCATACGATGGCACCACGTCACTGGCTCGCCGTATGGCACGCGTTCAATGACCCCAAGGGCTTCGTCCCGCAGGAGGTCATCATGGACCCTCCGCTGCCAGTGTAGAGGCACTGTAGCCGCGGTGTGGCATGCCTTAGGCGTAGCTGCGGGGTCCACGTGCATCTCGATAGGTGGCCCCTCCATGCATGGTAGTGCCGATGGACGCCTGTCCTTGGGCCCCCTGCAACGTCGTCCGACGGGAAGTTCACGGGCAAGAGGCTGAGGTTGAGCAACGACTCGTAGGAGAGGTACATGGCCCGGACTGAGCTGCTCACATATACCATGGAACGGCAGGATGTAACACGCCCCCCGCTGCAGGTCGTCGAGAGCCTAGCGAAGAACGCTCCCTCGATGGCTATAGGGGAACGGTTTGGCGGCCGACAGGCTGAGGCTGACGGGTCGCAGGTCGTCCCGCGCGAAACCGCAGGCCAGGAACTCCTCTAGAGATCAAAGGTCCGACTGCGCGCCAGTGTTCGCGACGGCGGATATCCGAGCTCCGTCGGCCGAGCCCCGGTTGCTGGTGCCAACCCTCAGCCCGACTGGCATGTCCATCGAGATGGTGATTAATGCACGGGGGTGGTCACTCAGCCTGGCTCGTCTCCATTCGCCCTTGGAGAAGATGTGGTGATCGAGTCTGATAGGTGCAGGCCTGTTGACACAGCCGTGCGACGTAGGGGCGCGGCGTCGGCGATGGCTCCCGTGACGTCGGCCAGGGCGGGCTCCAGCTTGCACCGACGAGACCTGGGAAACCAGCTCTGACCCCATGGCGGCCTGTTGACTGTCGGACGGCTGTTGACGCCTCTGTCGCCGGCGGGCCCTGTAGCAGCCGATGCACACCTGGTGAGGCTTAGGATTCCACCCGCGAGGCCCCTCCGTGAAGACGTTAAAGACGCTCTTACATTCCGGGCACGAGGCACGTTTAGCCCCGTCCGCAGGGCTCGGGGGGGGGCTCGTCTGTGGAGTCGTCTTCAGGCGCCGGAATGACGACATAGCTGATAGGGAGGACGACGGGAGAGCGTTACGGGCCATCTCTTTGTTCTCGACGAGTGCAATTACGTCGTTAACTGGCTTGACCAGGACGTCAGGTGTCCCCAGCATCTCGCGGCGTATGTCCGAGTCATAAATGCCATTGAGCAGAACATCACGGATAATGTGGTCGGTGTAGTCCACGTCCCTACCACATTCGCATACAGCATTATATGCGCATGTCTATGCTTTACCCCGCACTCTGGCAGCGAATGCGCGGAATGTCTCGTCGCGTTCCTGGCGTAACTGAAGCAGCTCGGTGCGCAGGACGCATGTAGCGACTGGGATGACAGCTAGGGAACGCATGACAGCGATCAGGTCTGGCAAGGGTCCGGAAGCGGCGTCGGGGACGGCTTTCAACAGGCTGTCTCCAAGTACAGGCCCAGCGCACTGAAACAGCTGGAAGGGGGCCTGGGCATTCCCTATGCCTGAGCCGGCGCGGAATACGTTCCAACGGCGGATGAACACGTTCCATTCCTCTATCGACACGCCCACATCAACTTTGGGCCGATCGAGTCTCGGGCCGTGAGGGGCTTGGGCCTGGGCTGGCGCGGCCATGACAGGCGCTGCGTGCTGGTGGCTAAATCCATGAATCGTCAATAGAGCAATGACGAGTGCTTCAGACAAGTCTTCGGATTCGAACCCGCAGCCGGGGACAGGGCATCCAACAACTACCATGGTGTCGTCATGAAGAAACACACTCCTCGATGTCAGTTTTGGTAGTTTAATGACAAGGATGACGACACCCTGAAACAGATCAATACAGCATGATGAGCTGACAAAGTACTACATACATGCCTGTCATCACCAACATAACACAAATACATAATACAGATACATACATGAGTGAGTGAATGAACGTCTCAACTCGAGGCGGAGTGAAGGAACAATAATCGACCTAAGATGGCCGCTCAGCACTACCGGGTCAGAGCACGGCATATCCGGTCAGCGACAGCAGTGAGGTGCTGCCCTCTAGTGGCCGGCGATAAACTCTTCAGATACCTTAATGAGAGGGTGATCGTTTGACTACTTTCTTAAATACTTTGGTTTCTACTTTAAACAGTAGAGATTAACGAGAGAAGGGAAATACCACTCTGCAAGGGTTCAAAGTGGAAAAAATGTAATAGTGTATGAATGAAATATTAACTACGTCTTACCACATAGAGCAAGGCAACCAGCATACTTTACATTCTGCTTTCCGCGCCTACACACACACACACACACACACACACACACACACAGGAAACAATAATTGAATTTGAAGACATTTTTGTGGTATCTTTAAAAGGCCTGAATGAGTTACTGAGTCAGACAAGCAACCAAATGAAAAAAAGGGAAAAGTATGGCTTCTGCAACTTACCTTATTGATCCTTCTCCCAGTTATTTGGTCAGACTGGAAGACCTTCTGTCTTCTACATTTGTGGCAACCTTAAATATACAAAGAGAAGAAAACGTTTAGTCAACCATGCTTTACAGCTGAATAAAATATATGTTCAACGTTTTGTTCACAAAGTGGAGTTATCCGTTATTCCACTTCATGTGAGTGTGTCCGTGGAGGTTGCTCTTGTAGCCAATTTTATGATGATCACTTCATTTAATTCTCCTTTGTCTAATAAACCTCTTTTTGCTTTTATGGTTATGTTCTATTTGACTTTGTATACATGTCTAGTCTATCTGAAAATGTATTCCATATAGCTGTTGTGTTTTGAACAGGTCTCTCTTCAGAATAAAACCCTGTCCCCTGAGATTAACTATATAATTGTGAAGTAAATCAAACATTGTAAAATGATCTGCAGACTTGTCTATTTGTGTCAAAGATGTTTGTCCCTATTTCATGTAATCCAGCAAAAGTCCTGGGCAGGCTTCACAAAACCCTCTTAGGTTAGCCAAGCATCAATATCAACCATGACCCTTTCATAAGCAACCAAAACGCAGCTAAACAATATATTAACAATAACATGCTGTGCACTGGTCTGGTTACCTGAATGAAACCTGGCTTATACCCAATAATTGATTTAAGTGAAATGTGCCTGGTATCAAATGTATTATTAGTGTGTGAAGTCAAAACTTACCATCTGTTTTCATCTTCTTCTTTTTTGGCTGTTCATTCAGAGAAGACTGGGAGATGGCATGAGGAGGAAGAATATCGGATTGTGAGGAAGAAGAGGAGAGAGAGGTGGAACACCAGATTGAGAATGAAATGACTCTCTTGCTGCTCTCTGCTAAGGATCTGATATTGTTGCTCGGGAGCTGGACCCTCTTGCTGCTCTGCTAAGGGTCTGTGGTTGTTGCTCGGTAGCTGGTCTCTCTTGCTGCTCTCCGCTAAGGGTCTGTGGTTGTTGCTCGGTAGCTGGTCTCTCTTGCTGCTCTCCGCTAAGGGTCTGTGGTTGTTGCTCGGTAGCTGGTCTCTCTTGCTGCTCTCTGCTAAGGGTCTGTGGTTGTTCCTCTGTAGCTGGTCTCTCTTGCTGCTCTCTGCTAAGGGTCTGTGGTTGTTCCTCTGTAGCTGGTCTCTCTTGCTGCTCTCTGCTAAGGGTCTGTGGTTGTTCTCTGTAGCTGTCTCTCTTGCTGCTCTCTGCTAAGGGTCTGTGGTTGTTCCTCTGTAGCTGGTCTCTCTTGCTGCTCTCTGCTAAGGGTCTGTGGTTGTGCTCGGTAGCTGGTCTCTCTTGCTGCTCTCTGCTAAGGGTCTGTGGTTGTTGCTCTGTAGCTGGTCTCTCTTGCTGCTCTCTGCTAAGGGTCTGTGGTTGTTCCTCTGTAGCTGGTCTCTCTTGCTGCTCTCTGCTAAGGGTCTGTGGTTGTTCCTCTGTAGCTGGTCTCTCTTGCTGCTCTCCGCTAAGGGTCTGTGGTTGTTGCTCGGGAGCTGGACCCTCTTGCTGCTCTGCTAAGGGTCTGTGGTTGTTGCTCGGTAGCTGTCTCTCTTGCTGCTCTCCGCTAAGGGTCTGTGGTTGTTGCTCGGTAGCTGGTCTCTCTTGCTGCTCTCCGCTAAGGGTCTGTGGTTGTTGCTCGGTAGCTGGTCTCTCTTGCTGCTCTCTGCTAAGGGTCTGTGGTTGTTCCTCTGTAGCTGGTCTCTCTTGCTGCTCTCTGCTAAGGGTCTGTGGTTGTTCCTCTGTAGCTGGTCTCTCTTGCTGCTCTCTGCTAAGGTCTGTGGTTGTTCCTCTGTAGCTGGTCTCTCTTGCTGCTCTCTGCTAAGGGTCTGTGGTTGTTCCTCTGTAGCTGGTCTCTCTTGCTGCTCTCTGCTAAGGGTCTGTGGTTGTTGCTCGGTAGCTGTCTCTCTTGCTGCTCTCTGCTAAGGGTCTGTGGTTGTTGCTCTGTAGCTGGTCTCTCTTGCTGCTCTCTGCTAAGGGTCTGTGGTTGTTCCTCTGTAGCTGGTCTCTCTTGCTGCTCTCTGCTAAGGGTCTGTGGTTGTTCCTCTGTAGCTGGTCTCTCTTGCTGCTCTCCGCTAAGGGTCTGTGGTTGTTGCTCTGTAGCTGGTCTCTCTTGCTGCTCTCTGCTAAGGGTCTGTGGTTGTTCCTCTGTAGCTGGTCTCTCTTGCTGCTCTCTGCTAAGGGTCTGTGGTTGTTGCTCGGTAGCTGGTCTCTCTTGCTGCTCTCTGCTAAGGGTCTGTGGTTGTTGCTCGGTAGCTGGTCTCTCTTGCTGCTCTCTGCTAAGGATCTGATATTGTGCTCGGGAGCTGGACCCTCTTGCTGCTCTGCTAAGGGTCTGTGGTTGTTGCTCGGTAGCTGGTCTCTCTTGCTGCTCTCCGCTAAGGGTCTGTGGTTGTTGCTCGGTAGCTGGTCTCTCTTGCTGCTCTCCGCTAAGGGTCTGTGGTTGTTGCTCGGTAGCTGGTCTCTCTTGCTGCTCTCCGCTAAGGGTCTGTGGTTGTTCCTCGGTAGCTGGTCTCTCTTGCTGCTCTCTGCTAAGGGTCTGTGGTTGTTCCTCTGTAGCTGGTCTCTCTTGCTGCTCTCTGCTAAGGGTCTGTGGTTGTTCCTCTGTAGCTGGTCTCTCTTGCTGCTCTCTGCTAAGGGTCTGTGGTTGTTGCTCTGTAGCTGGTCTCTCTTGCTGCTCTCGCTAAGGGTCTGTGGTTGTTGCTCTGTAGCTGGTCTCTCTTGCTGCTCTCCGCTAAGGGTCTGTGGTTGTTGCTCGGTAGCTGGTCTCTCTTGCTGCTCTCTGCTAAGGGTCTGTGGTTGTTGCTCGGTAGCTGGTCTCTCTTGCTGCTCTCTGCTAAGGGTCTGTGGTTGCTCGGCTGTGGGAGTTTCAGATACAGGTTGATGGGCAGTGGAGCTCTCTGTAATTACAGTTTTTGTTAAATAAAAAAAAGGTTGTCAAATGTACGTGGGTTTTTTAATTGATATATATTGTAGGAGCCATTTTATGGGTGTTGTTGGTGTCTCAGTTTACCTTATTTATATGTATAGTGCAATATTATTTTGAACACTTGGTGGCGGGGTTTAGTTGCACCGGGTGTATAAAGGGGTCACAGGTGACAGGAAATGACGAGGACACAGGAGGAAGAGCATACCGATTCTACCAGACGGCCAGCCCGGCAGATGCTTATACCACAACCCTTTGACAAAGTATAACTAAACCTTGGTATGTAAAGCAATAAAACATCATTCTAAACTGCAGCAAAAGACCGGAAATCATCTGTTTGTGTCTGCGTCAGGATCACTCCTGTGAAATAATGGCAAAAGGATATAGGACACTGGAACATTTAAATTGCCATTACATATATACTTAAAGGTTGGGTATGTAATTCACTTCAGAAACACTTTTTGTTATATTCCATGGAATGCTCTTAACATCCCGATAGCAATGAATATATTAAATGCTTTGACAATAAATACATAAAAAATGTCATCTGTGGAAGCCGTGGCGCTTTAAAAAGCACGACCAATCATCTGAGCCGGCCCGGCTAAAAATAACTGGATGGTCTACCTGCCTGTCAGCCTTCCATCTGTGCACAAACTTATCTCGTGCCCTCATTGGTCATGTGTGCGTTCGTGGGTTGGAGGAGGGGCTCTGTAAGGAAGTCTGAAGGAAGGGGCAGATTTTTTTCGGCTGCGTACTTTCAAATTCTAGCGCACTCGAGCTGGTTTCTCCATTCTTACCTACCCTACCTTTAACACAATCTTTTGAAAAAGAAAATACTCTTACCCTTTGTCAAGAGGAATTCATAAGCCCTCCGCATTTTGTCCAATATGGTTTTGTTGGTAGGAATGGGGGGCAGATGGGTTATTAGATCAGCAGCCCACCTATTTGAAGCCCTTTTTGGCTTGCCATAAAATAGAATGGGCTTGTAGCCTAGAGCAGAGGTCTTCAACAGGGGGTCCGCGACCCCCAGGGGGTCCGCGGAGGTACTGCAGGGGGGTCGCGAAATCTTTGGTTGATTAGAATTTTTTTTATATTTCTTACATTTTATTTATTTTTTATTTTTACATTTTATACTGGACAGACCTGGTAAGCCCAAACGTGTAGTTCGGGTGAACTGGGAACGTCTGGAGGAGGCCCAAGTTCAGGAGGCCTTCAACGCACACCTCCGGCGGAGCTTTTCGGGCATTCCTGTGGAGGTTGGGGACATTGAACCAGAGTGGGCGGTGTTCAAAGCCTCTATTGCCGAAGCCGCGGCGGGGAGCTGTGGTCTCAAGGTCTTAGGTGCCTCAAGGGGCGGTAACCCTCGAACCTCCTGGTGGACACCGGTGGTCAGGGAAGCCGTCCGACTGAAGAAGGAGGCCTTCAGGGATTTGTTATCCCGGGGGACTCCCGAGGCAGTTGCAAGGTACCGACGGGCCCGAAGGGCAGCAGCCTCAGCCGTGGCCGAGGCAAAGCAGCGGGTGTGGGAGAAGTTCGGAGAAGCCATGGAAAAGGACTTTCGGGCGGCACCAAAGTTGTTCTGGAAAACTGTCCGACACCTCAGGAGGGGGAAGCAGGGAACCATCCAAGCTGTGTACAGTAAGGATGGGACGTTGTTGACCTCAACTGATGGAGTGTTAGGGCGTTGGAAGGAACACTTTGAGGAACTCCTGAACCCGACAACTCCGCCCTCTATGTTAGAGGCAGAGCTGGAGTATGACGGGGGATCAACACCAATCTCCCGGGGGGAGGTCACTGAGGTCGTCAAACGACTCCACAGTGGCAAAGCCCCGGGGGTGGATGAGATCCGCCCAGAAATGCTGAAGGCTCTGGGTGTTGAGGGACTGTCATGGTTGACACGTCTCATCAATGTTGCGTGGAAGTCGGAAACAGTACCGAAGGAGTGGCAGACCGGGGTGTGGTTCCCCTTTTCAAAAAGGGGGATCAGAGGGTGTGTGCCAATTACAGAGGCATCACACTACTCAGCCTCCCCGGGAAAGTTTACTCTAAGGTACTTGAAAGGAGGGTCAGGCCGATTGTCGAACCTCAGATTGAGGAGGAACAATGCGGATTCCGTCCTGGTCGTGGAACGACGGATCAGCTTTTTACTCTCGCAAGGATCCTGGAGGGGGCCTGGGAGTATGCTTATCCGGTCTACATGTGTTTTGTAGACTTGGAGAAGGCGTATGACCGAGTTCCCAGGGAGTTACTGTGGGAGGTGCTGCAGGAGTATGGGGTGAGGGGGTCTCTACTCAGGGCCATCCAATCTCTGTACTCCCAAAGCGAGAGCTGTGTCCGGGTCCTCGGCAGTAAGTCGGACCCATTTCCGGTGAGGGTTGGCCTCCGCCAGGGCTGCGCTTTGTCACCGATCCTGTTTGTAATATACATGGATAGGATTTCGAGGCGTAGTCGTGGGGGGGGGGGTCTGCAGTTCGGTGGACTAAGGATTGCACCACTGCTTTTTGCAGATGATGTGGTTCTAATGGCTTCATCGGTCTGCGACCTGCAGCACTCACTGGATCGGTTCGCAACCGAGTGTGAAGCGGCTGGGATGAGGATCAGCACCTCCAAATCTGAGGCCATGGTTCTCAGCAGGAAACCGATGGACTGTCCACTCCAAGTAGGGAATGAGTCCTTACCCCAAGTGAAGGAGTTCAAGTATCTCGGGGTCTTGTTCTCGAGTGAGGGAACAATGGAGCGTGAGATGGGCCGGAGAATCGGAGCAGCGGGAGCGGTACTGCAGTCGCTTTACCGCACCGTTGTGACGAAAAGAGAGCTGAGCCAGAAGGCAAAGCTCTCTGTCTACCGGGCCATTTTCGTTCCTACCCTCACCTATGGTCATGAAGGATGGGTCATGACCGAAAGAACGAGATCGCGGATACAAGCGGCCGAGATGGGTTTTCTCCGCAGGGTGGCTGGCGTCTCCCTTAGGGATAAGGTGAGAAGTTCAGTCATCCGGGAGGGACTCGGAGTTGAACCGCTCCTCCTTCGCGTCGAAAGGAGCCAGTTGAGGTGGTTCGGGCACCTAGTAAGGATGCCACCTGGGCGCCTCCCTAGGGAGGTGTTCCAGGCACGTCCAGCTGGGAAGAGACCAAGGGGTAGACCTAGGACCAGGTGGAGGGATTATATCTCTTCGCTGGCCTGGGAGCGCCTTGGGATCCCCCAGTCAGAGCTGGTTGATGTGGCCAGGGAAAAGAAAGTTTGGGGCTCTCTGCTGGAACTGCTACCCCCGCGACCCGACCACGGATAAGCGGGAGAAGATGGATGGATGGACATTTTATTATTTTTTCCAAACATTTTTTTCCCAAAAATTGAAATGTCTTTAAATGCACATTAACATGAATCCAACATATTGTAGCGAACGGAGAAATGGAGGCAGAAGACGTTATCTTTCAGTCAGCAATGCACACATTCAGCTATACACAGTAGCTATCTCAAGCTAGGCCAGGAGACTACCCCGGACCTGTCCCACCAGGCCTCCTGTACACAAAGGGGAGGACCCGCCCCTATCGCTGCTGTGCCAATCACGAGGCCGCATGACACACGCTGGCTCTGTCAGGTTCCCCGTGATTGGCCGAGAGCCTATTCAGTCCCCAGTTTACTAAGGACCCAGACACAAGGACGCACGCTGCGATATTATTGAGAAGACCATACCTTTATATATATAAAATAACCCTCCCCACTCTGGCACCATCATACGTAATTTGTTTTCGCTAACGTTTCTACAGAAAAAGTGGAATCTTCATAAGGCTGCTATGTGTGGGAGCGGAGCTCACCCAAAGCTCAAGGCCGGAGTGATGTCCTGTTTATGAATAACTCTTTGTATTCTTCCAGGTCTGCACCTGACGTTGCTACATTAGTATTGCAAGCTGAAAACGTTCTTCTGACTATTCCCTTCGTTGGTATCTAACCCATCAGAACCTGGGATTAGTGATTGTGTCTATTTATTTTTATAGTCATAGCAATCTTATTAGCACAATAAGCATATAATGTAATAATAAGAATCCCTCTTGTAATGTTATATAAAAATAGACTCCACACACGTAAGCTTTTATGTCGACACATGGTGCTGTGTAAAGTGATGCAAAGCTGAAATCATTTTATTACCACTCTCACTCAGAGGGGATCCCCGGAAATTCACCTCATGGTTCCTGGACCACCGTAGGGCTGCCTCTTTCTGTTGAAAGCGAAGAAAGCGCACGACGAACGGTCTTGCTGGTTTCCCGTCTTTTGGTTTTGTGGCAAGTGAACGGTGGGCTCTCTCCAGCTCTGGCGGTTCGGTAAACACATCAGGACTCACGCATTCTACCAGGAGCTCGGCAATGAATTTCACCTGGTCCTTGCCGTTTTCGTTGCCCTCCGGAATGTTCACTATCCTCAAGTTGGATCTGCGTGACCTGTTTTCAATGTCATCTACATGATCCAGCAGGGTTTGAATCTGGGTTTAGAGAGCTTTGATTGTAGCTTCAGCCGAGGTCAATCGTTCAAAATTCTCTCCGGTGATAATCTCTGTAGCCAAAAGGCGGGCTTGGAATGAGCCGACCGTGTCCCGGAGGGCACCCACAGCAGTCTCAAGTGGCTTTAAAGACTCTTGGATCAGATGAGAGACATTGTCCTTCAGACCGGCTCTTTGCTTCGCCAGCTCGTCCACCAGTTGCTTCATGGAGATGGATTCAGTAGTTAGCATCTTCGCCGCCATTAGAAGTAGTCGCCCAGGCTCAGAGTTTGCTTGCTATGCTAGTAATAGCACGAGTTGCCACAGGGGTCTGTGCGCCGTGTTTCTTATTAAGTTTGGAGCTGCTCATTTTGATAAATTACAATTTTTTTACACCAAAAACTGCCAAACAAGTTCACAACGAGCTGTGATAGTTTTATAGAGAAACTCCGATGTTTTAAATAGTAAAATTGACAATGTGATCGGGAGACCTAATGCCGACGTCTTTACTCTCACATCGTCAACCGGAAGTTACAGTAAGGACTTCTGGTCAAGATAGACGAAGTTTCCTTCAATAACAACACAGTGAACGGCTCTTGCAGGATTTATTGTTAGTTGGGAGGGGTCATGACCAGTGGAGGGGACGTGCCCAGAGTGATGATCTGTCCCAGGGCAGCAGTAAACACATGGAGCTTCCCATGGCTGTGCTTGTGTTGGCCCCCCAGGCCGGGCAGGCTGACGCACACACAGAACTGGCTGTGTCCAGCTGTGATGTTCCGGGGCGGGGCCTAGCTGAGTGACTGTTATTATCACTGCTTCCTGTTTGGCACTGTGTCAAGACAGTTATGAATACCTGCTGTTTGTGCTGTAATACAGTATATGGGCCTTCTAACAACACACACTACTGTAGCTCAGCCTGGATCTACTGTAGCTGAGTCTACTGATGACTTCCTGTGATGTGGTGGAATTACAGCTAAATATCAGCTGTGATCAGTGGTGGAGGTGCTCATTTGCAGGCTGCTTGTATCGCACTGCAAACATTCCAGTTGTTTACTCTCAGCCTCACTTAAACTTCTCTCCTGCTTCATGGGGAAGTTCAAAGCTGACCTGATTTTTTTCTGGCTGAAAAACCTGCAGACTGAAAGACACAATACATCTCTATATCTGGCACTGCCTAGATATCTGTGTCTGTGTGTGCAGTCATCCCCGATGGGTACGGGCCACATAAATCCAGCCTCATCCTGAGTGAAAGTCTCAGAAAATCCAACAAAGCCGGAGTCGCTGCCTCCAAACCATCTTTCTGTCACTTGCCAAGAATCCAGATAGTACAAGTCTATACATCACAGCATAATGCTCTTTCATTGTACACAGCCTTGTTGGACATGATGTGTGGCTCTTTTGTGCAGAGCCGTCACAAAAGTACATTCACTGAGTGCAACACCTCCGACTGTCCCGCAGACACCACAGACTGTGTCCTGTCTTCAAACCGGAGGACACAGCAGTGTCATTGTCCTTTGGCTGAGGCTATAGAGGCATTCTGGCGCTTAAAAAGGCATTTCATTAACTTTGCACCCTCCATTTTGTATTACAAATAGTTCTGTAATGACATGTCCAGCCCAGAGGCAGCATGTATTCACAAAGAACAAAAGGCTCATAACTGATCAGAAGGAAGGAACTGTGGAAAGAACTCTTCTTAGAATCCCCATGCTGACACACACTGCAACTTCAGGCATTTCCTTTCATGATTTAAAAAATGACAAGAATGTATTTGTTCATTCATTGTAAGGCAAAGGAATAACAGCTTATGAGGAATCACATTTTGCCCTTTCAGAGGTCCCCATGTCCGGGTGACAGTTTTCTGAGCAAGTTAGTCCAGATGTCCTTTTTACAGAAAGTCCTCCCAGGCCACAAGGGACATGTATTGCCATCTTAGTCCTTCCATTTAGACGTGCATGTAAAATCTCTTAGGCGAGATGTCCACAAGGTCCCCTTCCAGGGCTGCTCTGCTTCCTCTGCATGTGTAAACTGTTGGTGGTTAAGTTACCTTGTGGGAAATTTAGACGCCAGCTTTTGACAAGGAAGAAGAATGCATGGAATAACAAAGACAGTGGGTGTTTCTCAATGTCGAGGAAGGCTGCTCCAGAGCCACTATTTCAAGGATGCTACGTCATCGAGTCTCGCCGAAGGACTGTTCCAATGTCCAGGATGCTTGGAATTCTACCGAGGCCGGCGTCCTTCGTTGCGGGAAATTTCGAGGCTGCACATGTGTATCCTCCGCGGCCTGAAAATCCCCACAATGCTTTGCACACGGACCAATTTCCAAATCTTTGGCGGAAATCGCTCTCCATTTAAGTTTAGTAAACCAATAGAACCAGCTTTCAACAAAAGGAAGACCCAAGGATTTCCCCAAGAGGAAAATATTGATTATAAATTAAGTATTAAACAAATAGATTAACACAATTAAGCTAGTAAAAGACCAGGGAAGGATCACATCATGATAAGGGAAAAGCAAAGCAGGTATTGCCAGTTTTTATATTGTGGAATAATAACTAGGAATGATTGAAATACCTGTTGTATTAAATTATTAAAAAACCTTTTCTGGCTATTGTTTGTATAAACAGTATTTGCATGTTATAAAAAATGAACTGACTGAATAGTCTGCATGGCAAAATGTGCTGTTGTAGCGCTCATATCAGTGGCGGCCGGCCCATAGGTGGCGCTAGGGGCGCCGCCCCACCTCTTCCCACATTCTAGATTGTCATCAAAAAATACTTTAATTGTTTACATTTTATATATTTGGTGTCAGTTAAATGTATAATCTATGATAAAATATCGATAAAAATTGATTGAGAAGGAAAATGATGTTTAATCACTTAAAGAAACACCCTTTGAGAGGAGGACACTGGAGGCAAAGCTGAGAGTAAAAGAGCTCAGACCTGATCAGCCTGACATAGGCAGGAGTTAAGGACAGAGGAAGGCAGTATACGTGCTCTTTTTCAAGGAGCTGGTTTAGCAAGAAGGCTAACTACCTGTAGCAACACCAGTGCTATATTTAGCTTCCCCTGCCTCCCTTTTCAAACGTCAGGATCAGACCAGTCTATGGACCGACCCAGCATGGATCCAGACAGATGTGAGTGACTTAAAGCACATATCAGAAAAAACTAAAAAGCATGAACAAACTAGAGTCCACATTAGGGTGGCCATTTCCATAACACCAAAAAGGAGGACACTTTGGGATTATCTTTTAGTTTTTATCCTGGCTTCACTGAATCCTTCACACTCAAACACAATAAGACTAGTGTACACTCAAAAAACTAAAACGATGATTTACTTAATTTAATTGGTGAAACATTTTTACACTTAAAAATATTGAGTAAATCTTAAAGCTGTGAAATCATTTAAATGTACCTTATGAATTGAGTAAATGTAAGTACAAAAATCAAGTAGGTCTAAATAACTACATTTAGTACCATAACATATACAATTGAGTAAATATAATTAAAATCCTAAGTCAATGCAATAGTAACCCTAAGTCAAAACCACTATTTTTTTTTAGTAGATATCACTTAAATGCTAGGTAGATGTAACTGAAAAGGAGACTATTATTTAACAAAACAAATGTGTGAAATGTACTCGATGTTTTTAACTACATTTAATTAAAACTGGACGATTAAATTATATAAATATATGTGTTACATTTACTTATTTTTTTAACTGTATATACCCTTTACTCCAGGAGTGCTTTACCTGAGGTCAATACATCTAATAAAACCAAAATGATAAACATAACACAATAAGCAATTGTACACATTGACATTTGAATTACACATTGATTGTTCAAATTTGACCATGACATTAAGTCTCAAGCTGGTTTAGTTTGCAAATTACATTTGTAACAATTAGGGGCTGTTCTTGACAAAATACACACACACATTTGATGACTAATCGATTAAATCAACATATTCTTTACAAAGAATCACACAAAAACACAATTTTAAATCCTTGTGTTTACCAGAGATATCTACGAGTGTCCGTGAGGGACATTATTCAAAAATACCGTTCACATACACATGTGAAGCACTCTCACACACATGAAACAATCTCTTATACACATGAAATGCTAGTAAAGTTAGTAAAGTTAGTAAAGTTAGTAAAGTAAAGTGCTTCACATGTGTATGTGAACGGTATTTCTGAATAATGTCCCTCACGGACACTCATAGATATCTCTGGTAAACACAAGGATTTAAAATTGTGTTTTTGTGTGATTCTTTGTAAATAATATGTTAATTTAATCGATTAGTCATCAAATTAAGTTTCTTACAAATAAGACATTCATCATGAAAAAAAATACATTAAAAGATACTAATTAACTAAAGAAATCTTCATCGACCAAAACCACAAATACAGTCAACTAATCGACTAAGAAGGTAACAATGGTAACAATGGCCAAGCTATAAAAACGATCCTTTAAAACACGGGTAAAATGCAACAAGACCAATTGCAGCAGAGAAATCTTAACTTGGATTATTTAACAGTAAAACTTTTAGGCATTTTATCTAGCTTAACTTTCAACCTGGTATATTTTTGCCAATGAGCATGTGAACATTTCCATTGAGCTATGGGAGCAACGGGCTGAACTAAACTCTGCATATGACTGAAATGCACCAAGAACAGTGACACTTTACAACAACACCAGTCCAAATGCAATCAATGCAACTCTCAACTCGTACCTTTTAGCATCTTGCTGAACAGTAGTCGGCAACTACATATGCAGGCAATTTTTCAGTCTTTGAACTTTGGTTGAAAGGTTTCCAGGATCCAGCTCCAACAGTAGTTTTTGGAATACCTCAAAACTATATTTGAGATTCTTGGGGTATCTCAGATCCAAGGCATAGGTTAGTCCCAACAGATAGCAGCAGGCTCTGCTAAGATCCCCAAGACTTCTGAGGACAGGGATGCCCTCAATCACAATCCCTACATCAGTAGGTTCATCGACCGACCCATCTTGGTTCTGCAGCAGGTACATCTTCATCACCTCCTCTGCCAACTCCTCTTGTACACTCACAGGTGCATCAGCAGCATCCTGCAGACATTGAAAAGATAACTGGTTAGTGCTTACTTTCAGCCTGCATGTTACAAGACACACAAAAAGCAATTCATCACTGCTCACTCACTAAGTATGTTATTGATCATCTCACAGTCATCCATGATTACATTATTTAAAACTAACACTGTTAAAAATCCTGAAAACTATTGTACTAACTAGGGCTGCAGCTATAGAGTATTCTAACGATTAATTCATTAATCGGACAATACATTATTTTGCTTTATTAAAAGAGCAATAGTAAATATAGAAAAGAGAAAATAAGACCGGCCTCTTAAAATGAAGAAAAATCAACATTGTTATTGTTTAAATTGCATACAATAATATTATCTGTCAAAACTAGACCCATTTAGTGCATTACGTTTTAAAGAACCCATTTTCTGAAATGCAAAAACTTAATAATTATTATTAAATAATTATTGGTTTTTTATTTCAAATAACTTTAAAAAAACAAAGGTTTACATCTTCTGGGCTACTCATATAAGGCTACTATAATTGTAACTGATCACTGCACATCTGTATTGGCCTCGGTCTCACCTCTGTGCCACGCTGTCTGTCTGTTTGTCTGCTTGACAGAGTGCGTGTATGTCTGCCCCACTGCTCGATATTTTTAGTAATCGAGTTAATCGAGGAATCATTTCAGCCCTAGTACTAACCTCAAAGTCCTTGATCAAGGCACTCGCATCTTCTCCCAGATGGTCGATGAGACATCGGATGACAACCTCTCGTTTTCGCTGAATGGGGATTCCACTCTGCAGAACAGAGCAGTCTTTCAACAACCAATACAATGTATTACTCTGCACATTACTCAAGCAGACTTTTGCTTTACTTTAATGTCAAACTGTTTCAATTTAATTAACATTAAAGAAATGAAACATTGTCAGTATAGTATGTTGTGGAGGGATGTAAAGTAGATGCAAGAATAAACGTCTAAAGTAATTAGTGATTGTATTTAACTTACAAAGCAAAGAAATGCGATGAGACAGGTGGAATTATTAGGCAGTTAAGGAGGTAACTGTATAAGTGGGGGATAACATGTTAATACCTGAAGTAGAATACTCATTTTTGCCCGATGTCGCTCTCCACAGCACCCTTTTCCTTGGAACATGGACAACAGTTTTGGGGAATAGAAGTCCAACATTGACATGAACTTTGGCTCAAGATTCAGTGTGGTGATCCTCTGAAACTCTGCGCTGACCTGGAAGAGAGAGAGATGAGAAAAGAGAACAAATTAGTTATGATTCAATTTATTGTCATTTCAATCCATCAAAAACTAAAGTCCATATAGCTTTCAATAGGATGTAAAACTGTGACACATGCAGGTTATCCGTCCGTAATGTCTGTGTTGACACTGCTTAAAGAAAATTCCATTTACTCACTTGCGAGACATCAAACAAGACAGGCCATCTGTCCTTGATGTCTTCTATGCTCATCTGTAGACTGATGACATCATGTCTTCTATGTGCAAAAGTTCGGCACATCAAGTCCTTGATGGCTGTGCTGTCTGTCTCTTCTTGGATTCGGCGATTAGTTGGTGTCGATCCAGCTCGTGTTGTTCCTTCGGGTCTCCTGCGGATAATGTGGGAGAAACACCACTTCTCCTTTTCGTGCTTTCTTTATATTCTTTGCAGGTGCCCTGTCATCAGGGCGCTTATTCTTAAGTGAATTGCAGGTAACCTCAGGAAATCCAAGACTTCGGAGCTTCGACCTGTAATTTCCCATCTTGTATTTCAGACTATACATCCATCCAATCCAGCCATTACGACTGCCTGGTTCCGTCAGACATGGGTGCTTTTTGACTAAAGCCTCTGCCACCTCACCAATCTGAAGGCCTGAGGGGTATGCTGTGTAACTGTACATGTAGTCTGCCAATTTTTCCATGATTTCAGACTTCACCAGAGTTTTGTTCAGCACAGTACAATCTTTGACAAATTCTTCATTGGCATTTTTCAGTACTGTCTCTGTAGCCACAGAAAAAAGTGGAATGACAATTGCATCCGGCCATAATGTCCTCTGAGGGCTTTCACGGGGAGATAGTAGAACAGTGTCTTGTGATGACACTGACATGCCATCTGTCTGGTCCATTGAATCAGTTGCAGAGCTTGAACTGTCATTCAAATGGGTTATATTTGTCTCGTTTTCAGTCAATGTCAACACAATTGACGGAATGATCACAACTTTGATTGTCCCTTTGTGTTTGATCTGGTTGGTAGAATGGAGTGTGAAGTAATCGCCAAAGTCCTCATCCAAGTAATGCAGGGTAAAATCCTCAATGAGTCCAAATGTCTCCTTTACAGTCTCATGCAACTGCTCCACAGTGCTGGGTATTCCTGAGGACAGTAGAAGCTTCTCACTCCGGTGTTCTATAATAACTTTCAAGGCAACCAAATCCATCTGGACAGAAAGAAAAAACCCTGAATGAGTGTTTGCCAGAGTCTAACACTGGCAAACAATGTGACGTTTCAATGTCACCATGCGTTTGCCTTCCACAAAATATGCTGCCAAGGGATATGTGTCACCAAGTTCACTATGCTGTAGCAGGGTCATTTTCCCAGAGTGGTCCAACATAAATGCTCTAAAATGTTCATCATACCAGCTGTTAAGGAATTTCACAATGAAACTGAGATTGTTGTCTACAATAACAATCTGTGAAATCTCCACAAAATCAGGTAGACCACCAGTGGACCCATACGGCAAAACCATCCCAGCAGCATATTTAGTTCCATGGTGTATCACTACATTGGCCAAGTTCACAGAGGTTTGTGTTGGATAAACTTCCTTGAAAGACTTCTGTATTTCCATATCAAGTAGTTCTAATGGAAGAGATGATACTTTAGTGACACATATTGTAGGTTTTGAAGCATTTGCTTGTGAATTGTATGCCATCATCATTTGGTGCTTTGAGGCAAGTGACATCAATATGTTTCTAAAGCAGTTTGTGTATCTAGCAACTTGCTTAAAGAAGCTATGTTTTGCCTCAAAGCGCATAGTCCAGAGGCTAACCAAAGGACCAAACCCTCTTATCATATCAGGATAATGCTCCAAAGAATGGTGCTTTGGGGTTAGTTTTTGCTCTGGGAAAACTTCCAACAGCCTGTGGCGATGTTCTGATATCAGTGTATCTAAGTAGCAAATACTTTCCTCAGTATGAATAGGGGATACTACAAGCTCAGTAATATCTTTTAAATTCATGAGAACTTGCCATGCTGGATCATTCAGTGGTATCTTCGCACCAATAATGAATGATAATAATCTTAATAATGTCCAGTTCTCACTAGCATTCCCACCAATAGTTTTGCGAGATACCAAATTTGTTGGGATAGGTTGGGGATGATCAGTTTTATCAGTCCATCTGTATGGAAATTGATTTATGGAATTGTTCAGTTCTATCAAGGTGAAATATCGCTTGCGGATGAACAGTTTAAAACATAGTGCCAATTCCAATGGAATTATGCCTTCAAAAAGATCGTGTAAAACATCTGGTGGGTACCCTGTTACAAAATGGAAATAACTTAATTTCCCAGTTATGGGACAACCTTTCTTCACACCACAACAGTGTACCTGAGCAGGATTTCCTTTCACAGACTGAACATGTAAATCATAGTTATCTTTTGTTCTTGGTGGAAAAGCTCCTGAACGCACTTCCTTTTGCTGATAGTCAGAATGGTCCCCAATGCAAAACCTACAGATATAATGTCCAGAAAGGTTTTCAACAAGTCCACCCAAAGAATGAGCACAAGATTGTCTGCTGAAACACAAAAAACAGTACCTCTGATATTTGTACCAACCTGAGGCAAAAAAATTCCCTCCTTCTCTAATGTTGCGAGATCTTTCAAAAGAGGCTCCAGAACAGTTTCATAGCCACATTTTTTTACATCATTCGCTTTACAAAGGAGAGCCAAATAAATTGATGTTAGCTGTGATCTCAGTTCAGATGGTACATCAGCAAGTACCCAGTAAACTGCTGTAACTTTGTGTTTTTTTCGCGAAGTTCCAAGAGGATTGCAGATTTCAAAATCGTCTACATAAAGTATAAGTGAAATTCTGAACTCTTCATTAGCTTGAAATGCATTTAGCTTGAAATATTGACCATCATGGAAGGATGCCAACTTTGAAATGTTTGAATGTTTAGTCAATACATTGTTCACAATGTCTTCATTTTTCAACAATTGCTGTAAGGTTTGAAGAATAGGCACATACTGAAAGCTGCAATTCCCCTCTGGATCCAAAATATACTCAACTGGCTCAATTACACTGAAGTTTTCCTTAAAATATTTTCTCCTCCTAAATTTGGAAGAAAATTGTCCCTCAGGACCAAAGGCTGCACTAAGAGGATTAGAGGGACACAGTTTCTCTACCAATTCACTGACAATTGCTTCATCAACAGCACAGTTATTCTTTGTAAAAATATCATTTACTAACTTTGGAATATACTGAGTTGAGGATGTGCAGATAAACTGAAGCTGTTCCACCAAGTCATCAACACATTTGCCAGAGATTATAGATGCTTTCCAATTTTAACAAGAGAGAAGCAATATGTTGCACTATTTCACTTGAATTATCCCTTTCACAACCCAGCTCTAAGGTGGTATCTATGTCCACATGACCATGCGAGTCCAACACTGGAAAGTGGATTTCATTCTCAGTAAAAACTGGATGTTTTGCAATCACATCAGTCTTAAAATCTTTCCATGAATAGGATCTGTGTTTTCTACTTCTGTGTGTCGCATAAGTCCCATATATGTTTGTCTTGAAATCACATCCATGAAAAGCACATTCTATGGTTTCATGTCTTTTCAAGTGGAAATTGATATGTTGAAAATAGTCTTTTGTATTGGGATAAAATGAGTCACAAATTGACATGTTAAAGACTGCACACTTCACACTCGTCAGTTCCCTGCAAATTGTGGGATCTATACAAGTGTGTTCGCAGGCCACTCCATGTCTTAAAGGAGCAAGGGCAGTTTAAATGAAGACAGGGTACTGAATATCCATGACCAAAGGTACCGTGCTTCAATCGATAGTGCTTGAGAAGTGACCCTTTCGCTGAAGCCACAAATGAGCAGAGCTTACATTGCCATCCCATAAGCTCCAACCTAAAAAAGTGAGGATAAATAGTGTTATCACATGGAGCAAACAGACTGGTTTAATGCTACATCCATTTACCTACATACTTTTTGGACTAATATGTTTTATCATACTGAGTTTTAAAAATGACACCCAATTGTATTTACTCATTGATGCCAATAATTACATCTACTCCAAACTATAGTTAATGGAACATCTACCGTAATTGCACAAACATTTGGAAAACAGTCAATAAAAATGATTGGAGTTGCAGTGTTCAGAGCCAGGATCCTCAATTGCAGTATACAACGCAGAAGTAAATGCTTAATATCCATGACCCAATGTTGCAGGGATATAATTAGTAACAGTTTATAGTATCAAATCCTAGATATTTGTATATAGTCACTGTTTATGTTTCTAACAAATGCTTCCTGGCCTTTGCAATCCAACATGGTCAAAATCAAGGTGCAACAAATGTTGCTTATTCCCGATTTCTTAAAACTTGTATAAAGCAAACTAATATGTTGTCACAGTTGTTTCAGTGTTTAATAAAATAATGACATTTACCTTCTGTTTTGTTATCTTCTTTCAACCGTTAGCGCAGTCGGTGCTGTGAAACAAATATTGAAAATATTTAACATGCTTCACAAAATTCAACTTTACTTGCTCTAGCCATCATCAAGTGTTCCCTCATAAATATGAAACACATAAGTTGGGCAAGTAGGCAGCTCCTCTTAAGAAAATACAATGCCTTATTATAATAAGTAATGCAACCGGAAGTCCCCGGAGTTGGGGAAGGCTTCAGTAGAAGCTGCTGGGACTCCCAGCAGCTTCTACTGAAGCCTTCCGAGTAAATCGTCAGAACGCCGACACCTCCTCATCTCCACCGCTCCCATGTTTGATTTTGTGTCGCCATAAGTTAGTCTCTCTCCCTTAGTGCGCGGGGCTAATGCTAATCATGCTAATTCTAATCATGCTAATGGGAGGATAATAAAATGGCAGCTTCACAAAACGTGGCGTGGTTTGCAATCCGCACAGCCAAACAGAAATAGGAACCTTTTTCTCCCCGAAAGTCCCTGCTCTCTAGCAGGGGCGGAAAGGGGTGAACGCAACATTTCGGAACTAAAGTGGGAAAAGCCTATTGCTTAATGTGTTAGGTCTAACTTGAAGCGTGTGCTCTGCTCACTGGTCCACTCACAGCGGCAGAGCTGCAGGTGATCATGCAGAGCTGCGTAGTCAGCAGAACCTGAACCTCTCCCGATTATACTTCACTCGCGTTTATGTCCATATCGATCAGATCTAGCTAGTTTTAGTTAATTATATGACTGCCTCCTTATCAGGGGTACCTAAACAATAAGCGTTGCTTAGTAACCGGGTGTGGCGGCAAAGCCCCCTTCACAGCCTGTTCAAGGCGAGACTGTTGCGCCGTTATTCCGTCATGGCGGGACTAAAGACACACATATTCGCCGGCGCTGTTACACGTCAGGCCGGCATGCCATCTAATGTCACACACTGGGGCAGCATTATGCTGGTATTGCCTGATTAAGTAGGAAAAAGTCGACGTAATGGCGGATCTTCTTTACTACAGCATTTCTGAATAACAGTGTAAAAGGGGCATAAAATAAACAGCTAACTATGCCACACAGACAGCTGGTTGGTTAAGTACGTTAAAACAACAACTGCAGACAACGCAGGTGCTAATGTTTTCTTTTTACTCGAGTAAAACGTTAGCTTCACTTCACTGGATATCACAGCCCTTGGACTGTGTCCACCATGCGTGTGTAGAAGCGGACAGAGAACTAGCTAGCTAGACGACAGCATGGCTGCAAGTGTGACAGTATTTGATAATTACACACTATAAAGTTGTATATGCACAAAGACAGGGTCAATATTTCATTAACTTTTGCTAGCTGGCCACTTACCAGGATTTTCAGGGAGTTGTCCTGGTGGTTCTCTTCTTGGTGTTTGCTTGCTTGTTGGTTGTCACATGTGGCGTAGAAAAGTAGATTTCCCATGAGCACATATTTTGCGCGCGATGGTGTCCTTCAACGTCATGACGTTCAGTGTAATTTACTCAATGTCTTAAGTTGTTGTTAAAGATTAAGAATATTGATTTGGAATGATTAATAATTGCTGTTCCTGAAACTGATCAGTATAATTAGCCAATTCTCAAAATTTTGACTGAAATTTACCAAATATTAAGGATATCTTAAAAATATAATTTGTTAGTCAAATAATCATTTATTTTCATGTAATCAACTTAAATAATAGTAGTAATTTAAGACAAAACTAACTGTTCGATTTTTAAGCATTTATTTTGGTATGTCCAACTCAAACAATTACTTTGGTGATATTTAGAGATTTTATTAAGGTAATATAGCTTTTTATTATTGTGATATCTACAAAGCCACTGATTTAGTTTTTAGAGTGATACTAACCACAAGTTGAATGTCTATTTTCGATACTTTTGCTCTTTCCTGGCTGCTTCCAAGAGTTTTTTGTTTGTAAGGAGTCTCTGGTACATGTCTGTGCACTCAAATGTAAAGTTGACACAAATTTGCAGCTCTGCCTTGACGCTGTCCACATCCAGACGATTTCTCTCATTTCTCCATGCTGAGGTCATCATTGAGAACACACGTTCTGTATGGGCATTGCTACATGGGATGGAGAAGATGTAGGCGCTGACCTTCCTCAGATTCACAAGTGGGACTTCTGCTTTGGAAAACAGTTTCAGATACCGGTCCTCACTGTGGCATCCTTCCATTTCTGAAGAGCTGAGAATAGCTTCCATCATGCCATATTCCTCATAGAGTCCATCCATGTCAATGTCTTTCAGGCTGCAGGCTTGGACTGCATCACTGTATTCTCCTAGGACACAGCAGTTGTGAGGCCAAGCTTTGACACTTTACAATGAAAGCTGTTCTCAGAGAAGTCATACCTTTCACTCACGTATTTCTTGGCTCTTTCATAGAAAACAAGAAAATCAGCCTCACATTTCTTTGCCAGATCAGGGGTTAGCTGCTTGAGTTTGTTGTTCACAGCAAAGCCAAAAAATTGTCCTTTAACCTTCTCTCAAGTTTCCCTTTCAGTTCAGTCATTACCTTAAACACAGAGGTTATGCTGAATAATTTGGCCTCAAGTGCTTCAATGCAGTCTGAAAACACTTTCAGAATGTGACTGAGGAAGAGAAAATACATCTCAGATACTTCGTTGCCATCCTCTCCAAAGCATTTCCACAAAATCTTGGAGCATTCCTCCTCACCTAGACTCTGAAAGTAGCTGGTCAGGGGTCTCCAACACTTCAGTATTCTGTCAATAGATGGCAGCAGAGACAACCATCTCGTGACAACGTGCCGCACAAAGCTTTGGCTTTTGTTTTTCCACAGGTCATCCCTTTTGCTATTGCTGAGTCGTTGTAGATTGTGCGATCAACTTGTATTCCCAGTCTACACTCCTGTATGACTGGTGATGCTTGACGGCATGATAAACTTTATAAAGTTCTGCAGCGGAGATTTTTCATCTTGAGGCGATGAAGCTTCACGGAAAAACGATAAAAGTGAAGAGGCACCTGCGCTTTGATCATTGCTTTTGTGCTTATCTGTGTTAGCATGTCTGTCGACAGCACCTTTTCCTTTGCTGCTTACGTCCACATCGCAACGACACAACCTGCAAAAGCACGGAAGTCGTCCTTTCGGCTTTTTGTGAGGAATCCATGCTCTTTCGACCATTCAGGATTAAATGAAGTCTTTCGTTTCGGCATTTCTGCGGTTTAACCTACCGCTAACTAGGCGGAGTCGGCTCGTGAGCTAGTCCGCTAGCGCTAACGTCACTCTGTGCCACAGTGCCCTGCCGTGAACGTGACGTCAAGAAGCACATGGCTAATTGTTTACGTTTATTAACCAATGAAATACAAGATATTTATTTGACATCGCAATCAGCCAATAATTTGTAAGACCACAAGTCTTACGGGGATATATACTTACACGTAACTTATTTTTTGTATTTCTTTGTATAATTGTCTATTTTTCTTTTATACCCTAAAAGTATAAAATAGGGATGACCTCAAAAGGAGGACAAATGAGCGTCCGGCTCAAGGCTGCGCCGGCAGACGGGCACAGACATTGAAAACCGGACTGTCCGACCTAAAACCGGACGGATGGCCACCCTAGTCCACATGGATGATGCTATGCGACTAGCCATGTTTAGGAAAGTAAACACAGCTGTCCAATGAGGGCTACAGGATAGGGATCAGTAAGCATAATAAGGAGGTTGACAAAAACAGCACTAAAATAATAGACTGTATCAAGTGCTGTGTGCCTTTGAGCTAGCGCTGCATTGTAATATGACATATGTTTGGAGTTTGAGTATAAGTTTGCTTACATTTTGGTAGAGCCTGGAGAAAAATGCACCAGCCTCCAGTGGGTCATAATCATATTACATTTCAGCCTGTGAATGACAGCATGTCTATAGTACATTAGTATATGTATGATAAGGATGGCTTCTGTATGCAAAGTGGGAGGAAACAAAGTATCTGAGGATTCTTCAGAGGGATAAATGAGCCCATACAGTACAGCTGGCACTGTGACAACATGCATTATGCAGAAACCGCAGTGCAGTTCCTCATTCTGTGATAAAGGCCTTCATTATTCCAGGACAACATACCATGCACTGTACATGCAGCAGACAAAGCTGCTGTCTGGGACACCTGTCTCTGCATTTGACTTGATGCTCTTGTCCCGCTGACAGCAGCAACCTTTATCATGCTGATGTTTAACATGACACAACAACACATGTTCATGTCGAGCTCATTCTCGATAGGGCTGGGCAACATAACATAGATGAGAGGATATATTTCTCTACATGTTCTGTTGAGGCAGAGCGGCCTGTGTGTCTGTTTGCGTTATTTTTCCTTCTATTTCCCCTTGGATCCGCAGAGAATGAGCAAAAGGCTATGAAAACACATTCAATGTATCCTGATGAAAAACAATACCCCCTCTTTTTTAATTGTGTGTGCGCACATCTAGGTATATAGAATGTCAGCCATTCATCTATCCTTCCAGTTCATGGCTCTGTCTTAGAAGCCAGTTTTAAAAGCAAAACAGACAGGAGACTTCCGGTGAGCGTTTCCAAGATGGCGACATAGATTGTTAACTCTGCCGGTCAAAGAACATAGAAGCATCCACCAAAACCCGAAAACCTACTTCGTTTAACAAGAAAATTACCAATAATGAGTCGTGCAAGTCGTAGAAAGTTGAAAGGGGGGGAAAAAAAGTGACGACAGCGGAGAAATAAAGAAAACAACAGGTGTTGACAAAACGGGGGGTTACATATTGTAACCCTAGTTATATAAGCACAGGCGGAGCCCTCTACTGGACTCTATGGGTACTACTCTCATCAATGATACGCGAGCGTTCACACACTGAGTTTGTATAAACATAGCCGGCCAATCAGGGCGAGCCTACCTGAATGCGCTCGCAGGCACACAGTATATAAGGCGGCATGCCTCCTGACTGTCATCCTACACCCTCTTCAGCGAGCGGCATAGGAAAGACAGGGCCCCTAGGTAGAGGGCTCCGCCTGTGCTTATAGAACTAGGGTTACAATATGTAACCCCCCGTTATATCTCACACAGGCTCCGCCCTCTACCGGACTCTATGGGTACAGTGGGTGGAGCCCCAATGGATAAACGCCCTGTCGTCCAACAACATCGACCCATCACACTGCCCCTGACCGGCCTTTGGTTAACAGCCACCGCACCCCAACTTCCTCTCATCCGGTTGTGATTGTGGAGAAGTCGGGGCCGCAGCTTACCTGGCTGGGTAGAGCCTAATTGGTCTGAATAAGCCCATAGCTCCACCCTGCAGGTGCCAGCGCAAGTGACTATACACTGTGCACTACGTTTCCCAGTTCCCTAAGGAGCACGGGGAGAACGTAAGTGTACCGTTTCCCCCACACTCACACGCGCTTACCTCGCATAGAGTGTGCATGGACCGTAGTGGGGAAGGCTCTCCCCGCCCGCCCACAGGCAAGCGGGGAGAGCCTTCCCAGCCCTGTATGGGCTTACTGCGCGCCATGTTTCCCGGGTCTCTAAGGAGCATGGGAAAACATAAGTGCATTATGTCCAGGGGGGGGGGGTCAGATACCTACTGACCCACAGCCACCCCCCCCCCCCTCACCAGTCCTGTGTTGTCCCAGCTAGCAGAGACGGTGAAAAGGAGCCAGACATGTCCAAGAGATAAAACCTTATGAAGGGGCCTGGCGTAGACCAAGACGCCGCGGTGCATATGTCCTCCACACTCACGCCGTTGAACAAGGCTGTTGATACAGCCATACCACGTGTAGAGTGTGCATGGACCCCAGTGGGGAAGGCTCTCCCCGCCTGTCCATAGCATGTGAAATGCACTCGCAGAGCCATCCTGTCAGGCGTTTCTTGGACAGAGCTTTACCGGCCACAACATCCCCAAAGCACACAAACAGCTGTTCAGTGCGCCTAATGGAAGCTGTGCGCCCTTCATAACATGCCAGCGCACGCACCGGGCAGAGGAGGTGCAATTTAGCCTCCCTGGCCCCAATATGGGGTGGAAGACTAAAGCCGTCTAACTGTACAGCCCTCGACCTGAACGAACTCCTTAGGTTCTTGGGAACAAAGGAGGGGTTCGGTCTGAGTGTCGCCCGCTACGGTCACCCCGAATCAAAAGGCAACCCGGGCGCACCGACAGAGCGGTCAGCTCGCACACTCTCTTGGCCAAAGTCAAGGCAAGCAGCAAAGCTGTTTTTAATGATAGTGCCTTCAGGGAGGAGAGCTCCAGAGGCTCAAATGGTTCTGTGACCAGAGCCTCGAGCACCAACGGCAGATCCCATTGCGGGGTGGAGACATGCACCACTGGGCGCTGTCTCCTGACCCCCTGCAAAAAACGCGCCATAAGCGGTTGATTAAAGGCTGACCTGCCACCAAAACCCTCATGGCAGGACGAGATGGCTGCTGCATACCAATTGTGGAATGAGCAAGCCCCCTGTCCTCCAGTATCTTTAAATAGGACAGAATAGAGCCCAACGTACATGATAGAGGCTCTAGACTCCTTTCTTCACACCACCGCTGGAATCCCAACCACTTCGTCCTGTAACAGGCTGTGGTGGATCCTGCTCTTGCTGCCTGGATAGTCTGAATAACATTGTCAGACCCCTGTCTGACACCCCTTCTCGGCCTGTCCCTCTCAGGAGCCAAGCCTGGAGAGGTTGGCCCAGAGTGGGTAACGCCCATATTGCACCTGCGGTGGAAAGTCGTAGAGCAGCTATCTTGGCCATGGCTCCTGTGCAAACGTGTCCACCCCCAAGGGTGGATTGTCCTGCTGAGCCAGGGAGAACCACCATTCGTCTGGCAGGGGCCCGCCTCTTGACATGAGGCCGGCCCCCCCCTGTTCTCCAGTCCCGGAATATGGGGGGCCTTTAGAGACAATAACATTTTTTAAATTAGCATAATGTTCAAAACAGTGCAATATTCACTTAAATTTCAATTTTGAGTTTTTCAAAACCAAACTTTGTATACAGCATCAGTGGACGGTCAGACACATTACTGTAAAAATGAGCATGTTCAGACGATAAATATTGCCGCCATGAATCAAAACGTACTCGCAAAAAGGCGGGGCTTAGAAAGAAATGCTCATAACTCATCAACAGTGTATCCATATATCACAGATTTTGGTGGATAGGTTCAGTCAGCGCCATATAGAGAGAGAGTTACGACAACGGAAGTCCAAAATGCTTGATCATCACGTGGTTCAGGGAGACTCAATAGTTCCCCGGAAGTTCGTGGCGGGACATTTGAACGTATGATTACCGGAGATAGAACTACAATTTTTGGTAATTAGTAGTGAATAAAGGTTTTGATTTGCAATATTTATACAACATACCGATATGTGTATGTATTTACATCAATATGTTTTAAAAATAAAATAGAATTTGCTAATATTTATGGATAATATTAGGAATAGTGTGAACAGCTAGTTTACATGTTAGGCTAACGTTGCCTTGGTTAAAGAGCCTGTTGCTGTTGTTTATTGCTTTGAATTCTTTAAAACAAATATTATCTTCTTAAACTTGTATGGTAGTCAGGAGCATCACTTCCTAATGTTTATTGATATATTTAGAGGGAGGGGATGGCAAGGAATGCTTCAAAATTCAGACTAGATTAATTTCTACCATTTCTTTAATTCATGGTGGTTTCAGTAATCCCTAATTGAGGACACAAGTAATCTAAATGACTAATGTAATCTTTATGACGTTCAGAAAGGACAGGAGACCGACAGGTGCCTATCTAAGGACTAGCAGCAGCAGCATGATGATGATTATGACGTTAAATGTGTTGTTTTAGGAACATCCATTGTAAATACATGGAATTCAATAAACATTGAATAGCATGTCATGCAGTTTGTCTGTGCTTTTTCCTCCGTGTTGTCCTGGCATATCGTCTCCACCATGGTTTGCTGTGCTGTGCTGCCTGGGGATGCTCCAATCGCTCCGAAAAAGGAGTAAGAATGTACGGCTTCCCCACTGACACAGAGAGGAGGAAAAAATGGCTAGCTCAAGTCAGCAGGAGCAACTTAACAATCAAAACAGACAACAGCAAAAAAATATGTGAGGTAATCATATTCAAACACTGCATTTGCAACTTAACAATCAAAACAGACAACAGCAAAAAAATATGTGAGGTAATCATATTCAAACACTGCATTTGCAACTTAACAATCAAAACAGACAACAGCAAAAAAATATGTGAGGTAATCATATTCAAACACTGCATTTGCACTTTTTCACAAAACGAAGACCACACCATTGGGAAGCTTAATGTTTGGTTTAATACAAATAACAGGGAAAGGCTTGAAAAACTCTGAGAGTTGAGACTCAGGTGCAGGGGGAGGGTCTCAGTGCAGGTATTCAGGCTCCATTGAATCCCCCTCTGGTTCTTGTGCTGAAAGAGGGAGAAACAGACAGGAGAAAGGGTTATACACACCTATATAGCACACCTATTGGATGGGAAATAAGGTGTGGTCTTTGTTCCCAACTGAAGTTATGGAACTTTATTATTTGTGAGTTAACAAAGTATGACAAATGGCATCAGTAATGGATGTGATATGAATTTGTATAAAGTTGTCTCACATTCTTGGTCGTATTTTACGTACAGTATGTAATGAGTATAACATGTCCAGTAAGTATGAAGTGTTTCCCAATACTGTGCATTCAACCACTATGGGACATGTATGTGGGCGGACAAAACTGAGTTGTTGTGTGAGTGACTGTCACTCTGCAGGCACATTTTGATGCAGACCAGTTTGTCAAGACCAAAAAGGGCAAGACAAGGCTGAGAGCAGATGCTATTCCCACCATCTTTGTGCATCGCCCTGTGGTCAAAAAGAGGAGGGCCCCTGCGCCACGATGCACCCGGGACCTGTAAATACAGAGCCCATACCTAATGATCACAGCTATAGTGTGAAAGGTGACACAGGTATAATAAGTCTGAACTCTTAATAATAAAAGTAATATTTCTTATTTTTAAGTGGTATAATATTTTGAATCTTCGAAAATGAACAGTGCCATGCAGGCTTGGATTTTCGTCATTTTAGGGGCAAGGCCATTTGGCCTTTGGTGTCACACATTTTTTCAGGGCGCAAAGGCCACATGCCAGGGCACAAAGGCCGTTGAGGGAAACATTTGGATTTGGAACTTACGAATAAATAACTTCACTTTCTGATAAGAAAAACACACGAATGACATGGAAAACAAATCACTTTTTTAATATCAACAATGTCAAACATTATATCATCATATAGACCTATGCCTCCTTAGTATTACCGTATATAAAATGAAATACTCTACTTTGAATAATTAGTGTTTGGTATTTTTTCCATCTACTACTTCTCCCATTCACAAATCCAAAATCTAATCAAAAAATCTAAAATGAATATGTAACAAATATATTCCATTTCAGAGCAGAAGAAACAGCCTTCAAGGGTCAAACTCTGCACATACATCATTCAGCAGTGCACAGTGAAGCTCCAACATTCAACTGTATGAACAAGCAATACTTTGAAATGCAAAAGTGTGGTGTGTGTGTGTGTGTGTGTGTGTGTGTGTGTGTGTGTGTGTGTGTGTCTCTTTAATCAACTCCTCACAGCTCCTCATCTGTTCAGAAACTAGACAAAAGTTAAACATGTACGAACCACAGACTGTCTGTGTCATGGCGAATACAGTCGCTGCTTTAATTCTGTCTTTAGGACGTTGTTGTGAGTTTGGACGGAGCAGATACAGGTTAGTTTAGCCTGATCTGATCGAATGGAGATCGCTCCATTCTAGGGCTGCCCCCCGATTAGTCGACCAAAGGTTAGTCGGCCAAAAGAGTATTTGGTCGGTCAAGTTTTAATTGGTCGTTGGTCGCCGAAAAAAAACAAAAAACACGACACAGGAGGTGACGTCAGTCACTTGTTTTCACGTCAGATAAGCTGATAGTTTTAACCATGTCAGGCGTAAAATCAAGAGTTTGGGAGCATTTCGAAAAAGTAACAGACAACCCGAAGAAGGTGTTATGCAAACTTTGCAAGCAAATATTCTCCTATCATTCATCAACTACAAACATGAATTATCACCTGAAACATGTAACGACCGTTCAAGCCGTTAAAAGATGGCCGCTCTGCGGCTCTAGCCTTAATAAAAAGCCTGTCATCCACTATACGTTGATAGGGCCACCCCATCTACCTCAACTTCATCTTCGCAGCCGCCATTGAAACTCTCACAGACAACACTCGTTTTGAAGCCCCTCTTTCCGACAAAAGGAAGAGAGAAATTACCGACAAAATTGCAAATTTCGTGGCACTGGACATGAGACCTGTAAACATTGTCGAGGGGGAAGGGTTCAAACAGATGATGAAATTCATCGAACCGGGTTACACTGTACCCAAACGTGACACCGTAATGCACGCCATTAAAAACAAATATAACACCACCAAACAGGTACTTTTGGAGAAACTTAAAGCCTGCACAGCAGTCAGCTTCACTACTGACACATGGACCTCCAACCAAATGGATGGTTACATGACTGTGACGGCACACTTTATTTCCCAAGAATGGCAATTACATTCATTCGTGTTGGAGACTAAAGTGCTGGAGGTGAGCCACACAGCTGCCAACATAGCAGAGCGATTCGGCGAAGTGATGGAGGAGTTTGGGATTCCGCCAGAAAAGAGGGTCGCTGTAGTACACGACAATGCCGCTAATATGGTGTTGTGCGCTCAACAGCTCTCTCAAAACCCGTCCTGGGGTAATGTCCAGGGAATTCGTTGTGCGGGGCACACCTTGCAGTTGTGCATAAACGCGGCTGTTAAATTAGATCCCATCTGCCGAGTTATTGCTGCTGCCAGACGCCTTGTGGGACACTTCAAAAAAAGTGCCATGGCAACATCAGCTCTCACTTTGAAAGAGAAGCAACAGAATGTGGCTGAACACAAACTGATACAAGATGTGTCCACACGATGGAACTCCACTTATTCGTTGCTGGAGCGTCTTCTGGAACAGAGATGTCCGGTTACAGCTGTGCTTTCAGAACCCGGGACCACCCACCGATCTGACCGAGATCTGGATCTCACAACTGCCCAATGGAGGATAGCGGAGGACATTGTCTCCGTGCTGAGGCCCATGATCACCCTCACCGAGCTGCTCTCACAAGATGTAAACGCATCTCTGTCTGCTACGCTGCCGATGCTCGTCAACATGAAGAGGCGCCACTTGTTGAGTCGTGATGATGAGAGCACGACCGTGAAGGCAGTTAAGAAAAAAATCACAGAGGAAATCGACAAAAGGTGGGAGCTCACAGGGAGTCTGGAGGGCAGCATATATATTCAAGCTGCAGTCCTTGACCCACGGTTCAAGAGCTTGTCATTCCTCGATGCAGAGAAACGGGACGACGCATATGCAACGGTGTCGGATCTGGCTGAGAGTTTATCTCCAGCAGAAGAAGCTACTGCTCAGAGAGAGGACAGTAGCGGCGCAGAGGAAAGTGAGCCCGCACCAAAGAGGCAAAGGGAAAAGCAGCAGGACATATCAATGCTGATGGCCTTTGATGAAGATCAAGAGACGGAAGATCACAAAAGGAGATGAAGACATACTTGGAGGACCGAACCAAGGTTGACAAGGGACCACTGATTTGGTGGAAATTAAATGAGGAACGCTATCCCAAGCTTGCCAGAGCAGCTAAGCGCATCCACTCCATCCCTTCCACATCCACGCCATCGGAGCGCATATTCTCAAAGGCCGGCTTCATTGTGAGCAAGACACGGAGCTCACTTTTCCCGGACAACACAGACAAACTGGTGTTCTTGTCTCATAATATGAGAAGACTAAGATCGGAGGGAAACCCTGAAAGTCAGGTAAAAGGTAGTAGCCTAGCCTAATATAAATAACACCATAGTTTTGTAGTTTATATAGTTTTCGTTCTTCGTTCGTTCAACTGATGTGAAGTGTTTGAGTTAAGTTTTGCGGTATATTTATAATTTTTGTTTGCATTCCGACCTCAGGAAAAAACTAAATTGAAACTATATTTTTCGTTTCTTTTAAAAATGTAAAATTAATATAAATTATATAAACAAACGAATAAATAAATATAGGCTTAAGCCAACTTAAATATTTAAATATCAGTGCAAAAGTAAACAGGCCTACGGAGAAGTATTCTCAACCAGTGGCGCGAATGAAAGCGCACACATGAAATAAACCGCCTTTTTATTTTTTTATTTATTTCAACACAACAGTGTTGTGTTGAAATAAATTAACAAAATGTTAAGACAGTCTCCTTGTTGATTTTTCCAACACATTCAGAATCATAATTTAATTACTTGCCGGTTTCGCTAAAAGGCGGTTTGTTTCATGCGTGCGCTTTCATTCGCAGTGGTTGACCAGGAAAATCTTTGGTCGGGGGCAGCCCTACTCCATTCAGAGAACACGCATTTTAAAAGTTTTTCGTCTGCCGTCTTGTCTGCACACTTGTCAAAGCATGGTTTTTACTAACCGTTATCAGTATTTAGTTACTTCGGCATCATTTTGAAACCTGTATTACAATTAAATCACGGTAAAATAGGTTAATTTTGTCGTAGTTGGTTTCCACCACAGTATTTACATGGATATAAGCCCCGCCCCCTCTCCAGCGCGTCCTGTTTGAATGACAGGAGTAAACACAGCTGACAGCCGCCGTGAAACTCCAGCGGTTTAATGGCGATGAGAATATTACATCGCGTCCGTTGTGAACGCAGCATAATGCAGTTCAGAAACCACAGGCCATGGTGGCCGTAGGACGTACAATTATTTTCGGGGCTTCACGGCCAGACCGAGGGGCAATGACGGCATGGCCGTCATGGCCGCCGGTGAAAATCCTACCCTGGTGCCATGTCTTCTACTTACATTAGTCTCAAAGAAATCGGGAAGATGGGATGAGGAGACTGAGTTTCCTGAGTTTGTCATCCCTCCCAAGAAGCCTTTGATTTCATTCACCAAATTGAGGAACTATTTAGGACCAAGACTGGTTCCTCCCTCATGCAGCTCCCCAACGCAGTGGGTGTCTTGGAGAAAGAAGTTCAGGCACTCTCCAGCAGGCTTCCGTCATGCTGTGGAGTACAAGACAAAATCATTAGAAGATTCATACGGCTGAGGCTGAGAATCGAGGCAAAACAAATCCGAAATGACAGGGAAAAAAAACCTTAAAAGATGGCCATCTTGGAAGCAAGAGCCAATCCAAAAAGGTGAAAAGGAACAACAGCAGCCAAGCTTCAACATCCAGCAACCCCCAAACAGATCCACAGCTGCTATCAAACCCATTAGTCGTTGCAATGGAAATATTTGGACTAACCCCTCCACCTGTAACATCCCTGCTCCTCCACCTGCCAGCACCACTGCTCCTCCACCTGCCAGCACCACTGCTCCTCCACCTGCCAGCACCACTGCTCCTCCACCTGCCAGCACCACTGCTCCTCCACCTGCCAGCACCCAGCCAACATCCCTGCTCCTCCACCTGTAACATCCCTGCTCCTCCACCTGCCAGCACCACTGCTCCTCCACCTGCCAGCACCCAGCCAACATCTCTGCTCCTCCACCTGTAACATCCCTGCTCCTCCACCTGTAACATCACTGCCCCTCCACCTGTAACATCACTGCCCCTCCACCTGCCAGCACCCAGCCAACATCCCTGCTCCTCCACCTGCCAGCACCACTGCCCCTCCGCCTGCCAGCACCCAGCAACATCCCTGCTCCTCCACCTGCCAGCACCACTGCCCCTCCGCCTGCCAGCACCCAGCCAACATCCCTGCTCCTCCACCTGTAACATCCCTGCTCCTCCACCTGTAACATCTCTGCTCCTCCACCTGTAACATCACTGCCCCTCCACCTGTAACATCACTGCCCCTTCACCTGCCAGCACCCAGCCAACATCCCTGCTCCTCCACCTGCCAGCACCACTGCCCCTCCGCCTTCCAGCACCCAGCCAACATCCCTGCTCCTCCCCTGTAACATCCCTGCTCCTCCACCTGTAACATCTCTGCTCCTCCACCTGTAACATCACTGCCCCTCCACCTGTAACATCACTGCCCCTCCACCTGCCAGCACCCAGCCAACATCCCTGCTCCTCCACCTGCCAGCACCACTGCCCCTCCGCCTGCCAGCACCCAGCCAACATCCCTGCTCCTCCACCTGTAACATCCCTGCTCCTCCACCTGCCAGCACCACTGCCCCTCCACCTGCCAGCACCCCTGCTCCTCCCCTGTAACATCACTGCCCCTCCACCTGCCATACAGTAGGTTACTAATATACACTAACAAGATTACTTATATAAGACAGTGATAGAATACATGTTTAGTATGCTTACTTATATACAACAGTAGTATTAAACTTACCTTGTGTTTTCACTCTCACTTAGTTCCCTCTCCCTTTGCCATCATTTCAAAATCAGCTGAGCTGCAACATAATACAGACAGGTAATAATCAACAGAACACACTAAAAACACTCACCCATAAATTACGTTTTTGTTTACTGTTTGGAAGTCTCAAATATGCACTCTAAATCCATATCAATAGCGATGTATCACACAAATTTCTTCTTATTATTGTGTAACGTTAATCTTTAAACGTCTTCTTACCTTTAAAAGTCCATCACGAACGCTGCAACTCTACTGCGCTGCTAGCCGCAGATCGTGGAGCCTCTCAATAGTTAAGCTAACTTCCGGGGAACTATTGATGGCTCCACGATCCGCCATTGCTGTAAAAAAACTGGTCCATTGGAGTGAACGGAGATGTCGTAACTCTTCTATTATACAGCTCTGGGTTCAGTCTGTCTTGGGGAATAGGCACACCAAACGATTTTCATTTTGGACTATAGGGGGCGCCAAAAACACCACCTATTTATAAGTCGGATGGACGAAATAACTATTTTTTTTTTTACACATACTCTGGGGGTGACTACGAACTGAGATTTAAATTGTCGCAACAAATGCAGAATGTGGGCGTGGCCTATACATCTTTTTTAAATTGCGATAGCATAAAATGAGCTTCGGACGCAAAGCTTGGGACACACGTCACAGCCCACGACCTTTTCGAGAATGTAAAAAAGAAAACGTAATTTTTCAAAAAAACTGCTCACTAACGCCCCCTATTGTGTGGTAGTCACATATAGTTTATCAGAACTTCACGAATTTTGGCACACATTCCTCATGGAATTGCGGACATATTTCTAATTAGCTTCCACTAGCCCCGCCCCCAACAAAGTCGGCCATTTTGAAAAATGTGCGTTTTTCATGCATTTTAAGCACATTCTTGCAAACTCCTCCTAGGGAAATGATCGGAAAAATTCCAATCCAGGACAAGTTCAGCCCATATCCAATGTGATGCTAAATTGCGAAGGAATAGTCGATCGCTCAAACAAGGAGCTCGTAAGCGAACGGAGAATTTTCCATTTTTAACGATTTACATGTCACAAATTACTCCAAATTACTTCAAACTACTTGCATATAGTTTTTCCAATATTCACGAAACGCTGTATACACATTGATATTATGATTGCACACATATTTCAAATTACCTTCCATTAGCCCCGCCCCCAGGAAGTCGGACATTTTTTTAAATGGGGGTTTTTCATGCATTTTAAGCACATTTTTGCAAATTCCTCCTAGGGAAATGATCGGAAAAATTCCAATCCAGGACAATTTAAGCGCATATCCAAAGTGATGCTACATTGCGAAGGAATAGTTGATCGCTTGAGCGTGAAGCTCGTAGGCTAACGGAGAATGTACCATTTTTGACCATTTATATGTCAGATACTGAGACCCGCCTGCCTGCCCGGCACATCAACTCTCACACACACACACCCACACCTACACAATGTACAACACACACATACACTCTACAAAGCACACCTACATTGTACAACAAACACAAACAGTTTGCAGAGCTGTACTTTGTTAAAGTCCAGCCATGCGTCACGCCTCTTTTAAACATCACTGTTGGCTGAAATCGTCTCCGGAGAATACTTCAGTGTGCCCATCGGTTATAGCTCCTCCAGAGAGACTCCTCTCTCCTCTCTCCTCTCTCCTGTACATCTTTGTACCCTCGGTTATAGCTCCTCCAGAGACACTCCTCTCTCCTCTCTCCTCTAAATCAGTGTATCCTCGGTTACGGCTCCTCCAGACACCTCCTCGATAATCCATCCTCGACGAGCCTTTAGAGAAATTTTTTTCCTTCCAGACCGCGCCGACATCCGTTTCCGGGTCGCTGCCGGAGGACCTGGGAGCCTGGGACGCGAAAATGAGAGTAATGACAAACGGCTCATTTCGGAGGACTCGCGCGCGTTGCTTGACGCCGGGACGACCGGCCGCCCTCCCCGACAGGCGCACGGACGCGAGGGCCCGCTCATCACTGCGCACATCTGTGACCGCAGTTTTAATTAGGGCCCGAGCACGATGTGCTAGGACCCAACGGCGTCCTAGCACGAAGTGCGAGGAAACCTATTGTTATTGGTGGAATTCTTCTTCTTTATTATTATAGTGCTGGCGTTTCCTGTTTTTGAGGGCTTTAGGACGCTCACAAAGTTGTATAATTTTGCACGGACGCCAGGACCGTGAAAAATTCAACATTCTGGAGTCAATGGGTTCAAATTGTCCAAGGTGCTCGCTAGCGCCACCTATGAAAAACCCATTTCGGAATAAATTTACAAAGTCGCACCGTAACTCCGAATGACCTGAAATTTTGCACACATATCCGGGTGGACCTGTTCTACAAATAATCCTCTTGGACCCCTAAGCTCCGCCTACTTTTATTTTTTTCTAATTAGCATAATGTTCAAAACAGTGAAATATTCACTTAAATTTCAATTTTCAGTTTTTGAACACCAAACTTCGTATACAGCATCGGCGGAGGGTCACACATTAACGTAGAAAATGAGCATGTTAACACGATAAATATTGCCGCCATGAATCAAAACGTACTAGCAAAAATGCGGGGCTTAGAAATAAATGCTCATAACTCATCAACAATGTATCCATATATCACAGATTTTGGTGATAGGTTCAGTCCGTCTTGGAGAATAGGCACACCAAAGCATTTTCATTTTGGACTATAGGGGGCGCCAAAAACACCACCAATTTATAACTCAAGAACGGATGGACGAATTTCTTTTTTTTTCTTTACACATACTCTCGGGGTGACTATGAACTGAGATTTAAAGTGTCGCAACAAATGCAGAATGTGGGCGTGGCCTATACATTTTTTTAAATTGCGATAGCATAAAATGAGCTTCGGACGCAAAACTTGGGACACACGTCAAGACCACGACCTTTACGACAATGTAAAAAAAAACGTAATTTTTCAAAAAACTGCTCACTAGCGCCCCCTATTGTGTGGTAGTCACATATAGTTTCTCAGAACTTCACGAATTTTGGCACAGAGATTCCTCATGGAATTACGGACATATTTAATTAGCTTCCATAGCCCCGCCCGAGAAAGTCGGCCATTTTGAAAGATGTGCGTTTTTCATGCATTTTAAGCACATTCTTGCGAACTCCTCCTAGGGAAATGATCGGAAAAATTCCAGTCCAGGACAAGTTCAGCCCATATCCAATGTGATGCTAAATTGCGAAGGAATAGTCGATCGCTCAAACGAGGAGCTCGTAAGCCAACGGAGAATTTTCCATTTTTGACCATTTACATGTCACAAATGACTCCAAACTACTCCAAACTACTCGCATACAGTTATTCCAATATTCACGAAACGCTGTAGACACTTTGCTCTTATGATTGCGGACATATTTCAAATTGGCTTTCATTAGCCCCGCCCCCCAGGAAGTTGGCGATATTGAAGAATGTGCATTTTTCATGCATTTTAAGCACATTCTTGCGAACTCCTCCTAGGGAAATGATCGGAAAAATTCCAATCCAGGACAAGTTCAGCCCATATCCAATGTGCTAAATTGCGAAGGAATAGTCGATCGCTCAAACGAGGACCTCGTAAGCCAACGGAGAATTTCCCATTTTTGACGATTTACATGTCACAAATTACTCCAAACTACTCGCATATCGTTTTTCCGATATTCACGAAACGCTGTATACACATTGCTATTATGATTGCACACATTTTTCAAATTACTTTTCATTAGCCCCGCCCCCCAGAAAGTCGGCCATTTTTTTAAATGTGCGTTTTTCATGCATTTTAAGCACAATTTTCATAATTCCTCATAGGGAAATGATCGGAAAAATTCCAATCTAGGACAACTTAAGCGCATATCCAATGTGATGCTACATTGCAAAGGAAAAGTCATTTGCTCGAACGGGGAGCTCGTAAGCTAACGGAGAATGTACAATTTTTGACAAATACATTAATCCAAACTACTACATTTCCATTATGGAAACATTTACAAAGTCGCACCGTTAACTCCGAATGACCTGAAATTTTGCACACTTATTCGGGTGTACCTACTCTACATATTATCTCCATGAACCCCTAAGCTCCGCCTACTTCATTTTTTTTAATTAGCATAATGTTAAACACAGTAAAATATTACCTTAAATTTCAATTTTTTGTTTTTCAACGCCACACTTAGTATACAGCATCGGTGGAGGGTCAGACACATTACCGTAGAAAATGAGCATGTTCAGTCGATAAATATGGCCGTCATTAATCTAAACCTGTTTGCAAAAAGTCGGGGCTTACAAAGAAATGCTCATAACTGGTTAGGGTTAGGGTTTAGGGTTAGGGTTAGCCCTAACCCCTAACCCACACACACACACACCGCCTCTGCTGGCGGCAAATTAAATTACAACAGACACTCTCTGTACAACACACACATACAGCTCCTAAAGCATATCATGTATATCAGGCTACAGCCCTTGTATATTTTATTATGTGAACACTATATGGTTTCATGAATAATATCTACTCTTTACTTGTAGATATCTACTAAAGCATACAAATAAAGTGTGCAATGTAGGCCTGTTACATATGTTATTGCTGTTCTCACTGTAAACATCGCGTCTGAATGAAAGCAGTTGGATTAAAAAAAATAGCCTAACATCCAGGCGAGATGTGATTAGTGAGTAAACAAACGGTAAAGGGCAGAAAGTCTGATGCACATTTGATCCTCTTAAATAACTTATAATCACAACGGGAACAGTTTGCAGAGCTTTGCTTCCTTGACATAAGTCCAGCCATGCGTCACGCCTCTTTTAAACATCACTGTTGGCTGAAATCGACTCCGGAGGATACATCAGTGTACCCTCGGTTATAGCTCCTCCAGAGACTCTCCTCTCTCCTCTCTCCTCTCTCTCTCTCCTCTCTCCTCTAAATCAGTGTATCCTCGGTTACGGCTCCTCCAGACAGCCTCCTCGATAATCCATCCTCGACGAGCCTTTAGAGAAATTTGTTTTCCTTCCAGACGGCGCGCCGACATCCGTTTCCGGGTCGCTGCCGGAGGACCTGGGAGCCTGGGACGCGAAAATGAGAGTAATGACAAACGGCTCATTTCGGAGGACTCGCGCGCGTCTGCTTGACGCCGGGACGACCGGCCGCCCTCCCCGACAGGCGCACGGACGCGAGGGCCCGCTCATCACTGCGCACATCTGTGACCGCAGTTTTAATTATTATTATTATTGAAACATGACCGGTAAGTTTCGAATTTGTCCGGTAAAATAAATTATTTCCGGACATTTGACTGGCAAGAAAAAATCCTAGCGGAAACCCTGGGTGGCACGTAGTCTGCCTGCATCGAGCAGAATCCCCAGATACTCCACCTGCTGGTGAGGTATGGGACTGCTCTTCTTCCAATTGACCGCAATCCCCACTTGGATCAATTGGGCTGTGTTTGCCCCTTCCCTGGACCTGGCCATGACTATGAGGTCGTAAAAGAAAACCCTCATGCCATTGTCACGAAGCGGCTGAAGCGCTGTGGCCACACATTTGCTGAACATGCGTGGGGATAGGGAGTAGCCTAACGGTAGTCTGTTGTACTCGTAGGCTACCCCCTGGAAGGCAAAACGCAAATACTTTCTGTGCTTTGGAGCAATTTCTAAATGAAAGTAAGCGTCCTTCAGGTCGATGGTTGTGAACCAATCGCCCGGCTGCACTAGTTCCAGTAATTGTTTTACATATGCAGGCATGAAAATGGGTCAGGGTGAAAAAGGTGAGAAGGATATTATCCCTCTAGGGGGGTCCGGGGGCATGCTCCCCCGGAAGAAAATGTTGAATATTCCATATTTTAAAGCATCAATCTGATGCATTTGAGATGAATTTTTTTGCCAACCTGGGAGAGCTGGAGAAACTTAACTTCAGCCATGAGTCAAAAATATTATGGCCTCCTTACTAAGTATTATGCAAGACATTTCATGCCAGCCTGTCACTGGGTCTAACATTTACAGTATATGAGGCACAATGTGGTAAGGGCTTAATGCAAATGGCTTAATGCATATGCAGATGGTGGACATGCTGTAACTTAACTTGTCTACTCTTCCATCATGACTGACAGCCAATACACTGTTATGTAATTCAGATTTTAATACATTTTATTGGCAAAGATAGCCTAAAACACACAATACAGTGGTTTCCAGGAGCCTTAGAAAACGGGATGGAATGCTCCGCCAAGGTTCCAAGGACCATTGCCTAGAACACAAATTATGTAATTAATTTAAAGCTAGTGTATTCCATGTTTAGGTGATGATGCTGCCAGTGACCGCAGCTGATTGTGAATAATAATAATAATAATAATAATAAATGATTATTATTATTGTTATAATAAAAATAACAATCTCAAAGTGCTAGTGTACTGTCTATGCTGCCTGTGCTGACTAACAGGCCTACACCACCTACCTCTGCATTTGCTATGCGGTTTATAACTGGTACGGGGATCTTTCCCTGGCACTGCTGCCTGATTGTTTCTGACCCCTGGTTGGCTTGACTCTGGCTTGCTGGATTCACCCTAGCTGATGCTGGAAGGAAGCTGCTGGCAACACTATGAGTGGAAGCTATCATCTGCACCTTCTTCTTGTGAACTTCCGTCTGGCAGTGAGCCTGCAGAGCATGGCTGCCTTTGTTAGCATAATTGATCTCTTTGTGGCAGAGAATGCATCTGGCGAATCCCTGCCTGTTGATTTTGATGAATACATCTCCTAGATGAAAGGACACCTCTTGCTCTTTTACTGAGACCTTGACTTCCAGTTTTAGCCACGACCAGTTCCAGCTGCATTTCAATCCAGCATCCAGCTGTTTAACAATGGCTGAATCCTTCTCCCCTAACACACTCATTCTGCAAAATAATGTTTGTATTAGTGTTAGCACTAACTTCTAGTTTAGCCTTATTGATAGAACGGTGGACCACTTTACCCCTCAGCCTTGTCAGTCCCCTCACCTCAAAATCATCAACACGTCCTGGAAAAACGAGTTGTAGAGATTTTAGAAAGTAGCACTAACATTAACCAGTTTTTCTTTTTTGTGATTTACCGTAAGCTATACAAGCTAGCCTCTAACTTTAGTAACGATATCTAGCTAATGTTAGGCTAACGTTAACGGTAGCGTTAGCTAATCATTTTCCACCGGAGCTTTAGTGCTAGCTGTCTAACGTTGCGTTCTCTCCTGCTGTGTTCACATTACACATTCGTCAATACCTCCCCGAGTCGGGAGCGATTCATGCTGTGTGGAATCGCCGAGGCCAGGCGTGCTTTCAGCTTCTGATGGTGGTCTGGATCCCGCTCTGGTCAGCACGAGTGAAGCGAACCAATGATCAGGTCCCTTTTGGTACGCGCACCTGTTCGCAGTTCACTGAATCTCTGGGGCTGGTTCAGAGGCCGTAACGGTACGCACCGTGGAAGACGAGACCCAATCACTGCCGCTGAGAGACTCTCTCAGCGGCAGTGATTGGGTCTCGTCTTCCACTCGTCACCCAACGGTGCGTACCATTAAGGCCTCTGAACCTACCCCCCCCCCTTAAATATTTCTCATCGAATCTACACGATTCACGTAGGTCACCTATTTTGGTGTCAAAACGGCGAATTTCGCTGAAAGGTGAGTGATTTTCATGCCTGCATATGGAACTTTTTGCAGGCAATGTGCTGATTCAGGCTGCGAGGATCCAGAATGGGTCTGAACTCTTCTGTCTTCTTGGAAACCAGGAAGTACATGGTAAAGCCCCTTTTCTCTGTCCTGAGAGTGCACAACAGACACAGCCTGTTTTTGCAACAGGGCCTGAATCTCTGTTGAAAGGAAACCTATCTCCTCCTGGGATGATAGATTTGCCTCTCATATGCCCCTGAATGGAGGAGGGACACCGCAAAACTGGAGTGAGTACCCCAGTTTCAGTGTCCTGTCCATCCATTCTGTCAGTACACAGCTGAGCTTCCATTCCCCATAAAACTGTGTTAGGGGACCTGCAAGCAGCTGTGGAGTCGCAGCTAAGAAGCTGTAGTACTTTCTGGTGGCCCACTCCGCCGCCAAACCTTCCATAAAAGGAAGATTGGCCCATGGGGGGCTGACACAGAAAGGGCCGATTTTCTACTGAGGTCCTTGAACGCACCGCGGCACGCTCTCTGGGGGGCGCGCGCCGTTGATTTCTTCTGGTCGGGACATCACTGGGTGCCAGCATCGGTCCTGTACCCACCTGTGGCGGAGGGGGGCAGGGCCTTGTGGACATTACTGCGAGGACTGCTGCTTTTAGACTGCAGGCATCTCAGCGTCTGCTGTATGGTGCCTCTCCCTGCTGGCTGGCTATGGCCCGGCTGTTGCTTTGGAGGGCAGGGGGCTTTGGTTTTGATAAACACCTGTTTCTGCTGAAGGCCCCTGCGTACAAGATAACTGGACTTGCACCATTTTACTGCTCAGTCATCAATGCCTGGAAGATTCTGAGTTTTACCAGACCACCCGACCCCCGGCCTGGGATGTGGCTGTTTGAGGAACCACTGTTTGACACTGGTTTTCTTTCTGGAACCCTTTTCTCTTCAGCCACCCTAAAAAATGCGTTAATTGAAGCGGGAGTGGTAAAACTTGGCCATTTGACAGGGATCTCCACAGAAAAACTGGCTGAGGTGACGGGCATTCGATCAACCCGAGTTCTGGAGAACCTGGTAGATGAGGTGTGGCAGTCGCTGTCGCCATCCCACCGGACTTTTGCTCTGGATGCAGATCTGGCTGACCAGTGGAGAAAGGGACATGCCTTCCCTGCCTTGAGTGTGGGTCCTGCGGTGGGGGAGTGGAGAGGAGGATGGTCTCCTGCTATCACTGGGGACTCTAACACCTGGAAAGTTCAGCTCCTGCAATGGGAAGCAGCTATATCTTAGCTGCGTAAAGGTGCTAAACCTCAGCTCGCTCGCAGGCGTCAGAGAGTCGAGGTGGACAGATGTGTTTGGCTTGGGCTTTTCCCCTCAGGGCAGCTGGCGGATCCTGTATAAAGCTCCGGTTGAGAAACGGATGGCTGACATCCAATGGAGAATCATACACGGAGCAATAGCCACTAACAAATACAGAGCTCATTTTGACCCAGGCACAAGGGGGGGTGTCCGTTCTGTTTTATGGCAGAAACATTGGAACCTTTAGTGGTGTCCTGTCCCAGATTGGCTGGTCTTAAAAATTGTTTACAGGGGTGGGTGGAAGGGTTCGGGGAGGTTTTCTCCATACCACTTTTTGTCCATGGCCCCAAATACATCCTGAAAAACAGGGAAACCCTGCTATTGGTACATTTCTTGTTTGCTAATGCAAAATTAGCAATCTAGAAAAGTAGGAAGAACCAGCTTGCTGGAGTGGGATGGACGGATGCAGTGCTCTGTCTGAGGGGGCTGGTGGCAGCGCGTCTGAGGGTGGAGCATGCGTACTATACGCTGATCAATCATCTGCAGGGGTTTCTGGATGTGTGGGCTGTTGGGCAGGTTCTGTGCTCACTGGGGGAGAATGACTCTCTAATATTGAAGTTTTAAAGGATAGGTGTAGTCTTTGTTTTTAAAGTAGTAGTACCTTTATTTAGCCAGGAAAATCAATTAACCTGTTAGACCCCAAGCCTGTTTTTCAGATTTCAGGCTCGAAAATGACATTTCCAGAACAAAGGACCATAACTACACTTCTAAAAGGGGTAAATTAATAATCTTTTTCTCAAAATAATGATAAACCTTTGAGTTGGATGTAAAAAGTCAGAATCAATATAGATGTTTTTTATTTTAAAGAAAATTCAGATTGAACATAGTAAAAAACTGTAAATTATGGTGTCCGTCCGAAAATTATTTTGTACTTATAGTGAAAACTACCCTTGGATGATGGGTTAGTAGACTAAAAGCTTTAGGAATCCAAAGTACAACATATAATAAGTACCCTGTATCAAGATTGATGCAAAACAAGTGACATTTGACCTTTTTAGAGAGATTTAGCAAAAGAAACACTGCTGGGGTCATTTGGGTGCATTTTCCATATCTCTGGCCCCCCTTGGTCGATTTTGATGATTGACATCTCTTTCTAACCGTCATAGCCAATGGAATCGAGGGAAAGTTCCACATACACACACAGGTTACCAAATAAGGAGTGATAGTGACGCGTAGAAAAACCGGAAGTTGCGCTAGCCTCTGGTGGCTACCATTAGTAGCTCATTTTGATTCTCCGTTTTTTGCATAAAAATGGTTTTATGGATTATCAATAATTTTTTCAAAGTGACAGATACATTGGATGAACCTATGGATTAACCTTCAGCCGCGTTTTTTCTCGTTTTAATGCCATTGAACACGACTTTTGATCAGAATAACAGCTAAGGTGAGCATATCTCCGTTTTTTGCTACCTAAAGCTACGTCGTGTATTGTCTGTATTTGCTTCCCCTGTCACGAGTTCTGATCGCTCAGTGATGATCCTTATATTTCTATAATCTGTGGAATCTCAGGATGTTAGCTAAACTTGTTTGTGCAGATCCAATAGTATATAGATCGGTATAGCTAGAGGTCTGTGCTAAGGGCCTTAAGATTTTTTTGCCCGTGGCTAATTCAGAGGCTCAGCGTTAGCTTTGAGGGTTTTTTGAAAAAAAAAAAAAAAAGATCAGCTAGCTGAGTTTCTTCCCGTTACATAGATATGAAACATTCATATTTTATTAAATCTTAAGAAGCCCTGAGACACTTTTGGTTGCAGATGTTGTGATTTCGGCCCCGTCGGCGGGTCCGTGGGCCTAAAGAGGTTTTAAGAACAAATTCTTATTTTCAATGATGACCTGACAGGAGGCAAAAGGCTTCCTGAGGGGATGGGGGTTGGGAGGAAGAAAATAAAAAGACAGACTCCGGGCACTACAGAACCCAGGAGACAACACAATGACACAGAGCAGAGATGACAGGCATAGCAGTTAAACATATAACATCTCTAAAACAATACTGCTGTGGTTCAATCAGTCATTAAAATAATATAGAACATTCATCCATTCAATCATTCATTCATCCATTCATTCCTTCATGGCAATGCATACTATAGGAGAGGTCAAGACATTGGTCGTGAGCATCAGGCAAAGCAGTTGCATGTGTGTACCAGGTGTTTGTAATAGTGTCCCTGAAGGTGCGGGGGGATATAAAGGTCTTCATTTTCAAGGTTTTTTGTATGATATTCCAGCTATCAGCTGCTGCAAACTGAAAGGCGGAGCGGCCAAAGGATGTATGGGCTTTGGGGATCTTTAGCAGCATGTTTGTAGCTGACCGGGTGTTGTGCGTCGGGGGTGGGCGGAGTTGCAGTAATTGTGTGAGGTAGAAGGGGGTGAGGCTAGGAGTGTTTTATAAACAAACATCAGCCAGTGGATGTTGCGCCTGGTCTCAAGAGAGGGCCAGTTAGCCAGAGAGTACAGATCACAGTGATGTGTCCTGTAGGGGGCATTGGTGGCGAAGCGGATGGCGGAGTGATACAGAACGTCTAAATCAGGGGTCGGCAACCCTGGCACGCGTGCAACCATTGGCACGCGGCACCGTAACCAGTGGCACACTAGGAATAAGTGGAATATTGTGCAAAATATTTAAATATTATTTTTGGATCCCGAACGAGACCGCCGCCAGGGCGCGTCTCCCCGTTACCTGCAGAAGGAAGCCATGCACGCAACGCAGCCCCGCTCTCTTTAACTCCAGGCGACTTTCTGCCGCTTTCCTCCGTGGTGCAGTGCTGATCGTTTCACCGCAGAGGAAAGCACTTCACAAATTGCAGTACCCTTAAGGAGCTGTACAAATGCCGCAGTTTTTGCGTGGCTGTATCTTTAGTTGAAAGCCCAGTGGCGATCTGCTCATCTCTCATCGAAATAATATGCTACAGAGGGGCGGACTGGCCATCTGTGTGTTGGCTCCCAGACCGTAGTCGAGGAAACAGGGGGAATGACTCTGTCGTCTCCCAGGGCAGAAGCAACAAGCTTCAGGTTCAATAACCCACTTTAGCTTAAATGACTGGAGAGAGGCGAGCTCTTCTTGGGAGGCCGTTGCATTTATTTAGTTGTTCTTCTGTTTCACAAAATACATCACAGACCTCTGTTTTTCTGCTGCCTCGTTTCACTTCCAGAAACATACACACACTCGCTCACTCTCGCTCTACCATCCACACACACACATGCACACCCCTCTCCTCTCTCTTAAAGGGACAGCGATCTCATCTAACATGTGTGTTCTGGAGAATCACAGAACGGACGATCGTCCTTATTATTATGCCGTTCAAACCAATTATTTAAATTTGTTTGTTAAATTCGGCATCATGTAAGTTGCGCTGACAGGTCCACACACTGCTTCCCCGCAGCGAGGCTCCCCCCGCCCTCCTGTTGACAGTTCACGAGCGTCGAGCTCCTGAATCTTCTTCTTCTTCTTCTCTTCTTCTTCTTCTTCTTCTTCTTCTTCTTCTTCTTCTTCTTCTTCTTCTTCTTCTTTCTTCTTCTCTCTCTTCTTCTTCTCTTCTTCTTCTTCTTCTTCTTCTTCTTCTTCTTCTTCTTCTTCTTCTTCTTCTTCTTCTTCTTCTTCTTCTTCTTCTTCTTCTTCTCTTCTTCTTCTCTTCTTCTTCTTCTTCTTCTTCTTCTTTTCTTCTTCTTCTTCTTCTTCTTCTTCTTCTTCTTCTTCTTCTTCTTCTCTCTTTTCTTCTTCTTCTTCTTCTTCTTTCTCTTCTTCTTCTTCTTCTTCTTCTTCTTCTTCTTCTTCTTCTTCTTCTTCTTCTTCTTCTTCTTCTTCTTCTTCTTCTTCTTTTTCTTCTTTCTTCTTCTTCTTCTTCTTCTTCTTCTTCTTCTTCTTCTTCTTCTTCTTCTTCTTCTTCTTCTTTTTCTTCTTCTTTCTTTTCTTCTTCTTCTTCTTCTTCTTTTCTTCTTCTTCTCTTTTCTTCTTCTTCTTCTTCTTCTTCTTCTTCTTTTCTTCTTCTTCTTCTCTTCTTCTTCTTCTTTTCTTCTTCTTCTTCTTCTTCTTCTTCTCTTCTTCTTCTTCTTCTTCTTCTTCTTCTTCTTCTTCTTCTTCTTCTCTTCTTCTTCTTCTTCTTCTTCTTCTTCTTACTCTGCCCCTACAGCCAGAATCAAGGTAAATGGACGTCTCTCTGACCGCATATATTTGGAAAGATCCACACGCCAGGGATGCCCTCTTTCGCCAACTCTTTTGCTCTTTTTATAGAGCCTTTGGCTCAAGCCATAAGAGAGGACTGTAATATAGAAGGAATTGTGATTAATGGTAGGGAACACAAGGTGGCGCTGTACGCTGATGACGTAATACTTTACCTAGGTGATCCAGAAGTCTGCTTGCACTCCCTTTTAGATCTACTTGACATATTTGGCACATATTCGGGCTATAAACTCAACATTCCAAAAACCCGAATTTTAACATTAATGACATCCTATCTCCTAAACTTAAACAGCGACTCCCTATTGACTGGTCTCAAAAAGCAATAAAGTACCTGGGAGTGTGGCTAACACACTGTCGACGATTTATACCAAAAGAACTATGAAATAGTAAACAAAAAAATGAAGGAGGATCTTAGTAAGTGGTCAACGCCATTACTGAGTTTCAGTGACCAAATTTAAATGATAAAAATGTCAGTTTTACCAAGACTGTTGTATTTATTTATGTCATTGCCGGTTCCACTAAGTCAATTCCATGATTGGGATAAACAAATTTCCCGTTTATTTGGAATGGAAAGAAGCCAAGGATTAGATATAGTAGGTTAACCATCAGTAAGGAAGGAGGGGGTATTCTCCCTAATCTTAGAGACTATTACCTCTCTGCCCAACTGAGAACTGTAGTTCTTTGGTGTGATGATAGGTATGATGCAAAATGGAAGGAAATAGAGGGAATGTGTAATGGTGTTAAATTACAGACAATGATTGGAGATCGCAAAGCTGTGGAAACTTGCCAGAAACATCTGAACCCATTAATTGTATTCACCTTACACACATGGTTTGAAGTCATAAAAAAGCTTAATTTGGAGAAGCAGTTGACAAAGCTTAGATGGATTGCGTATGATTCTGAATTTAAGCCAAATAGTATGAACTCCAGATTAAAGTACTGGATAAACTGTGGTATTACAGCCTACTGTACAATACTGGAGAAAGGTAAACTGAAAAGTTTCCAAACATTAAAAGAAAAATACAATCTAGAAAATCAGGATTTCTTTAGATATTTACAATTATGGCATTATTTCATGAAATAAATTATGCAAAATGATGTGAATACAGAATGTAATGACATAATATATTTAATTGTAAAGACATACTCTGACAGCCCAAAAGCTATAATTTCAAAACTTTACAGAGGAATTGCTAAGAGCAGAGATGTTTCAACAAATGACATCAAAGAAAGATGGGAAAAAGAACCAGATGAGACAATAAGCATCCATAACTGGCAAAACATGTGTGTCACAAGTATACTGGCGTGAATTTAACTGGAAGAATCTTGTTCGTTTTTTCATTACACCCAAAATGAAATCATATCTGACACCGTTGGAAAGTGCATGTTGGAGAAGTTGTGGGAGCAGCGATGCAGGTCACCTCCACACTTTTGGTCTTGTCCAAAGATACAACTATTTTGGGATGATATTTGGAGAAACATGCAGCATATTCTAGAGTTACAGATCCCTCTCTCTTTTGGAGTTCTCTACTTGGGTGACCTTCCAGAAGAAATGACGGGAGTAATAAATACCTTTTGAAAATATTTACTGTACGGCAAAAAAAGCTATTACTCGTAAGTGGTTACAGGCCGAATCTCCTTCAGTAGATCATTGGATTCAGATCATTAAAGATATCATGACATGGAGAGATTGACACTCTTGTTAAGACTAAATATGACCTGCAGTTCGATGGTCCAAATGGTTGAAATATCTCGAAATAAGTGTGATTGTAGATATCCCACGCTCACCTACTGTTGGAAATGCTGAATGTCCGAACCTTGTTTAATTGTGAACAATATTACACCATACATTGATAAACCACTGTCCATGTCCATCATACAGAAATGTACTTCCTCCAAACTGTAGAATACTCGCTGTCTGGCAACTATTTGTTGTAATCTACTGTGCTTGTTTATGTGTTGTTTGTCTGAAAAAACTCAATAAAATCTAAGTGGAAAAGAAAAAAAGCAAAGCAAAACAGACAGTCCACTGATTGTCTTCTTTAAAGAATGAAGTACAGAGTGAACAAACCCGGCTGGCAATGCTTGTCTGAGATTACAGCCAACAAATTCCTTTTTACATGGCCAAGCGCACACCTAATAAGGAAATCACCTATAACTGAGAGACCCTCTAAAGAGAAGCTGGCTTTCATTCTGCCCTGGACTTTATGGGGGACACCTGAGGGAGGTCAGGCAGCTTTATGTTTAAAGGGGTCCTCTCTGCGCCCATGCGCTCTACATCATAACCTGTCTGAAAGATCACACTTGATCAAGAGTTCTGAGATCCATTTTGTCACATCATCAATAAACGTGTAAATATATTACTTAAAAATGTGAATGATTGCTGGACAGAGGCTAGGGAATATTTACTGAAGACATTAATAGATGGAATGAAAATTACCAGTATGCATTTTTGAAAGATAAACAAATTGTATTTCTATGAGAAAGAAGAAGACATTAATCTCAGACACAATGCACTCTTTGTTTATTTCTAATTGCAGATCTATTGTTACAATACAGAGCAGTGATGCTGGGCTGCAGCCTGTTTACTGCTGCTAATCACTTCCTCACTTCCCACAAACCCCTGCTGGTCTCCCAGGGAAACACATGGCATATCAGCGATGCTAAAGCCTTGGCAGATGGGCACGCTCCCTCTCCATGCCCGATCCCCTTATTTGTGTCACAGGCTGGTGAGGAAAAGTGTCATTATATGCTAAGTGGCTTCTTCTGCTCTGGAAGGAGATAAAGGGGGAGAGAAGGAAACAGGGGCAGACGGAGGGATGGAAACAGAAGGAGTGAGGCAGTCTGTGTGTGTGTCCTGCAGGTAATCGGTGAGAATGCAGCCCCCTGCTGTCTGCTCACTGCTCGCCCCCCCCAGGCTTTTTTCTTATAGGCTGTCATGCTTCACAAAGCTACTATCCATTAAAGTGGCGCTGAATTAAAGGCCTTTGATTTATGTGAAGCGGTCCATCTCACACTGGGATCCTAAAGGCTGCCATTCATTTTGAGGAATCAATTATCTAAAGTCTTATAATTAAAGGTCTAAATTAATCAGCGGAAAATGCGTCATCAGCAGAGTCACATAAGGGCTGGGTTCATCATCAACTCCACGTGTGGAACTCTTGAGGAAATGGCAACAGTTATCAGTGCTGACAGCTAATAGCCATGTGGCTTATCAGGACAGCAGGTGTGTCATTGTTCTAGAGAGATTGCTCAAACAAACAGTGATAGGGAAAACACATTCTGGAACAAAAAAGCCTGCTGCAGGACAAATAAGGTGAGACGATGTGTTGGTGTATTCACCGCATGCTGTCATGAATTGGCTGGGCATCTTCTAGCTCACAATGCCTAAGCAGAAAACACACAACAAAGGACACAGAATAAACAGCAACTCAGAAAATATGCCACATTCTGAGGAAGGCTGTAGCCAGGCAACAACACAGAGAAACGGCAGGGGACTGGAAACAAGCTCAAATAAAGCATGCTATTTATCAATGTCGGACATCAACACTAGCGCACTTACACCCTTAACTGGTCTCAAGACTCCGTTTATTCTCATTAGATGAGTCGTTTGCCCGTTTGCCCCTACAGCAGTTATCAGCCGGTTCCCTGGCTGTATCACACTGCAGCAGTCAGAGCAGTGAAGGCTGGATGGAGACAGACGGACCATATGGACCCATCACACTGAAGCAGTCAGAGCAGTGAAGGCTGGATGGAGACAGACGGACCATATGGACCCATCACACTGCAGCAGTCAGAGCAGTGAAGGCTGGATGGAGACAGACGGACCATATGGACCATCACACTGCAGCAGTCAGAGCAGTGAAGGCTGGATGGAGACAGACGGACCATATGGACCCATCACACTGAATGGCAGAGGCTGTCATAGTTTAGCCCAGGGGGTCCAAACTTTTCCATTGAGGGCCATATACAGAAAGCATACGAAGGGCTGGGCACCTCCCTGGAGGTATATGGCCTCATAAGTTAAGTAAAAAAATCGATCAAATGTAGGTCAATGATTCTTGATACTTCAATATGCTTTAAGAAAAACAGCCTCCATCACAGCTCTGAGGGTTTCATTTATTTTGTTACAGAAAGTGTTCAATAGTAGAGGAACAAACCCCAGAAAAAGCTTTAGTTTTCGAGACACCCCTACCCGAGGAAAACAAAGCACAACCATACTTTTTCATTACTTTAATATGTCTAGTTTATGAAACTGATGGTTGTATACAAATATTTGACTGCAAATAAAATAATTGGTTAATGTTTGGAACCTTCCCAATAACAGAACATAGTGAAAATGTAGGCTCCTCTGTAGGGGGCCGTGTTGACCTTATCCCATGTATCTCTGAAAATAATGATGAGAATTTCTCATCACTCTTTATAATTGTATAAAGAGTTTATTTTAGATTTTAAAGATGAAATATCTTTAATAAAAACATATCATGTAACATCATCCACAACAACTCTGGAGGTATGTCCCATAATATACTGTATCCACATATTCAGGATTATCTCTGGCAGAATTGAGGGAGAGAAATACAAAGACATGCTACATTTACTGTATCCGCAGCAAAGTACGTGTTGAATATCCCCCCAGTGTTGGGGAGCACTTACTGACCGTCCTAAAACCCTATTGTGTAAAATTACACATAACTGTATTAGGTTAGTTGAAAGCATTCATATTAAGTTTAAATAAAACATAATGGGTTCAAGTTAATAATATTGCTCTCTACTAACCTATTACAGTGGAACCTGTTGATCTAATACATTTAATTAAAGTCAATGTTTAATTTTTTCAGTGCAAGAAGTCAGGAAGTGCTTCATGTCTCAAACTAAAGCATCAACTCTTGGCTCAAAAAAAACGTCCTCTTCTTTTTACGGCCATGTTTTTGCCTCACTTTGTGCCAAGATCATTTGTTTGTGTTACTTATTGGTGTGCAACTATTCTTATTACTCGAGATGCGGTAAGGCCGTGTTCTCCTCAACCTGACCTCTGACCTTTAAAGATCTTAGGTCCCTGCACTTATTTTTGCTGAAACGTCACCACAAGGCATCTCAAATCAGATGAGCAGGACTGAAAAACATGACTCGAGAGGTTTTCTCAAGTCATTTTTTTCAATCCAAAAATCTGCACCCACTAGAGTCTAAGATAAAATAAGATATACTTTATTGATCCCAATTTGGGAAATGTTTTCGTCACAGCAGCATAGAAAAGACATGAAAAGACACACACATGTCAGAGGGTACAGGTGAAATTCATAATGATAACATATCAAAGATGGAGAATAATTTAACAAATATAAATACTCAGGTGTCAGCAAACAATAACAGCACACCGTCACCAGGAGAGTCATCTAACATTCCTCCTGAAATAGCTCCATTAGGCCCTGGGCTTTCAGAGGTGTGATCTAGGCCTTGTTGTAATTTCTTTATTGAAAGGTCAACCATGGAGGTCAACAGTCCCTGCACACTGGCTGCAGGCAGCACTTCAGTGTTCCACTGGGAAATCCTCCTGAGGACGCAGTTAGTGACGCCGTCGCACAGCATCGCTCCGTCCTCACTGTCATGACCAGCTCAGTGAATAGGACAATATGAAGATAACTGACAGCTTTTCATTTTGTTTTAACCTTTGTGTTGTCTTCCTGTCAACTGTACAACTTTTTGTCCTGTTTGACTGTTTATAAAACATCAAATGTTATTACCCAAATCTTGGTTACATCTTTCATGCCAATTTAATTCCAACTCATTACTTATATTTATATTTTTATATTTATTTGTTTTAAATGTATTGTAAAAAGACCTAATAACTTTCTTGTGAGAGAACCGTTACTTTAAAGTATGAGTGAGCAGCTTCTTTGTACACACGTGGACACCAGTCGGAGAAACTCGACAGAACTCGGAAGGCTTCGGCGACTACACATGCGCAGTTTGCCAAAGAGACGTCAGACCAACGTCATGGGTCATGGAACGAAGCGGGAAGAAAGCATTGTCGAGAGTCTAAGGACATGAGAAGGTAAGTTTTAACAAACAATATTGTGCTACAGAGTTGGGAAGTTAGCTGAAATCATTCAGGGTTAGCTATCGTTATTTTTTGTAATGAGTCATCCTCTTAAGTCAGACGAACACCGACTTTTACCGCGTTTAAGTAAAAATCGTGGTAAGGCTATAAGGTAAGAGCTAACTTTAAAGCTAAGAAAGTTAGCCCGTCATGTAGGCATATGCCGTGGAATTAATTCCGGTAAAATAAATGTATTTGAAGAAAACTTGTGTAAAAGCAAAAGCAGCATGTTCGTTAACGATTTACACATTTAGCAACTGCTGCATTCCCTGTTAGCACACATTAGCCACTGCTGCACTCTCCTCTACCGCCATTTTAGGCGTTGCTATTGTTGTCACTTTAGCCTGTTAAGCCCGGTTGCCCCCGCGGGACGCAACATCTTGCAAAAAACAGCGTCTTAGGGCTTCTTAAAGGGCCCATGTCATGGCCATTTCCACTGATCATAATTCCATTGTTGAGGTATACTAAAATAGATTTATACTGTGCATTTTTCCAAACTCACATTGGTTTCGCATACAGCATCTCTGTAAAGTATGTGTATTCAGCAGTATTCACTCTCTCCACTAAACGGCTCGTTGCAGCTCTTGCCCCCTCCCTGTGAGCACAGTGTGCTCTGATTGGTCGGGACGTTGTGAATCGCGCTGAGCTCCGTGGAGGTGTGGTTTCCTTGTTTAGTGATACACAGCGAAACACAGCAAACTCATCCTGAGCACACACAAACTCACAGCCGAAGTAAAACAATAAGTGTGGCTTGATATTGAGTAGAAAAAGGTTGATAAACGCTGTGAGAATGGGTCTGCAGAGAGAATTTCAGAGAGATCCCAACTGTCTGTTATCAGCCTGCAGCCAGGGAGGAGAAATCAGCAGAGCTGCCTGCACTGTGTGTGTGTGTGAGGAAGTCCGTTGATTGGTCAATTTGGACCAATCAGCAGAGGCTTAACGTAACGGCTCCGCGGACGTAACGTAACGGCTCCACGGATTGGTCCATTTGGTTCCGGGTACGAGCTGACGTCAGCTCGTACCCGGAACCAAACGGACCCATCCGTGGAGCAAAGAAAGAAACTGAGAAATCTCCAACGAGGCGTTTTGGGGAGGAATTTTCTATGTTAGAGTTTTACTCGCTACAGGGTGTACTTTGAGGGTTTGTGACTCTGCAGACCGTTTACATGCATAAAAACCTACATAACACACAAGGTGACGGGTAATAACCGGAAAAGCATGACATGGGACCTTTAATACAACGTTATGGGTTTTCCTTGTCCTATTCATAATAGGGTAATCATTGCAATATTAATTGAGCATTTTATGCTCAAAGGAGGGAATGTCATGATTAATCAGATGAATTTATTTCGGTGACGTTGTAGCTAATAAATAATAACATGTTGTCAACAATAGGTCTCATAACAACAAAAGATGTGCCAAAGCTTGGGCCTCCTCCAAGGAGGGAGTGGTCCAGTTTTAGATATTAGACAAATAGAAGTGGATGAATATGTCAGAGCTCTGAGTAATATTATCCAAGTTTGTCTACACAGGCTCGAAAAAACGACAGAGATACCAGACGAGACACCAGAAGAGACTCCTGTTCGGCCAGGTGATTGGGTGAGGGTGAAAGTTCACAAAAGAAAGTGGGCTGATCCCCGGTGGTCGGAACCGTGAGAAGTTGTAACGAACTTCACACGCGCTCCGGTTTAAAGGTAAAGAAAAAAGGAGCAAATTGACACCACCTCACACATTGTCACCCTTCACTGGCAACTTCCAGAAAATTCTTGGAAGTTAGGATTGATTTGGCAGAGCTGGAACAAAACAATAAATAGAAATAAGATCAAGAGACATTGAGATAGAAACAGCTCAAAAGACGAATTGTCTTTAGAATTTTATAGATTGTACACTAAATGAAAATATATTTTTTTTTACACCTGAAAAAGAGTCCAACGTTTTGTTTCTATTTTTGTATACGTTATTTTTGTACTCATCATTTTAAATTCTGTAAACTGACACAACCATGGATAAAATAGAGATTATGTCAAGAACAAAGCCAAAGCAATTGTGGGGTCCCCTAGGGATAAGAGTCAGAATAGCATTGTTGATTGTGTTCATTACATTTGGCACCTTTCTGGTTGGATGGGGAGTACAATATCATGAAAGACATGGATCCATTAGTTCACTCATAGAAAATGCCCACATCACTAACAAAACTCCAGCTGTGTTTCAGAGACTTTCACTTATCCCCAGAGCCAAAAGATCAGCTGAGCAACAAGAGGAGGAGTTAGAAATACTCGTTCCCAAAGGTGAGGAGGTTATAATCAAGATGATTCACCCCCCTATATGCAGATCTTGTATCAAATGATGAGATGGGTTTAAGTGATCGGGATATTTAAGTGATGGGATTTACAAATTAGGGGAATCTACAAATACACTGGATCCATGTTTTAGTCTGTACCAGAAACACCCCCTTTAAGACTATGGACAACCGACCGGTGACCTATCTGATCACAATTATTGAAAAAGTATTACAGTAGAAATAGGCTACTAACCCACGACGACAGCTGTGTATGTACAAACTCTATGAACAAATTCCCAGCAGATTGTGGCTACACCACAGATATATCCAGTCACAAAAGTTACTAATGTTCTAAATAACAGTGAGATTTAAGATATTGGAGAATATATGGGGACGTTCTTTTATAGTGTGTGAAACATGTGATGCTTGAAACAGTATATATTTCAATTTATAGAAGAAAATGGTTTCCTGAAAGAGTTATTTGGAGTAAACATGTTACAGTGGGTGAAAACAATGTTTAGGGATATGGTAAATTTAGTAGACATTAATTGTGTTAGATGGCATTTAACATCTAAGACAGGTAGTATGATTAGAAAATAGAGTGGAACCATTGGATTTATTTTACCTCAGTGTGTTAGAATTTTCTATAGGTAATGCGTCCCGAGACCTGGACTCTCTCTCTCTGCCTGTCAGACCGCTACGACCCCTATCTTCCAAGCAGACAAAATACCTCACCACAGGAGACTCCTCCTTCTCCATTGAACAGACAGAGAACCAGAGCTGAACCAACAACGACGAGACTGCATCCAGAACCATCTCCACCTGAGGCATCCAGAACCAAAACAGCATGCTGACATAAAGAGGCATACTCTCATCAGTCCCTCAGACAGGACAAGAAGTTCCAAGCTGAGCCACGAGATTTGGCACAAGAGCAGAGTGTGGGACATGAGAGCGGAATACGCCCTCCATGCAACAGCGAAGAGACTGTAAAGGAGGAGATGAAATGCAAAGCAGTTGGGCCACTGAAAAGAGTTACAGCGGAAGGATTCTAGAGCGGACTAACAAGACAGAGGACTGAGGAGAAGACAGGACTGAGGAGAAGACAGAATCAGAGGAGTTGGCATGGTCTAGCAGAATGTGAGGGGGTCGTGGCTTGACAACCAGAGGGGGAGAAAAGGAAAACGGGAGTGAGTGAGTTTACACATAAACACACTTATTCACAAACGCACATAAAAAGGACACATTTAAAGAACTTGAACAGACTTGAAAATACGTAAAGAAAAAAGATTTATTAGCCAAGAATTAATCAATTGGTAAATTTAAAGTAAAATGAGGAAATAATCCTAAAAACACACTGAGGGTACTGTGGGATAAAGGGATAGACATGATGGGAATATTCACCATACTTCAAGCAGTGGGTGTTTTGGACTTAGGAGTACAGAGTAGAACATATTCTTCAATCTTTTCATCATGTAAACAAATTATTCTTTAAGAGATTCTTATCCATGTGCGAGTTTGGTAAAGATTTAATTTGTTATAATATTGATCTACAGTATAAAGGGATAGTTTTAGTAACCACTCTATAAGAGCAGACAAATCCTGATTTGTATGGAAATGTTAAAGGTAGAGCTAGTACCAAGCTAAATATAGTATTCCAGAGTATTGATTTCACCATTGTAGCATAGTTATTACCATAGGAGAACTGTTAAGGTGGAAATAACATTTGTTTGTCGTCCAAGATGTAGAGTTTTAAAAGACGCTGGGCAAAGAGCGACTGCAAATTTTAATTTTGAAAAAAGCAATATAATTGGGAGAAATACATGCGGGGCCTTGGATCACTCATTGTAATGGTGCATATTTTGACACCGATATCTGTAGGGAGAAGGGGTCACTCAACCCACCCTGCAGATGGTTTAAATCTTACTTGCAGCTTCACAGGGAGCACGGCACCAGATTATGAGTTTTAAAAGACAAGCGCCACCACCTCCTAATGGTCATCCATTTAATCAGTGATGACCTGAAATTAGAGATGTTATTTAAAGTAGAAACATATCTGCCATGTGAAAAGTCCTAAATTGAACTACAAACCATTGATGAAATGACTTCTGTTTAAAATCCTTGATAAAGGAGGGAGTAATTATCACATGCTCGGACACCCAAGGTTCCACACACTGTTAAAGGGGTTAGTATAGTCCTTTAAGCAGACCAGAATTGCAGAGAAATTAGTATAATGAGTTATTGATATTCCACCGGTTTTCACACCATTTCAGGGACTTTATCACTGCATTATAACAGACCACTTAAAAGGTACTGAAGTAGGAACTTTTAAGTGATGCGATTCTACAACTGCTGTAACTGGCCAAAATCTTCTCCCAGAAATAACTATGTCCAACATGCAGTATTCCAGAGTAGATGTTGGGTGGTATCGTGGAACTGAAACCTTGTACCCAGTCTTGCCAGATTGGACTGGGATCTGTGCACTTGTACAACCGATTGATCACTACTGCCCTTTCTAGAGAACATATTACTTACATACCTTAAAGTGCCCGTGAAGTGCATTTTTTTGCGCCAAAATGAAATGGCAGTTTCATTTCTTACATATCATTGTACCTGTTCATGGCTAAAATAATTTTTTAGGAAGTGCGAGGGACGAGATAAACATCGCAAATGTTTCATCCCGTGAACGGCCGTCTGAGCCTACGCTGCTGCAGACGACAGCGGCTGTGACGTCACAAGATGGGCCCAGTTGTGATTGTAAACATGGCGGAGACTTCGGAAAGATGATACTGGTGCGAGAGAAATGAGTGATTTTGACAGCTTTTCGGACAGGATAGATGAGGAAAGTGGCCATGGAAGTCAATTTAGTTGAGGACAATATTTTGTCATAGATCTAGAGTAGATCTACACACAGGATTGGCCATCACCTGATCATACGTTCATCTGTCATAGCATGATGCAACATTCATGTTCACATGCAGTGTTGTGCTAGTTACTGAAAACCAGTAACTAGTTACAATTACTAGTTACTTCACTACTTACACCAAAAAGTAATGCGTTACTGTGAAAAGTAACTTTTTAGTTACTTAAAAAAGGGCACCCATTAATGCCCTTATACTGTAGCCTTCATTTCAGTACTGTTATTGCATCGGAGAATAATACAACCTGTTGATCAACTTGACATGCATTTGCATCACTGAACTCTGCTAAGCAATGTGGTCTATACAAACACAAACACAAAGATATGTTTCAAAGTGCCAATCCAGCCGCTGTTGCTTAGGTGGAGGTGGAGTGGCGTGGATGAGTCTGGGTCTGTGGTCTTAGCTACTAGCTTCGTCCCAGCATGTTGTTTCTGCAGATGTTTCAACAGATTTTAATTGCTGTTTTGGGCAGTCGATAGGATCTTTGACCCGCCAAGACACAACTTACATTTAACTAAATCGTTCTTTTCTTTGTGCTCGACAAAAGTGAAATAGTGAGAATATCTCCAGGCGGAGAAACTCGACTTGAGCTCTGCCGCCGCCATGATAGTCTTGTTAGTAAACACAAACACAGTGGCCTTTATTTTTCATAAACAATCTACGAATCTACGAAACATGACACCAGCCACTCACCTTCATCTTTTGGGAACAGAAACATCCCCACTTCGGCAGACTTGACATTACCACAGCCAGCGGCAATGCATCGCTTCCCGTGTGTTTTTCCTCCCTTTTTCTTCACTGTCGCCTCCATTGTCAGGTTTTCTCGATTGGCAATCACTTCCAGTCGACTGCGAAACACTTTCCAATAAAATACTCGCTCAAAAACGTTGGTAAATTCGACTTTGAAACAGAGACAAAATGAACGGTGGTGAATGTAAACACTTCGGCTGGGTCCATCTTGTGACGTCACGCAGTAGATCGCAAGCCACGCCCACGAAGGCGGATTTCCCAGCGGAAAATTCAAAACTCGTCAAATTCGTTGCTATTCCAACATCTTTGATATGGGTTCCAATGGACAATTTGGTCATTACTATACATATTAGCATAACAGATCATGCACCGGCGCACACTTCACTGGGTCTTTAAAAGGTATGTAAGGAGGGAGGGTACATTTCTCATGAGGAAACGGTTACAAAAGCTAGCAGAACAAGACAGAACAAGAGGACCCACCCCATTTACAGATATTGATGTAAATGATGAGATTGTTTAAATGATGTTAAATGATCTGGATGTTCAATTATGAGATTGTTCAAAGAATGTCCAAATGATGTGATACTTCAAATGATGAAATCATTAGAATGAAGAACCAGCTACAATGCTGTGAATTCACTTTATGTTTCACCATTCTAATAGTGTATTCTGTTATTATTGTTACTTTTCTCGAATGATTCGTTTCTTTTATACTTTGTAAAAAACAAGTGCCGTAACACTGAATGTGGAGTGTGTAATGTGTAAGAAATGTTCTAATACCAAGCTCATTGCTGCTATTTTGAAGAGTGATATTGAATGTTAAAACTAGAAGTTATGCACAAGGAAAAAACCTTTATGTTTAAGAACCAACCAAAGTATTTTTTGTATTTTGATGACGGATATTGAACAATTCCATTTTTGATTGTATGTTTTTGATATGAGTTATGTACTATGCAAAGTTCAGATGAAGAACTCATTGATTTCAGTATTATTTACATACCTTAAAAGGTATGTAAGGAGGGATTGTTAGAAATTAAAATCAATGTTTAATGACGTAATTTAGCTTAAACACACAGTAAGTTTAAAACTGTTTTATTCTGAAAACAGTTCCGGTTAAAGTTTATTTGAAAAGCTGTATTGAAAGACGTTGCCGTTGACAACAAGGAACACTTCCGGTTTATCCGTTAACATCGACTACAGCCGTTCAAATGCATTAAATAAAAAGTAATGAAAGAGTGAATGCGGAGAAAAGGCGTGTGGAGTGATGCAATGAATACACAACGTCTAAATCCTCATGTTTTACACGATATCGGACATAGAAGACCGAGGCGGGAGGACCCCTACGTCACCGGCCGCCATTGAAGAGGAGGAGTCACGGATGAGATATATAGCTAGGTTACGGGGCTTTGTGAGGCTTCCCACTGGAACCACTGCGAGACAACAGCTTTTCTGTCTCCACCACTTCTCCTCTGTTTGTTTCATTACCACGCTACTTAATTAAAGTACCAAATTGAACCTTTTCAGAGACTCCATTAGTCTCTTTATTTTAACTTCTCTCCTGGGACGCGAGAGAATCAACACATATCAACACTAGCTCAACAATATCTTTTAATTCCATCAACATGAGCCATGATGGCTCATTTTCTGGCACTAGGGGTCCAATTAAAAATGGGAGAAACCTCAGTAGACCCCAATTTTCATGGGCATTACCTCCAATAGGTTTACGACCTGAAAGACTCTGTGCTACAACATGTGGTTTATTTATTTTGTCTGACCATTTATAGCAGGGTGGGGAACCTTTTTCCTCTCAAGGGCCATTTCAATTTTTTCAACATCCTCCGAGGGCCGTACAAATGATTGACCTCTGCTTAAAAATACTAAAATCACAGCCCATTCATTTCGCCTTTCTTTCATGCTGTGCAAAGAAAAAGCAACCTCTCAATCCAGATATCTTACCATGACTCGCGCATGCATGCACATGCAAGGTTGTGGCATGACCACCAAAACAGAAAGATATGGACACAAGATGTGTGCAAATGTATTTAGTTTCCTATCCATGTGAACATGATTTAAGTGGGGGGGGGGGACCTAACCACCTCTAGGTGGTGGATGCTTTTAACTTCAAATGTTGAAGTTAAAAGCATCAATCTGGTGCACTTTGAGAGCAGCATGAAGAGATCTATGGATACATCTCGCAACACCCATATGAAACAGAACTGTAAACAGAATTTCTTTTCTTTATGGATATTTTACAAATCACTCCCCTTTCAAACTGTATTCTTGTTTATTAATAACAACTTCTTCTTTACTGTTATATAGTATTTTATACCTGTTTACTTTATTCTATTATTTTTTTATAACTATAATGATCATATAAAGATGTGCCTTTACCTCACTGGTTGTAGAAAAAGCTTCTTATATTCGTTAGCATAGCTAGCTAACCAGATGCTAATAACAACAAAGTTATTGACTGTATGATCAGTATGACAGATGAACAGATCCACTGGGCTTTCAACTAAAGACACAGCCACGCAGAAACTGCGGCATGTGTACGGCTCCTTATGGGTACTGCAATTTCTGAAGTGCCGGAGCGGCGTTCTGGTGCTCTCCGTGAGCACTACACCCCTGTCAGACAAGACATATACGACGTGATTACATTATTACATTATTACATGTTACTTGTTAGACGCTTTTATCCAAAGTGACTTACATACTCAATACTGTGGACAATCCCCACAGGAGCAATTTGGGGTGAAGTGTCTTGCCCAGGGACACGCTGACTGCAGTGGGATTTTAACCTGTGACCCCCTGATCCGAACACCAATGCACTAACCCACTGCGCCACAGCCTCCTGTGATGACACGTTAGGCTCGTGTTGTGTTCAAGGACCCTAACCTTGGCCAGGAAAAACAGGCACTCGCTTGTTTAATTATTTTGCGGTCTAGATTTCTTTACTTTTTTTATTTTTGCGTGTGTTTATAAATTATCTCGAGGGCCGTACCAAATGGTCTCGCGTCCGTATACGGCCCGGAGGCCGGAGGTTCCCCACCCCTGATTTATAGGGAAAAGCCAATATAGCCTTATTCAGGCCCTCTAGTGTAAATAACTTCTTTGATGTCATCAATGACAAGCAGTAGGCCAGCTCGACCGGGACAATACCCTCAAATACATCATGAGCAATGTCAGGAGGAAAACTAGTGACAACATGAAAATGAGACAGATCTTTGGTTAGAAGACACTCTCTTTTAACTCCAAAGCAATTGGCATTATTCTCAAGAGCAGTTTTTAAATGAGCCATAAACCTCTTTAGTTCTCAGGCTAAAAGCACCAGATGCAATACAGTCAGACCTGGTATCACATCTTTTTGCAGTGCAAAACAGACAGAAGAAGTCACCTGAAAAATGGTCAGTGAAGCCTGCAATACTGTGCGCCCCCAAGTTATCTGCAATAACACTCTGCACTGTACCTCTAAGAGACTTGCCTAACAAAGGGACATACACACCAAGGTCCCCCAGAGTTTTAAGATCTTGCAGAAAAGGTTCTAATACTTTGTCAAAACCATATGTTTTTACATCAACACTTTTGCAAAGTAATGCAAGACAAATTGATGATAAAGATGAGTGAGAGCCAGGTGGCAGGTTACCTAATACCCAGTAAACACCACAAAGCTTATGTTTCTTTCGAGAGGTGCCTAAGGGATTGCAGGTTTCAAAATCATCCGCATACAGACGCAGTGATATACGTAATTCCTCAGCATTCAAAAAGCTGTTCTCTTTAACCAGTTAAGCCCCGAGCCTGTTTTTCAGGCCTCACGCTCGAAAATGACATTCCCAGAAAAAATTACTATAACTTCACTTCTAAAAGGGGTAAATTAATAATCTTTTTCTCAAAGCAATGATAAACCTGTGAGTTGGATGTAGAAGAGTCAGAATCAATATAGAATTGTTTTTATTTTAAAGTAAATTCAGATTGAACATCGTAAAAAAATGTAAATTATAGTGTCCGTCCAAAAAAAACATTACTCAATGGCGAGCCGTCAGGGGCCTAAGATATTCTAAAAAATTATATTTAAAAACATTTAAAAAATATATATATTTTTTTAATATTATTTTTGTTATATTTTTCATAGTTTTACCGAAAAAACTTGATTTAATTGTATTTAAAATAAAATGTCCAAAGAAATAAATCCGTCGAATCTGCCTGTTCGGTTTCTGTTTGAAAGTGAAGGGTTACATGAAAGAAGCTCGTCTGGCCCTTTCTGCGATTCACAGAGGGCCCGCTATAGTAAAACAACTAGAGAGTAATGTCAAGTGACAGTACAATTGACCAATCATATCTTCCCTCTAAATGGGTGGGCTTTATTATCGCGGACTTTATGACAAGTTCCGCCCGCTGCGCTGCCAAGTTTATGCATGTGTGATAACAACGGGTCAAGCTAGGCGGAAGTAGCTAATTAGCATACGTTCATTCACGATGGCTCACTCAGTGATAGTGATGACATCGTTGCGAAACTACTAACCAAGTCTTTTTCAAGAATGAGTTATAAGAATGATAAATTGGAGTTAATTACCAAAGGGTGACCAACACCACAGCTTAATTTAGTTGTGTCTGTGTCCCTTTGAAATGATTTCTGATAATCCATAAGCAATAAACCTGCTTTTCCATTTTCAGATGTCAGAGCGTGAGATAGGTTCACTCTCATGCAAAACTGCGTGCGCATAGCTTTCATTTCTCAATGGTAACGTTGGTGTGTATGTGGAAACTCCCCTTCGATTCGTTTGGCTCTAACGATCAGAAAGAGATGTCAATCACCAAAATCGACCAATGGGTTCCAGAGAAACGGTAAAAAGGCCATTTCCACCAGATCACCTCAGAAGTGGAGTTTTTTTTGCTAAACCTCTATAAAAAGGTCAAATGTCCCTTGTTTTCATCAATCTTGATACAGGGTACTTATTATATGTTGTACTTTGGATTCCTAAAGCTTTTAGTCTACATTACCATCATCCAAGGGTGGTTTTCACTCTAAGTAAAACATAATCTTTGGACGGACACTATAATTTACAGTTTTTTACTATGTTCAATCTGAATTTACTTTAAAATAAAAAACATCTATATTGATTCTGACTTTTCTACATCCAACTCCCAGGTTTATCATTACTTTGAGAAAAAAGATTATTAATTTAACCCTTTTAGAAGGGAAGATATGGTCATTTGTTCTGGGAATGTCATTTTCGAGCCTGAGACCTGAAAAACAGGCTCAGTGCTGAGGTTAACGGCCGCCAAAGTATAATTCGCGAGCCATTTAGGTTTAATTTTTTTAATCCGTCCGCGAGCACGACGGCATCTGCGATCCCTCGCTCTATGCGCACCAAGCAACATCTCCAGGTGCTCCTTTGAGAACCAGGGCAAAAAAGTTATGTGCACCCCTGGATATTAACCATTTTTGCTTAAAGGGGACCTATCATGAATATATATATATAATATATATATATAGATATATATATATATATATAAGGTATATTAATACGTTTAATTTTCAAAATACGAAACAGATCATGCATTTTAGCCATGCCTCATTTTGCCTCACTCCAGCCTGTCTTTGCAAGGTCTGATTCAGCTGACCACGCCCCCATGCGGAAGAGGGGGGCGTGACACGGCCCCGGCACGATCGTCATGTTATCATGCTTGCTGTGATTACGAGTGGAGAGTCAACATGGCTCTCTCATTCCCCTGATTGGTGGAGAGTTGACCAATCAGGCGGAGTGCACCTACATTACGTCAAAAAGGTGCAAATAAAAAATCCACCGTATCAAATCCGTTGCAGCCCCGTTTTTAGAGATTTGGGTATGGAGGAAAAGAGAGAGGGTTGTGTTTTCTGACACTTTGTGAGTTCCCTGGAACACCGGGGACACTATGTATAAAAGACATCACAAAGTGCATTTTGCATGATAGGTCCCCTTTAAACGAAACACAATTCCCACAGCAAGCCTCTAAAGCGTCTAACGAGCTACCGCTACATTAGCACATCATTGGTTACAGCGATCTTTTCTACGTCATGCTATCTGCACAAACGACATATCATATATCATACATATCACATCCAATGTGTCTGTGTAACTTTGAAATGATGACTGATAATCCATCATTACTTTTATCGGCAAGGGCTCTGAAGTAGCCAGGGGACTCCCTTCACTGCCGCACCGCTGAAATGCATACTATTTAATACTAAGCCTCCTCTCTCAATGCTCCGTCATTCTGGGATCCCCACAGTCAGCTGACAGGGCGAAACGTGTCGTGCATGTGAAGCGGGTCACTCCAGCAACCTAACATGGAAAGATGGCCAGCACTCTTTGCTGAAAGTCAGATTGTGGCAGAATTCTGTCGCTTGTCGAGCAAGAATCTGAAGATAGAATTATTCAAAGAACTGGATAAATACACTCCCCACTTCTTTGACATCTTTAAATCCAAGCGGGGAAGTGTCGGTCGCAAACTTGAGGGGTATCTGCAACAGGTGGCACCAGCGGGTACAGATGTTAATGGCAAGCGAACAGCAGTCCTCCGAGGCCTTCCTGTCATCCTGGGTGATGAAAACAATGACTTCTTCAAGACTTGCTTTGATTGTGATGACCTGGACATCTCCAACAGCTCCATCGGGATCCTTACAGTCATCCCTGAGGACAGCCTGGCTTCACCTTACCCACTCCACCTTGCACCGTCAGCTATCGCCTTCATATTGGAAGGGAAATGGTGATGGACGGCATCAATCTCCCAGATGCCATGTGCCTACTTTTTGGACTCATCTATGCCCTAAATTTGCAATACCCTCAACAACTAAAGAACACTTTTGAATTCATTCAAAGGGTGATGCTCTCACTTGGCCATAAGTCCCTTAAACCAAAACTACAATCACTCAAAAATGCCCTGATGCAGTGAGTCAGAGCACCTCCCACTGGGACCTTTTTCTTTTGGAAAGGTGATTTCTCTTTGTAATTATTATTCTTTTTCAAAGGAAGCATTGCAGTACACACAGAGGGACTCAGATTGTTTTTGTATAAATGTGTACATTTTTCTGATGGAAGCACAGAAGTCAGCCTCTCAAAATATGTTTGTTTAACAAAACCAATGTGATTATCATTACCATTTAAATGTCTTGTTTGTTACAACAGCTTAACATTTTAAGTTCAGTTTACTTGAACATTTTGAGGCAATCCGTTTTCCTGATATTATCCTATAAGTGAACTGCTTTGACATGTAAGGTTCGATTTGTATTATGAGTTGTGCTAATTCCATTAAACCAAAACTACAATAGGCGCTTTCAACCGCAGTACTTTTCCCTCATTAGTTCCGATATAGTTCCGAAATGTTGCGTTCTCACCAAAGAAATCCAGAACTAAAATTAGTTCATGAGAACCTTTTTACCCCCTTTTCCGTCCCTGCTAGAGAGCAGGGACTTTCGTGGGAGAAAAAGGTTCCTATTTCTGATTGGCTGGGCGGATTGCAAACCACGCCCCGTAAAACTCCCAAAAGGTTTTGTGAAGCCGCCATTTTATTATCCTTGCATTAGCATTATTAGCATTAGCCCAGCGCACAAACGCAGAGAGACTAACTTATGGCAACACAAAAGAAAACATGGGAGCGGTGGAGATGAGGAGGTGTCGGCGTTCTGGCGATTTACTCGGAAGGCTTCAGTAGAAGCTGCTGGGAGTCCCAGCAGCTTCTACTGAAGCCAGTCCCCAACTCCGGGACTTCCAGCCGGGGACTTTGGGTGGCAGTATACGCCGTGAAGTGGTTTGCGGCCTGCCAGTAAACCCAAGCAGAAGAAGAAGTGACGTCAGCGGCTTAATTTGCCTAATCCTCCCCCAGGGACTTATTCCGATGTGAACGCGATCGTTGATAAGAACTAAAGAGTTCTCATGAACTAAGTTCTGATGAACCTTTGTGGGAAAAGTGCCTATTCACTCAAAAATGCCCTGAGGCAGTGAGTCAGAGCACCTCCCACTGGGACCTTTTCTCTTTTGGAAAAGTGATTTTTCTTTGTAATTATTATTCTTTTTCAAAGGCTGCGTTGCAGTACAAACAGAGGGACTCAGATTGTTTTTGTATAAATGTGTACAATGTGTACATTTTTCTGATGGAAGCACAGAAGTCAGCCTCTCAAAATATGTTTGTTAACAAAACAAATAAAATGTGATTATCATTACCATTTAAATGTTGTTACAACAGCTTAACATTTTAAGTTCAGCTTACTTGAAAATGTTGAGGCAATCGGTTTCCTGATATTATCCTAGTAAAGTGAACTGCTTTGACATGTAAGGTTCACTTTTATTATGAGTTGTGCTAATTTAAATAAATCAGATCTTTAAGCTGTCTAAACCAACTCTTTATAGTCATCGTAATGAATGATCTTGAGTTGGGTCTACTCAAGTTTACTGTAATGATATAAGTTGCCTGAACTCAGTACTTTTAAGTTGAAACAACTTAAAAAGGAATGATTCACTTTACTTGGAAATGTTGAGGCAATCGGTTTCCTAACCTTTTTAAGTAAAGTCAACTTATTACAATTTACAGTGTAGGGTCTGGGCCAGACTCACATGGAGGGGCAGACTGTTCCAGAGCCTAGGGGCCAGCTGTCACGATTTTTAGTTTTGTCTGTCATGTCATGGTTTTATTTTGAAATTTGTTCTCCCTGTGTCTGGTCTTCCTTCCTGTGTTTGCCCTCCTCTGTGTCTGGTCTTCCTCCTGTGTGCCCTCCTGTGTCTGGTCTTCCTTCCTGTGTGCCCGCCTGTGTCTGGTCTTCCTTCCTGTGTGCCCTCCTGTGTCTGGTCTTCCTTCCTGTGTGCCCTCCTGTGTCTGGTCTTCCTTCCTGTGTGCCCTCCTGTGTCTGGTCTTCCTTCCTGTGTCCTTCCTCCTGTGTCTGGTCTTCCTTCCTGTGTCTTCCTCCTGTGTCTGGTCTTCCTTCCTGTGTCTTCCCTCCTTGTTTCTGGTCTTCCTTCCTGTGTCTTCCCTCCTGTGTCTGGTCTTCCTTCCTGTGTGCCCTCCTGTGTCTGGTCTTCCTTCCTGTGTCTTCCCTCCTGTGTCTGGTCTTCCTTCCTGTGTCTTCCCTCCTGTGTCTGGTCTTCCTTCCTGTGTGCCTTCCTGTGTCTGGTCTTCCTTCCTGTGTGCCTTCCTGTGTCTGGTCTTCCTTCCTGTGTGCCTTCCTGTGTCTGGTCTTCCTTCCTGTGTGCCTCCTGTGTCTGGTCTTCCTTCCTGTGTGCCTCCTGTGTCTGGTCTTCCTTCCTGTGTGCCCTCCTGTGTCTGGTCTTCCTTCCTGTGTTTACCCTCCTGTGTCTGGTCTTCCTTCCTGTGTCTTCCCTCCTGTGTCTGGTCTTCCTTCCTGTGTCTTCCCTCCTGTGTCTGGTCTTCCTTCCTGTGTCTTCCCTCCTGTTTCTGGTCTTCCTTCCTGTGTCTTCCCTCCTGTGTCTGGTCTTCCTTCCTGTGTCTCCCTCCTGTGTCTGGTCTTCCTTCCTGTGTGCCCTCCTGTGTCTGGTCTTCCTTCCTGTGTTTGCCCTCCTGTGTCTGGTCTTCCTTCCTGTGTCTTCCCTCCTGTGTCTGGTCTTCCTTCCTGTGTGCCCTCCTGTGTCTGGTCTTCCTTCCTGTGTTCCCTCCTGTTTCTGGTCTTCCTTCCTGTGTCTTCCCTCCTGTTCTGGTCTTCCTTCCTGTGTCTCCTCCTGTTTCTGGTCTTCCTTCCTGTGTCTTCCCTCCTGTGTCTGGTCTTCCTTCCTGTGTCTTCCCTCCTGTGTCTGGTCTTCCTTCCTGTGTCTTCCTCCTGTGTCTGATTGTCTCATGGTGTTCACCTGTTGCCCCTTGTGTTTCTGCCTCCCCTGCCCAGCTGTTCTTGTCCTGTGATTACCCTTCTGTGTATTTAGTCTTGTCTTCCCCTGTGCTCCATGTCGGTTCATTACCTTTCCTGTCACCCTCCATGTTTGACTGTCGTTTTGTTGGATGCTCATGCTACGGATTTATCGATGTTAAGTTTTTCTTGTTTGTTTTATCGTCTACAGCTTTTTGGTAAATAAGCTCGCCTTTTGTTATTTGACCTTTTTGTCTTTTTAAAACTGCATTTGAGTCCTAAAATTCCCGGATTCTGACACCAGCTGCTGCGAAGGTTCGGTCCCCTCGGGTTTTTGAGCCTGGTCTTGGGCACACTATCAGCAGCAGCTGGTCAGCCGACCTTAAAGCTCTGGCAGGGTGTGGCGATGGAGGAGTTCGGCTATATATATATCACATGTGCAATAGCGAAGCAAGGCTACTATAATATGTAGTGCAATTAACAGTAATACTCACTGTATAAAGGGCAAATGTCTAATCTGCACACACTGGGGAATTACACTTAATTTATACAAAGCTGTTACTCAAGGAGAAATTCAACATAGTCATTATAAACACATAAAGCTATCAAATAATACTTTCTATCAATATATAAACCTTTAACAAATGTAACATATTATTTTACAATTCACAATGACATCTGTAACTAACTGTTTAGTTTATAAAGCATTCATGAAAGACCAAATGATTATAGGTGTAATAGGGAATGCCTAATTTTCATGAAACACCAAAATCAATTAAAAAGGTGAATTC